>KV454629.1:0-148797 GCA_001662585.1 Pseudogymnoascus sp. WSF 3629
CTCTCTTTATTGCAGCTTTCTTACCTCCGAAGATTATGCAGGCTGATAATGGGAAGGAATTTAAGGGAGCTCTCCTTATTCTTCTACGGAAGTATGGAATTCAGGTTGTAAATGGAGCACCACGATCACCACAAACGCAAGGCCTAATTGAGCAGGCAAATGGAGTTGTTGAGAATAAGCTACGGGCGTGGAAAATGGACCATGGTTCTACAGAATGGAAAGATGGGCTACTTGAGGTCACGCTTGCAATGAACACCCAAATCCACTCTACAATTGGGTGTGCGCTAGCTGAGCTTCTATTCTGAGAGCGGAGCTCACATATCGATTGGCTTGATAGCTAGGCTCAGAAGGATCTCTCAATTAGAGTTGAGCAGGAAGACCTAACGATGGCACCGATTTTTGAGAGTGAGCTTGAGCTTGATGCTCTAATCAACCCACAGCTCCAGCAAGAGCAAGAGCTCTCGATCAATTCTGAGCTGGCGCTCTCGCTCAATTCTGAGCTGGCGCTCTCAATCAATTCTGAGCTGGCGCTCTCGCTTAATTCTGAGCTAGCGCTCTCAATCAATTCTGAGCTGGCGCTCTCGCTTAATTCTGAGCTGGCAGAATCGATCAATTCTGAGCGAGCGATAGAGCAGCTTCATTCTGAGCTCTGGCATGGGAGCCGGAGTCGAGTAGCAGCCCAGCCTAGAACTGAGCTTTAGGCTACACCTGACCCTGTAATTAAGAGAGCTATAGTAGCTACTCAAAGAGCAAGGGTTTCTATGATACGCAAGTACACAAAGAAGCATGACATCCAACACTTTGATATTAGAGCTATAGTCTCTATAAAGGTGCCTCGAGAGGATAGAACCTCAACTGATAATAAAAGGCTCTTTGCACGCATTCTAGAAGAGCCTTATCCTCATAGATACTAGATTCTTACTTGCTTAGGTATTATACAACGCCTAATACCTACGAAATCACTTAGAGTTGTAGAGTAAGCTCTATGGGCTGATATCTTAATTCCTACTTCTACAAAGCAGGTAACTCTAGGATTTGCAGCTAGAGAGGCTTCTACAAGTGCACGGGTCGGAATATCATGTTAATGCAAAGGGCAGTGTAGTACAAAGAGGTGTTAGTGTTATAAGGAAGCAAAGGAGTGTAGCGTACACTGTCATAATGACGACCATGACTGTGGCAATTTATCAGGTCTAGCTACTCGTACAGAAATAGGTCTAGTTGAGAGGCCAAAGCGGAAGCAGGCAAGAGCAGACACAGTGGGCAATACTACGTAGCTATATAGATTAATTGATTACTCTTACTTTCTATTTTCTGCTCACGAGCTGGCTGGCCAGCTCGCGAGTGGGCCGGCCTAACCGTGAGCTGGAAAACTCGCGGTTAGGCCAGCCAGCTCGCGAATGGGCCGGCCAGCTCGCGAGCTGGCCAAACTCGCGGTTGGGCTAGAACATATATGTTCTGACCCAACCACGAATATTGCCCATTCGCGAATGGGTTGACCTAACCACGAATATGCCTGTTCGCAAATGGGTTGACCTATTCGCGACTAGGTTGATCCACTCAACCTAGTCGCGAATAGAGTAGCAGTGTAGAATATAGCTGTAATATTGTAACTATTTAACGTACAACCTTCAATACACAATATGGCTTCTCTAAATACAGCTATAGTTGCTTCTATCAATCCATTTCCTAGTGATATTCACGCGGCATTTCAGTCTTATGTCTAGGCTCCAAAATACGTCAATTGAGAGCGTATTCCATATGAGAAATGGCACCGAATGCATATACACCTTAATAATCCTCATCTTAAACCTAACAACCCAATAGATTCAAGGCTTAAACATCATGTGCATATAGAATTCTAACTTATAAACAACAAGCTATATTGAAAGCCTGATTCTAAGTTCTTAAACCCACGATATACTGTTCTAGAAAGTAAGGCCTTTGATGCTATTACTAGCGAACATTTACAACTTCTCCATGCTAGCTATATGAAGACTTAGGCAATAGTTTAACAGAAATACTACAGGATAAAGCAGGAAGAGGTTAAGTTTATACTCAAACGATGTAAGAACTATGCTTTAAATAGGCTAGCTATAACAAAAGCTCCATTAGTCCTAATCGTTATAGAAAGAGCATAGGAGAGAGTACAGATCAACCTTATTAATATAAGACATAAGCTGTCAGGTCAATTTAAATGGATATTACATGTTAAAGATCACTTCTTAAAATATACTTAGCTATATCCATTAAAGAGCAAGCACGTAGAGCCTATTATAGACGCCTTTACTCTCTTTATTATAGCTTTCTTACCACCTAAGATTGTATAGTGTAATAATGGAAAGGAATTTAAAGGGGCTCTACTTATACTACTACGAAAGTATGGAATTTAAGTGATAAATGGAGCGCCATAGTCACTACAAACTCAAGGCCTAGTTGAGTAGGCAAATGGAGTTGTTAAAGCAAAGCTATGAGCATGGAAAATGGATCATGGATCTATAGAGTAGGCTAATGGGTTATTAGAAGTTACGTTAGCTATAAACTCTCAAAAGCACTCTACAATTAGGTGTGCACCTACAGAGTTGCTATTTCAAGAGCATACATCATATATCAACTAGCTTAATAGCTAGAAGTAGAAGGATATTACTATTAGGATTGCTTAAGAAGACTCTACTTAAGCTCTAATATATGCTCTAAGCCTAAGTCCACTAGCCTAAGCTAGCTTAAGAATTAATATTAGAATTTGCTAGGGGAACTCTTAAATTACAATGCAAATTAGCCTAGACGCTGGCTTAGAAATCAACCTGCAAATTACACCACTAATTCAGAGCTCTCTAATTAATGAGTGGTTTAACATTAATGCCTATGAGCCCTAGAGCGAACCCTAGAGCAAACCATAGAGCAAACCATAGAGCGAGCCTAAGAGCAAGCCTAAGAGCAAGCCTAAGAGCAAGCCTAAGAGTAAGCTTAAGCTCTGAGCTTAGCTTGAGCGTAGGAGCAGGAGCTAGGCTTAGCCTAGAATTAAGCCTAGAATTAAGGTTTAGGCACAAGATCTAGTAATTCAACAGGCTACAGAATCTACCTAGAAAGCAAGAGCCTAGATGGTGCGAAAGTACACAAAGAAGCATGATATTTAGCACTTTGATATTAGGGCAATAGTCTCCTTAAAGGTTCTATGAGAAGATAGGACATTAACTAATAACAAGTAGCTCTTTACGTGTATATTAGATGAGCCTTACTCTTATAGGTATAAGGTTATAACCTTATCTAGTATTATTAAACGCCTTATTCCTACTAAAGAGCTAGGGGCTGTAGAGCAAGCTCTATGGCTAGATATTATTATTCCTAATTCTATAAAGGAAGTCACACTTATGCTAGCTATAAGAGAGGCTTCTACAAGTGAATAGGTAGGAGTATCATGTTAATGTAAAGGGGTTTGTAATACAAAGCAATATAGGTGCTATAAAGAGGATAGGCAGTGTAGCGTACACTGCCATAAGGATGATTATGATTGTAGAAATCTATTAGGTCTAACTATTTAGACAGAAATAGCTCTAGTTAATAGGCCTCTAGTTGATAGGCCTAGGAGGAAGCAGGCTAGAGCTAATATAGTTAGAAATATAGTTTAGATTAATATACTATTTCTACTCTTACTCCTACTATTCGCGACTAGGTCAACCCATTCGTGAATAGGTATATTTGTGGTTAGGTCAACCCATTCGCGAATGGGTTAACTAATTCATGAATGGGCAATATTCATGGTTGGGTTAGAACATATATAAGCGCTACATATAAGCAAGTGCTAAACTTCTGCCTACATTCCAACATCTATCCTTAATTCTAACACTATAACACTAAGAATCTACTATAATTACAGTTGAAGTAAGTGAATTAGATGATTCTACAACCTCTTGACAAGTGTGCATATTATGTCTAGGTTTACTACAGACGCTACAACACTATGCCTTTGTACAAGCCCCTCTTGTAGATCTAGTACTCTAACGTGTCTCCTCTATTACCTGCGTATCTATAGCTTTCTAATCTAGTAGGTCCTCTGCCTCTTGTATAGTAAGTGATCCTCTAAGCCATACGTGTATTTTTTTAGCCCTTTGACATTTGCTTAAATCCTCATTAGACTTGTAGAGTGTAGAGACTTTAGCATAGAGAAGAGCTACCTTATGCATTATTACCTTTGCTCCCTTTACAAACTAGTCAATTACGCCTAGCATTAAGGTTAGAGAGCTATTCTAGTAGTTTGAAATATGAGTCTTAATAAGACTAGTCTATAAGTTAGCCTCTAGAGGGTTCTATAGTATCTTAGAAATCTAAGGGTTAGTTATAGCTAAAGGGGGCCCTATTAGTGTTAGGGTCTATAACTATACGTTAAGCTTTAAAAGAACCCTCTCTAGATTATAAGGTATAAGGCTAGCTCTTATAAAGCTACCTTATATATTCTTCTCTATTATAAAAGCAAAGAAGGCCTTATAAAATGCATAGAGAAACTTAAGCTTACTTATATATATAATGTGTATATACATTAGCTCCTTAATCTAGTAACTATATACTTGCTTTAATAGCCTAAAGCATCTAACATCTAGTGGCTAGAGGAGGTAGGATGAATGTAGAGGTATATAAAGCATAATGATATTATGCTCTTAGTAGTAGAGCTTAAACTAGATAGAGTAGTAGCTCTTATAACCATTAAGGATTAATAGCTAATATATAGCCTTTATATAAGGTGCTATATAGTAGTTAAAGTGCTTAATCTAATCTAGACTAACATTATTTATAGTCTAGCCATTCTCTATAGTTATAATATACTAATTAACTAGTAGATTACACTCTTAATACTAGTTAGCTAAGTAATATTAAGTAGCTAGGATAATGAATGGTAGAATAGCCTAACTAAGTACATTAACACCTTATATTACTATTACTCATTTGTAGTTGTTATAGCATGACAGGAGGATGGCATAGGTGTTAGGGAGTAAAGGGTCTAATGGTAGTATAGCTATACATTAGACAAGAGTGTAGCAGAGCTACTAGATAGGCTTAGCATTAGTAGAGTATACATCACGTGCTCTACTAACTGAATTTTATAGTTAGACTAGTTGCTAGCTAGCCCTAATTCTCTACCATTCTAGGTATAATCTAATAGAGAAGGTTTAGGTCTTAAGAGAAAAGGAGGGGGGCCTCTAATCATGGTATGCTATGGTACGCTAGCATTTTAGTGCTAAAGCTACACTATATAGACCATAGCCCTCCCTTAAGCTAGGGGGTAGAGTTTAGTTTATAGAATATAATACCTACACGTTCTAGCACTCTACCTATACCCATTATAGTAGTTCCTAGGCTAAGCTAGCTTTGCTTTACCATAGCCATTAGAAGTAGTAACTACCATACTAGGAAAGATCATGCCTATTATAAACCTAGTCTTATTAAAGTTATAGATATTATTATCTAAGACCTTATATTTAGCCCTAGTATTCTATATAAGTACAAACTACTTATAAATAGCCTTTAGATCTTTATATAAGGCTTACTAGTAGTTGTATTTATAAGAAAAATATATAGTAAGCTCTAGCTAGCATTATATAAAGTTATAAGCCTAGAGCTTGTTAACTAGTAACATGTTATGTATAAGTAGTATTTAGTTAGCCATATCTTCTATACTATGTAACCTAGGGGGAAACAATCACGTAGCTAGGTTAATTATATGCTAGATAATAACCTTCTCTTCTAGTTCTATAAGATTCTTTAAGTTAGGTGTAGTATTATGTTATGTAGTATAGCTGTCACATCATTAGTAGAGAGTTTGTTTAGATACCTTATAGATCTTTACTATAGCTCTTATACTTAGATTTTTAGTATTTTAATTGGCTTTTAGGGCTAAAACCACTCTAGCATTATATGAAGTAGAAGACATATAGTAATATAGAGAAATAGAGCTGTAATAGTAAAGGGTTATAATGTAGGTAGAAGTGTAGCACTTGCTTATATATAGCACTTATATATAAAGTACGTTATAGCTTAATTCTCTTACTTATAGTTCTTTTCTTTTATATCTTAAGTATCTCTTTATACTCTTTTACCTCCTTCTAAAGGATGCTAAGTTTAGTATTCTAACATTTAACTAGTTTAGTTATTCTCTTAGTATAGTATTAAGTTAGTAAAGTAAGAGAGTTATAAGTTACTAACTTATTTTACAAGCAAGTGAGGCACACAAGCAAGTGAGGCACGAAAACACGAAAATCTAACTATTACAACTACTACTACACCACCACCCTATATAATGACCCTTATTCAACTGTAATTGATTCCTAGTGCCTCTTGCAAGTACAGGAATTATTGCCCATAATACCACATATGCCATAGCGCTTCTGTTGGCCTATAGAACCCACCTGCTAAGCAGTCTCACTTACCACCTCTATACAGACTTGAGCATTAACCTCAGCACTCTGAAGGATATCCTCTCCCTCTCATACAGAGAGACTACCCCCTTGCATTATATGCCTCTTACGCTTCCTTTCCCTTCTCTTTTTCTGTTCATTTGCTGCTTGTAGAGCCTTAACTTCTACCTTGAGTAGAACAGTAACCATCACCATCACCCCGCCTACACGCCTACATGCAGACCTCACTGCGCCCACACCACCCTCACCACCTTCACTCCGCCCTCACCTCGCCCTCACGGCTCTCATCACCCAAAGCCCATGGGCTCTGGTTGCCGTCGCTAGTATCTACCCTCAATTAGGCGGGGTTACGTGAGAGGGGGGAGGTGGTTCAGGATAAAGTGAGAGAAAAGGGTGAAGGTGGTGAGGATGGAGGCGAAGGTTGGTAAGGGCCGGGTGGCATGGGGTATTAGGGTCGAGGAGGTTTGGTGAGGTGGGGCAGGTAAGTTATAGGCAGAGTGAGGGCGGGGCAAGAGTGGTAAATGCGGGGTGAGGGCGGGGTGAGAGTGGCAAAGGTAGGGTGAGGGTGTGCGAGGGTGATTGGTTAGGAAAGGGTAGGTTGAAGGTTGGGTGAGGATGGTGAAAATGAGGTGAAGGTAGGAGAGGCAAAGTGAGGATGAGGCGGGAATGAGAGTGGACGAGGGGTTATATAGTTATAGTGAAGGGAAGGGCGAGGGTTATAGAAAGACGGTGGATAGGATTTAAATGAAATAGGCCGTAAAGGGAGTAGCGAGTATTTTGGATTAGGTAGGCGGAGACGAAGATTTAGAGTGCTAATACCCAAATGTTATCATGCCGACATTTTAGAGCATGATGACAGTTAGGTGGCAGGCAGCGCTAGATTGGTTACAGAAAAAGCAGAGTCGTATGGGTATGATATTCGAGGTCTAGGGCTAGAAGGGCAGTTTGGGGAAGAGCATTGAGTGGGGGGGGACTGAAGGGTTAAAATACATCAAGTGTAATGAGTTAGCTAGTTGTTTTAGAGAGTAGATTGGGAAATTAGGAAATGATATATTTAATAAGTTAACTTAAGACGCAATTTTAATCAAAGACATTTTATAACTTATGAATTAATATGGTTAAATAGACAAGGGTAGGATATGTGATAGTATGAATATAATATCAATCAAGATCAAGTGCAGTACTGTACAGTATTAAGGAATTAGGACACGATTGGCGTAAATCATATTGAGGAGCGGTAGACGCAACGGTGTATAGGGCGGGATAAAATGAGGATGACAATGATGTACAGGGCGTTAGAAATAGGGGTTTAAAATTGTGTCAGCATGGAGATGGGGTCGGGGATTAAATTGGGGGCAAGTTTGGTTGCGTCAGCATATTTCAGGTCAGCAAGACGAAGTCAGCATAGATAAAATTCGGGTATGGGTCAGCAGAGGTAGTCACTAGCTGCTGCACATCACTCCCCCCGACCAAGTTGAATTTTCTACGGCTGACATATAGTACCGCTGAGGTCAGTAGGGACCACTTTAGCGATGACTTGCTACGGAGGGCGCGGATGGAAGAGTCCGGAGAGGCAACGGTTGGTAGTCGTCGATACCGAAGAAACGAAGCGTAGCGGTGCGGAAACCGACAATGGGTGACGCGAGGGACAGATAATAAACGGATTGCAAATATGATAGATATGGGAGAATGGGGGAAGAAGCCCAAGAAGCCCAAGAATGGAACAAGGCCACAGGAATGGTTAATGATGTTTAACGGGTTGCAATCCACGGGTTGCGGTGAGTTTGAGGGTGGGTCGGTGGCCGAGATTGAGGGTCATTGGCATTGGGCAGGACACGGAAAGGCAGAGGAAGCAATGATTAAGGTGGTGCCAATGCAGTCGTGGACAGGGTGGTGCGGTCAGGACGGAAAGGATAAAGATATTTGGGTTGTGGAGGAAGGTTTGGGGTGAGTTAGTAAAGATGGGCAGATAGGGGTCGAGGTGGAGGAGGATTGCAAAAGATTGCGTTGATGAGGGAGGTCATATGAAAGGGTTAGGCATGGACGGGGTGGTTATGCGAGAAGAGAGGCACGATGATGACATACGGATGACACGCAGTGTAGTAGAGTATTTGAAGTAGCGAAACCGATTTTTGTCAGCACGTTACAAGTCAGCGGTATAAAGTCAGCACAGCCAGAGTGGTCAGCAGGGGATGGTCATAATTTTATGGAAAGTATTTGAGATGACAGTGTTAGGATTGTGATTTGACATCAGGGTGAGGCTTAATGGGTAACATTGAATGAGAGAACCCATCCAGAGGGCAAGAGGTATATCAGTGTTGGGTTTAATGAGATTATTCCTGTCCCGTGAGGGAACAGGGTCCCGAGAAAAATAAGAGTTATTTGGTGTTATTAGGAGCTTAGGGTGATTATCGTATTGGAAGATAGACGGAAGGGGTATTTGAGGGGAGGTGACGTCAGGGGTGGCATCAAGGTAGGTGCAATGAGGAAATTGTGTAGGTTATTCCAACAACATCCACAAGAACAGGCATAGCAGCAGAGCAAGATGAGCGACAAGCAAGAGCCAAGAGTGAGCGATTGTGAGGACTCTGAGGCAGAGGAAATGCGGGCGGTTTTGAGGGAATATTATATCGAAATGAAGAATATAAAAAGGTGACTTGCGTTGTTGCATGGTAGTACGATCAACCGACGGAAGCATTTGTTTAGGTGCGGCTAAATGATTCATGTCGGTTTATTGTTCTCATCGGTGTCACCGCCTCAGATGGCGCATATTTTGTGCAAGGCTGCAACGCTTCCTTCCGGCGCCGTAGAGTAATCATACTCGCATCCCCGGGTGGAATCTTGTCGTTTATATATTGTGCTGTATAAAAGCTCGTTGGTACTACAGCTTCAATCGGCTTCGCTTCGTTGAATTTCATATCATGCACGATGGCCCGGGAGACAAGAGGCCCTTGCCCCAAGATGCGCCCGGCATCGCATGCTACCGCTGTCGGCGGAGCAAGATCAAATGCCAAAACAATGGCGTCAACACCGACTGCCGCGCCTGCGCAAATCAGAGCCGCGAATGTACATACTCCCCGCCTGGCGCCGGTCAGCTAGGGAGCAAGCGGCCCGAGTCGACTGGGGCGTCGCGAAACGATGTGGAAGGAAGAGAGGTCAAGCGAGCGCGCAAGCGGAAGTCGGATGCGACGAGGAAGCAGAGCTTTCGCACAAGCGATGACTCACTGGGATCACCGCCTATCTCTCCGAGGTTGTGGAAGATGTGTATACCGCCTTCATGTTGCACCGCTCGGCCGAGCTGCCGTTCCTTCATGGGGACGTCTTTCATACCCGTGTCCGCCAACCTGCTGCGGAACGCTCTGCGGATACTCGGATCTTTCTGCTCGGCATGTTGACGCTGACGACGCGGTTTATCCCGGACTTCGTGGCATACCACAGCCCCTCGGACCCCTCTGACGCTCTTGCGGCATCAGAGTTCTATGCTGAAGCGTTCGCGGCTCGCCTGGATGCGCCGGCTTTGACCGTGCAGCCAACACTTGAGAGGGTCCAAGGGCTGCTCATGATCAGCTTGTACCATTGGGGGATGTGTCGTGGCCAGCGCGCTTGGATGTACGTCACTATCGCTATTGGGTAAGCTTTTCTACCAACACTGCAAGGAATGTCCTTAACAAAATCCTAGAACATGAGTCGCATCGTCCGGGGATGGCCCGGACGATGCGACTCATGTTTGAGGACCCACGGAAGTACCAGAATCCGGAGCGGCCGGCTCTGATAGAAAAGGTGCGGCAGTTAGGCATGAAATCGAATGCATCGAATGCAACGGAGACAGGGGCGGTACCCGATGAGCAGACCCTGATCCATCGCGAGATCAAGCGGAGAACGGCATATAGCTGCTTCATTTTGGACCAGTACCAGGCATTTGGACGATACCGGCCACAGATCATCAACATCGATGACTTGCACGTACAACTGCCTTGCTCGGAGGAAGACTTCCAGTTTGGTATTAATGTCAAAACTGGCTCGCTGAAGGACAGCGCGCGGTCTCGTGATGGCCATGATGGCTCCACGACGATTACGTCGACTCAGGTATTGAGCATATACATCCACCTTGTTGAAATCTGGGGACGATTCTCGGGGTGGTCCTGTAAAGGTGGTAGACGGGAGGAGGAATACCCTCCATGGGACCAGCGATCTGAATTTTCCAAGTTACGGCAGCGGCTTGTTGCCTTCCACGACTCCTTACCACCGAGACTGACCTTCAGCCCTACGAAGATCTCCGCACATATCTCCAGCGGGACTATTACCTTATACACGGCCATCCACATCCTTTACTCACTTTGCAACATCGTCCTTCACCGCGAATATATCCCCTTCCTCCCTCTTCGAAGCGACGGTCCATCCGGACCCCTAGACGAGCCGACGTTTCCACCGGATAAATACGACATCCCAAAGGGATTCTGGGATGAGAGCGCCGAGCTGATCTTCAAGTCCGCTCGAGACATTATGGACATAGTGCGGTTACTAGTGGTAGACAGGTCCTGGTAGAGTCACCACAGGTCGGATTCGCCATATGGTCCGCCGCCTTTTTGGCATCTACTCCGTCCATTTCCCTTACATGGACAAGAATTCCTACATGTCCAACCCGCCGACAACTCCCGATGAAACCTACTCAACCACCAGCAATGACGTCATTGCCCTCGCCATCAAGACCCTCAAGCTCATGCTGCCTAGGTCTGAAATGGCCTGCGGCTGGAGTGTCTGGATGAAGCGCATGGGGCGCTACTTTGAGAACATCAAAAAGGACTGCTACCGTAGCATCGAATCACTCGGCCTTCCAAGCTCCGAGCATCAACGTCGTGTCAGAGAACTCAGCCTCCGCGAGGGCCCCAACGCCGGCAGCCTCGAGGTATATAAGCTCCTCGAAAAGGAGCTCAAGAACGTTGGCCCTCCCTCAAACAGGACCGCTACGATTCTCCCGACCGATTTTTTCCATTCTCCGCAGCCGCCACCGGCGTCTCGCGCCCCGCACCACACTTCAAAACCGAGCCCGCCCAGGCCCTTGACCACGTACGCTCCGCGTCACGTAACGGCACCGAGGGCGGCTGGGCCGCTGTCAATACCACCACTCCACTAACAACGGCGCCGCTGCGGAAGAATAACCCTTTCACCTCGAACACCCAACACTAAAGAATTGAACAAAACCCGTCATACAACGCACCACCATATAATGTAAAACATACAAACTACTAAATTAGGTACCTAGAGAAAGAAATGATAAGAACCGAAAAGTTCGACCGAGCTCAGAAACGCACTCAACATAAATAGATAATCTGGCTATGACGTACCGTCAGTAGATTCGGATATAGATCCCGATTTTGTGTAAGTTTGGAGTCTAGATAAGATGTGAGAGGGAAACCCCACGAGGCACGGTTGTGATCATGGGAGTCCGTGCTTGGGGCATTTAATGGGCAAGGAGACCAATGTAAATCTTGTGAAAGGCAATTGTTCTCTCTGTGGGAAACCATTGCTGGGCCATCCTATCAACCAGGTACTTTCAAGACGCGCCACGATATCTGCTTAACCGTCGAAAGTGCGCAACACAGTTAGTGCCGTGTGTCCATGGGGTCGGATTTAACCGGCCCGCGTTCTTGCAAGGAATGAGAAAGTGGAAATAATACTGGTGGAAAAAGAGATGCTCTAGGAAACTGGCAATAGATAACTTTAGTTGACGTATGGATGGAGATTATAATTCAATATATAAGCTGGGCCGGGATACTAAGGGTTTAAAATTTCGTCCGGTGTTAGGTCTCCCCAAGACGCCAGGTAGCCCGTCCTACTCTTCCAATGTGTTAGAAATCTGTCCGTGCGGCGCTAAGAAGTGCTGTTTATTAACCCTGACCAAAATACCCCGCCTTCAAGCCGCGTTTGGGGTACATAAAACCCTAAACGCGGCTTGAAGGCGGGGTAGTGATCCGGTGGGGTCGGCGACCCCAACCGACCACACCGGATCACTATCCCTAAGTTTTAACTAACTTAGAGTCACGGGCCGCCAGCCTACTTGTATATAGGCCAGAAGGCCGTTTAGCCGGGAATTTACCTTCAGCAAGCGCTAATTATTCTCAAACATCCTTGTATACTAACCGTACTTTTGATGCCCGATGCCGTTTACCACCATGCAAATGTCCGATGTTCAGAATCCAGATCGTCCGCTAGCTTTATAAATAGAGGAGTGACAGGCTTCAAGTTGTATAGTTGTCAAGAGTGTCTGCTCTTTCTCAAGCTTTATTCAATAATCTGCCACCATGAAAGGTTTTGCTGCTGCATTGCTTACAGCACTGCCGCTTGTAACGGGGCAATCACAGCTATGGGGTCAATGTAAGTCACCAACATCTTCCAACAGCGTGGCTGACGGTTTCAGGCGGTGGAAGTGGATGGACTGGGGCAACAACTTGTGCTTCTGGGTCGTGCTGCACCGTCTCTAATCCTTACTATTCGCAATGTCTTCCATGCGGAAGTGGGTCATCGTCAGCAACGACTTCATCAAACCCTCCGAGCAGCACTGGAAGTGGAGGTTCAACTGGCGCAACCGGCTGCCCTCTCCCATCGACATATCGCTGGAAATCGACCGGCTCTTTAGCAACCCCTAAATCTCCATGGGCTTCGCTCAAGGATTTCAGCACTGTCCCGATCAACGGCGAGCATCTCGTGTATGCATCAACAGTCAAAGACTCTAATGGGGACTACGCCTCTATGGCATTCGGCCTTGTTTCCAGCTGGAGCGGGTTGGCCTCGGCCAGTCAGACCCTGATGACCAACAGTGCCGTTGCGCCCGACCTCTTCTATTTCGCGCCAAAGAATATCTGGGTTCTTGCACAGGAATGGGGAGCAGCTCCCTTCAACTACATGACATCAAGCGACCCTACCAATCCCAACGGATGGTCATCGGAAAAGCCCCTCTTCACAGGCAGCTTAGGTGGCAGCAACGGCCCCATTGATCCAGCTCTCATTGGCGATGACGAGAATATGTACCTGTTCTTTGCTGGTGACAACGGTCACATTTACCGGTCAAGCATGCCTATCGGAAACTTCCCTTCCAGCTTTGGGACATCATACGAGACCATCCTAACCGACTCGACTAACAACTTGTTCGAAGCAGTTGAAGTATATAGTGTCCAGGGCCAGAATCAGTATCTCATGATCGTCGAATGTATTGGCGCCAACGGACGGTATTTTCGCTCATTCACAGCGTCCAGTCTCGGCGGTACCTGGACACCGCAGTCAGGAGCCACAA
Organism: Pseudogymnoascus sp. WSF 3629; assembly: GCA_001662585.1. Lineage (NCBI taxonomy): Eukaryota > Fungi > Ascomycota > Leotiomycetes > Thelebolales > Thelebolaceae > Pseudogymnoascus > Pseudogymnoascus sp. WSF 3629. Next base: position 13,699 of record KV454629.1, read on the forward strand.
GCGAGTCGTCTCCTTTCGCGGGCAAGGCCAACAGCGGCGCCACATGGACCAACGATATCAGCAGTGGCGATCTCGTCCGCGCCACGAACGATCAGACCAAGCCCATCAATGCTTGTAGCGGCAGCCTGCAATTACTTTACCAAGGACGCAACCCTAACAACAATCCGAGCTACAACCTGCTGCCTTACCAGCCTGGTGTGCTGACATTGCAATAAGATACTTCAGCCCGAGTTCTTCAATTAAATACTATATGCCTGGCATGTAAATAGCAAGAGACACTTTTCATTTATGTAGCAGCCGACCAGACATTAGTCAATGCAGCGTCAGCTCTATCAAAAAAATCGGATACTTTTCTCCCTATCAATCACAAGTGAAAGCGCCGTAGTAACTCCTGTGGCCGCCATATCGTGATTCACCTACTGCTCATTATTTCATTAAAACTCCACCCTTTCTGCCTCCAGGTACTTGGCAGGGTGTATGTCCGTTCAGCATATCAAATGGATCCGCCGAAACCTGGAAAGGATTCGCTGCAGAGTGAGGGAGTGGGCTAGGTTCAATGCCAATGACATAAAACGTAAGTGCTTCGACAGAGGTTTCGTTGTCGTGGGTCACCCTAATGAACAGTATGGCAGGAGTAGGATTTGCTGGTGTACAGGAAGGAATCTGAGAGTAGTCGTCTTTATTGGGTACAACTATGAAATAGATCTCGCAGGTAGCGGTGCTTGTTGAGATAGATACTAATGACTAGTACCTTTAATATGGCTTAGAAAGATGTACCAGCCCCTCATCCAACTCCTGTAGGAATTTGTGTTACTAGGAATTTGTGAAATTCTGGCATTTGGGTGATGTGTTCCATTGTTCTCATGTGTGGGGGGGTTCTTCTGGTGGCTCTTTCTGTTGCTATAATAGACGACGATGGCAGCCGCTGCTTCTCGTATAATGGAAACTGGCTGTGGCTGCGGCTGCTGCTCCTGCTCGTACTCCTGCTCTTGCTGCTGTAACGAAAACCAGCTATGGCTTCTGCCACTGCTTTCTGCTTCTCCTTTGATGGATACTGGCTTGGCTACTGCTTCTGCTTCTGCTCTGACAGGCACCGGCTAATTCTCTTGCTCCTATAATGGAAACTTGCTGCGGTTGTTGCTCCTGCCGCTGTTATGATAAATGACTGTTGCTGCTTCTGCTGCTACGACCCAGGCAATTTTACTCTTACAGGGGGCTAGGTTGATCTCCGAATGGCACTCACTCACTTCAGTACCTTGACTAACCGATTAATCTAAAATCTATGAATCGGGGGATCCCGGCTCTAACAATGAGGGGTCAGACCCCAAAGCTTCAACTTACCCCACAGGATCCCGCAGGACATTTATGAAGGTGTAGAAATCGAAGCCATGTCACAAGACTGAGAATGCGATTTGCTATACGTTAGGAATACAGGCTGAAATTCCTGGTTAAATTGGCAGAATGGGACAAACAAGGCTACTTTTTATTATTGTGCTTTCCCCAGCTTTCTGTTGTCGGTAATCAAATTCGAAAAATATGCATATATCTTAAGCTCCTGATCAATGCAACAATCAGTCTATGCCTGTACGGCATTATTGTCAGGGATACCCTGGGATAGTGCTCCGGTGGGTTTGGCGATCTTATCCGGTTATTGGGTTTAACCTCGACTTCAAGCTCACGGGACGAATTACTATGTCCATAGCTTAGAATCATCACTAACATTTAGGAATTCAATATGCTTCCCCATGTCCTTATGCACTCGCGTGGTTGAGAGGCACAGCTAACAAATTTTCGCAATGTGAGTATAGTCGCAGAGCAACTATGCCATATGTTCCGCAGGGTCACGTCAACTCCACGTGCACATATGTCCTCGACGCGATTTTCGGCAGCGGATCCAACAATATACGTACCCCATTCCAATTCGAGATGCTCTACACGGTTCAACTTGTGGGTGGTTATATTATTAGTGTTACATTGTGCGGGAATAACAAGCATATACATCCATATCGATTTTTACGATACTACAGAGGTACAACTCTCAGAGACATTATCGGAAATCCGGGGGGGGGGGTAAATTGCGCTGTAAATTGTTGGAGCAATCGAGTTAGTTTTATTTAAACGTCGCTCGGACAGTTTAGAAACTGGAGATAAAAGCTTTTCTACTTTGCAGATTTCCTTTAGGCTGTTTTAAAAGCAGAAAATGTATATTATTTTTAATTAAAGGCTGTTTGTTTGTTGCAGCAGTGTAACTAGAGTCGACCACGAAAAACGATGCATAAGATGAGTTCAGCAGCTTCGTTCTTACGACTATCGACTTTTCAACACAATTACTTTCACAGCATCGTTTCTTAAGGAAACCTTCAATCAGACATCATGTTCTCTTTCACCACTGCTTTCGTTGCTGCTGCGGTCGCGGCCGGCGTCCTCGCCAGCCCTGCTGGTGAACCCGCCGCTCTTGCCAAGCGCAATAGCCCCAACTCATCAGGCACGAACAACGGCTACTTCTACCAATTCTGTATGTGCAATGCTGACATTAATCCTAACCCTCGGAAAGCATTTGACTAACCCAACGTTGAGGGGACGATGGCTCCAGTGGCACTACCACCTACACCAACGGGGCTGCTGGCGCATACTCCGTGAACTGGTCGAATGTTGGTGATTTCACCGCGGGTAAGGGCTGGTCGCAGGCCCAGCCCAGGACCATCAACTTCTCTGGTAGCGTCAACTGTGGGGGCAACTTCTACCTTGCTGTATACACTTGGTCAGGACAAGGCGAGAACTATGTAGGTCCTCTCTGCGGACTGACGCAATAATATGCGACTGCAATCTAACCCTAGATAGATTCTAGAGGACTAGGGCAACTACAATCCGTGCTCTGATGGCACGAGCAAGGGTAGTCTTTACAGCGATGGTAGCGAGTACCAAGTCTGCCTAGTCGACCGTGGCAACAATTACCTCCAGAACTGGTCCGTCCGCCAGAACAAGCGTTCCAGCGGCACCGTTACAACAGCAAACCACTACAATTACTACCAGTCTCAGGGCATGACCCACAACCCGCTCAGCAGCGCCGCTTATCAGATCGTCTCTACCGAGGCCTTCGGCAGCTCTGGTTCTGCCAGCATCACCGTCTCCGAGGCTGGATCTGGTACAGGTTCGAGCTCTCCAAGCAATCCAAGCACATCAATCCCGTCGTCGACCCATACCTCTGGCAATTGCTCTCAGCTCTACGGCCAATGTGGTGGCTCGGGCTGGACTGGTGCCTCATGCTGTGCATCTGGCAGCTGTAAGTATTCTAATCCTTATTACTTCCAGTGCTTGTAGACACGGGGTACACTTGCAACAATTAGCGCCATAGCAGAAGGGTACACCAACAGGATAAAGGGACGCCAAGGCTACAAGGAGCAGCAAGAAAACTTTATAAAAACCTTATAAAAACTTTAGATTACCTTTCTGTTAATATAAAGCTAAGTTTCATAAACGGTAAACGCTCACTAAACCATTCTTCTTCACAACGCACTTACGTTTACGCATAACGAGACAGTTACCTAAGAGCATTCTCTACCTTCCGCTCCTACCCACCTACGATAAAAATCAACCTTCGTCTATCTCCTCCCACCTCTCCTCTACTCATGCTCCAACCTAGTAAAATTAGGTCGGGTTTACAGGCTTAGGGCGGTAGGGTTAGAGTTAAGAAGTGTACACCAAGATTTATCACTTCACGCCCCATGGGGCTTGACTGTAGCTTGGGTTTTCAAACATTGAAACTTTCGCAATTTCGCACATCCTGTGTTAGGCCCCATGGGGCTTCAGATTTCCGACCTTGTATTTTTGCAATATCGCACTTACAGTATGAGGCCCCATGGGACTTGGAATTTCTGATCATGTGATTTCACAATTTCTCACATCCTGTGTCAGGCCCCATGGGGCGTTGGATTTTCGACCTTTTGCATTTTTTCATGAGGCCCCATGGGGCTTCGGATTTCCGACCTTGTGATTTCTCAATTTTGCACTTCCCATGTCAGGCCCCATGGGGCTTGGGATTTCTGACTTTGCAACTTCGCACTTCTCGTGTCAAGCCCCATGGGGCCCAAGATTTCCGGCTTTGAAATTTTGGACATTCACACCACTCGTGTCAAGCCCCATAAGGCTTGGGTTTTCCACTTCATAATTTCGCAACTTCGAACTTCCCGTACCAAACCCCATGACACTCGATCTATTCGCTTTTTAAACCTACCAACTTCGGCGACCAATGATTCCCGACCATTAACTCGGGAGTGACGATGACAATCCCTAATAACATAAGCGCAGCACAATTGGTCAGTACTGCAGCTCAAGGTAATGAAAGCGCCTTGATATGTTATCATAGTGCTAAATTGCTTTTGTGCTGGTAGATGTGACCATTGCAAGGAATATCCCCTATTCACTTATTCGTGGTGGCAAATCCTCTCCGCTAATGGGCTCTGTGAATGTAACAGAAAACTCGCCACTACGCAGTCCGTGGTGATGCATGAACTCTACGGGTTTGCTGACGTGCAGCTAACCACAAAAGAAGGTGGAGTCTGGACTGTCCCGCCGTACTTTATCAACAGTGTGGTGCACTTGGCCGGCTTTATTATGAACTGTTCAGATGCCATGGACACGAAAAATAACTATTGTGTTACTCCTAGGTGGGAGTCGATGAAATTCGCAAGGCCTCTTGTCGCAGGCGCCAAGTATCGGTCGTATGTCAAGATGGTTCTAACAGCCGAAGACCCAACTGTTTACTTTGGCGGCGTGTACATCATGCAAGACGACTCCATCATGGGCAAGGTCGGTGGAATACAGTTCCGCAGATATCCCGCCTCCTTCTCAGCTGCTTTTTCTCTCCACCAGACAAGATGGCCGCCTTCGAAGCCAAACCAAATAAACAGGTCGCTCCCTCCAAAACTGCAGTTCTAGCAGTAGATGTAACAAAAGTTGCTACGCCCGTATCGCATCCAATACGTAGTAGCGATGACAAGTAGAGCAACCCTCTTTCTACCAGTTCCTCCACCCCTGCTCCGCGTGCCCCTAACGCTATGGTGCCATCTATCGCTGAATCTATAGTAGCTTCTAACAGTGCAACTTCAAAGGCCATCACGCTTATTACGGACGAAGCTGGTCTAGAGCTTTCGGACATGAGTGACGATGCCCGTTTCGCTAATCTAGGTGTTAACAGCTTAATGTCGCTAGTCATTACAGAAAAGCTCAGGTTAGAGTTAGATGTTAAGGTTAGTGACAGTCTTTTCTTAGACTACGAGACTATTAGTGATTTGCAGTAGTGGTTAGATGAGTATTATAGCTAGAATGGAGAGAAAGGCCATAGATATAATAGAATAGTGATGAATACTATGTGCTTGTTACATATGGTTTTTGAAAACTTATTTAAAGCCAAACTCTACTATAATTCTTATTTAGCATAGTTTAGGTACTAATATTATAATGAATCTTCTAACTTTCCTATAGTTTATTTATTCTTTAGCTTTATAAGTTAGTAGTGTTGTTTAAAGGTATAATGTCTATGTTTTAAGGTGTTATTATAGTTAGGGTAGTAAGGTCTTTAGTTAGAAGCATTCATTTATAAGCTGTTTAATACTAATAGTATTAAACTATATAAAGGTAAAGATAGTAACCCTACTTTTAGTTAGCTAAGCTTAAACTCTATTAAGAACTCTATATAATGACTAAAGTAACCTCTTATTACTATAGCTTCCTTATGAGTAGGTTTAGTAATAATACTAAAATTACTAATAGTATTAGCATTCTCATTATAAGTAGTTTCCTAGTTAGCTAGGAAGTTGCTACTTATATACCACTCTTCATTAACAAAGAATCCTATAAAATATAGAGTGTAGTTATAACAAGCCTTAGTATAAACATTACCTAGTTATAACACTTTAATCTACATTACATTAGCTACTACTAGTCTAGCTAGGATAGCTAAAAGGACAATTAAAACCTTTATTTTTATAAGATAATTCTTTATAAGGAAGCTTAGAGTTAGATGATTATAATGTATAAATATAAACTATAGTACTAGATGTAATAAGGAAGCTATTATAGTAGGGAATTAAAGCTCTCTTTATAGGATTTACATGTCTAGTAGTGCCTAAGTCTATAGTAGTTTTATTTACACTTTTACATCTTTACAACCTTATAAAGGTAAGACTAGATTCTAATGTAAGTCTACTATTCTAATAGCTAACTAACTTAGTATTAATCTTTTCTAATTAATCATTAGTAATACTATAGATATTAGTACATATATAGAGTAAGGACATGTTAAGCTACTTTTTTTTAATACATAACACTAACCATTAGCTATAAATAGCCTATTATTAGGTTATAATATAATATATAAGTTATAAACTTTACTACATTTAACGATGTGACGGTTAGGAGGCTGCTGAAAAGGGCAGCTTTCGGTGCTGTTTTACGCAGCCCGCTTGCCCACTTTTCAATACTCCCACACCCCAAAAGCCGGTAGGAGCCCAATACCCTCTCAGTTTATCGAGCAAGAAGTCGAAAGTAATAATGGCGGCGACGCTAATCAGCACGCGAGCCCTTTTATCAAACCTCAGGATCAAAGTTCACGAGCCGTTCATAATCAGGACGAGAGCCTCTTCGTCGATCCTCACGGCTAAGGCTCACTAGCGACACGGCAAGGAATCGGTCATGGGGCCCCACCATACCAAGCCTATGTCGAGGACGCAGGCGACTCGAGTGGCGATTCTCAGCCTTTAGCGAACCTCGACGATTAGATTCCGACTAGTGACGGCGATAACCGTCAGGATGGATGGTCGAGTGGCCTTTTTTAGACTACATCGACTTTCTTCAATCAGGTTTGAGGGAGCATATCAGCAATCTGTCTGCCCTTCTCCCAGGCATAGTAGAAAATGGGGGGCTACCATCGCAAAGGGATAGTACTTGAGACATACCCTTCCGACCAACTGTCACAGCTTTGTAATCGGCCCCTGAAGGAACTATTCCAGTTCTGCACTAGCGCGGACTCTCAGCGAGATTATGCGATGGCCCGCCCCCCACTTGGTCAGGATCTACTGAATATTACCGACGGTGAGTACCCACGTCCACTAGCAACTCGGGGAGGATTTATTTACCCCTTGAAAATCGATCAACAAGTCGACATGACTATGGAAGGGCCGTTGTATTCACAGAATGGTGATTTACCTGTTAAACAACTGGGCCATAATGAACGAGAACCCCTTTGCGTAAACACAACCACATACTCGTATCCGTTGAATACAACCGGCAACATGCCTACGTCCGTAAAGCACAGTATTTTTTCAGTACACCCTGCGGATATGCCACAAGGAATGGGATGGACAGGTAACTATCAAGACACTAGGACAGTTAATCCGAGGGATCTACTATTGCGAGCAGCGTAGGTTCAGTACAAATAATATGATAGCACCTTTGAACCACAAATAGTACTGCAAAAAGAAGCTGATGAAGTTTGTATTGATTGTATTGAAATAAAAGGGTGCTGCCTTTCGAACAAGATACCTTGGATAAGTAGGGTGCCTTCCATATAGCAGGCGCCTTTTGAAGAAGGTGCCTTGGATAAGAAGGGTGCCTTCCATATAGCGGGTGCCTTTCGAAGACGGTGCCTTAGATAAGTAGGGTGCCTGCAAAAAGCCGGGCACCTTTTGGGAAAGGTGCCTGCGAAAAAGCAGGTACTTGCTTTTTCAAGGGTACCTTTCTAAAAAGGTACCTTTTTTTCGCAGGCACCTGATATTTTGAGCACTAAAGAGAGCAGGTGGAGAGATGGCATTGAGCAAGTGAGTACCTGAGAACGTGAGCACATCCGCACGTGCAGGTTATAAATTATTGCACGCCTCTGGGCTTTTCGATTTCGCTTTTAGCGGCCTTGATTGAATGATCAAGCCTGGCCCCTGTGTTCTGGGGGCCCCATGTTTGAGGGTGGCCAGCCTCATTGATTAACGTACTAAACACGTCTGGTCAAACGTTCCAAGCAATGCTTACGACAGAGCCACTCGGCACCACTAATATTGTTGATGTCCCTGCCGAATTTTCCACTCCCTACGACTAACTTACTATAATAGCTGACAAAGGCTAACATGACAGTATAAGGTCAACCAATCTATAATTACAATACAGATCATTTAAAAGCAGAGCAGATTGTATTTCAAAGCAGATAGTGTAACTAGATTTTATCAAACATACAGGAATACTGATAGGAAGGTGGTGGGTTGGGCTTGAGGTAGATTTATCTTTGCAAACCTTGCTCAGAGCCCTTGCTCAGCAGCATCTCGACGATCTTGTCATGGCCTTCAGATGATGCCGCGTGGAGCGCGTTGCCGTAATACCCTCCTTGCGCATTGACGTCGGCGCCCTTGCTTAGCAGCATCTCGACGATCTTGTTGTGGCCTCCAGATGATGCTGCGTAGAGAGCGTTGCCAAAGTATCCTCTTTGCGCGTTGACGTTAGCGCCCTTGCTCAGCAGCACCTCAGCGGTCTTGTCGTGGCCTCTAGCTGATGCTGCCTAGAGAGCGTTGCCAAAGAATCCTCCTTGCGCATTAACGTCAGCGCCATTGCTCAGCAGTACCTCGACGATCTTGTTGTGGCCTCTAACTGATGCCGCCTGGATCGCGTTGCCGTAATACTCTCCTTGTGCATTAACGTTAGCGCCCTTGCTCAGCAGCATCTCGACAATCTTGTCGTGGCCTCTAAATGATGCTGCCTAGAGCGCGTTGCCATATGCTCCTCCTTGCGCGTTGACGTCAGCGCCCTTGCTCAGCAGCACCTCGACGATCTTGTCGTACCCTCTAGATGACGCCGCCTGGAGCGCGTTACCGCATGCTCCACCTTCCGCATTGATGTCAGCGCCCTCCTGAACTATTCGGCTCGCGGCGCCAGCTAGGCCACTAAGTGATGCATAGTATAGTGGATTAGGACATGAGTCCAATTCTCTTCTAAAGTAAGACGAATTCCATTGGCTGTCTGGGTCGTATAAACGAAGCCAGTTCAAGTAAGCACCGTCCCCCGTAGAGAGAAACTTCGTGACTAAATCACTCAGCTGATTCTCCTCTTCTCCGTTACGGGTATGGATCATCCAGTGCTCAGCTGAGTATTGAGCTAGTGCATAGACCTGCTGGAGAGATTTGGCAGATTCAAAACGATCAATCAATCCCTTTTCATATTGGAGAAGATAGCCAATACACCCCTTTGCGATAGAGCCATGGCAGGCAGCCGGTTGCATGCTATATCGTGCAGCACGAAAGGCTCTCGAGGAATGTGGGTGTCTCACCTCCTGCTGCAAATATGCTCTATTGACATTGAAAAGGTTCCGGTGGGCTGTCTGCCAGATGGACTCATTGGGGGACTGTCGTAGTCGGCTAGCGCTTCGGACGGCTCTGAAAACGCTACCAACAACACTGGATGAGACGTACGAAAGAATACTGTGCGCAATTAGCGATAAGGACTCAGAGTATGCCATGCGCATCCTTCAGTGGCTGGCCTTTTCATCTAGGCTGCTATTAGTGGAAGAGCTCGCTGAGGTGGTCGCCATCAACGTGGAGCGGGAGACCGCCTTTGATCGGGATGAGGTCCTAGAAGACCCGATGGAGGTTTTGGATGTTTGCATGAGTCTTGTCTTAGTGGTCATGACAGAAAGGCCTCCCCGGAGTGAACCGAGTCGCCATTTGAGAACAACTGTCACATTGGCCCATTACTATACCTCCGTTCCATCAAAAGCCTTGATCTGCAAACGTTTTCGGTCTTTGCGGTCTCTAAAGTTTTGCTTGCGTTTAGAAGATTTATTTGACCGCTGTGATATTGATGACGTTGCACCCTGCCTTAACAGCTTACCATCTTGACGATCATCACCGTCACTACTCGGAAGCAGATCGTCCAGGTTCGCAACATGCTGAGAATCGCCACTCGACCATCCATCTTGACGATCATCGCCGCCACAACTCGGAGTCCAATCGTCGAGGTTCGCTGGAGGCTGATAATCGCCACTCGAGTCCTCTGCGTCCTCGACATAGGCTTGGTATGGTGGGACTGCATGACCGCCCCCTTGCTGTGTGGCTGGTGAGCCATGGTTGTGAGAATCGACGAAGAGGCTCTCGTCCTGATTATCAACGGCTCGTGAACTTTGATCGTGATGTTTGATAAAAGGGCTCGCGTGCTAATCAGCGTCACGGTCACTATTACTTTCGACTTCTTGTTCGATAAACTGGGAGGGTATTAGGGCAGGAGCCGGCTCGCCAGGTATGTCGGTATTAGAGGGTGTTGAGGCGGGAGTTGGGGGGAGCTTTGGTACTGTAACCGCTTTCAAGACCACATCACGGTCAGCTGGATGTTTTTCCAGATACCGCTGCAGCCAGTGGAGTACCAAAGGAAGACGGAGTACAAATGGAAGACGCGCCTAAAGTGAACTTTAGTAGTGTTAAATTAAATGAGGCTGATGAAGGAACAGGCTAGACCTTGTCTGGATCTACGGTGCTCGAAATATTCGGTGAATCTTTGCCTTGATCGGAAGATAGCATCTCATTAGATTAATTATTAACTAGTAGTGTTTCCCTAGCTAACAGCCGTGTTGCAGATGATGGAATAGTCCACATTGAATGTAGCTTCGCGAGTATGATGGTCCAAACACCCAAACAAATGCGAAGCTGGGGTATTTAATGTCAGTCCCTGCACTGGTGGGTCAAGGCGCTAAGCCAAGAATGCTACCCCTGCTGCACAGCACTTCAAACAGACTCGGTATGTACTCGGTACGTACTAGGTACGTATTAGATACGTATCTAGATTCTATTGTCCAAACACCCAAACCGATGAGAATAGTTTTGATATTTGGTATTGGTGCCTGCGCCAGTGAGCTTAGCGCTAAACTAAGAATGCGACCACGGCTATAAATATAAGGCTTCTATCCACCTAGACTGATAAATCTTATCCTTCCGTATCATCGTGGTTGACAACACCAGATAGCAAATTATTCTATAACCTCATCCCTTAAACCTTCTTGCTTGAAGTGAACATCCAACTGGAATGCTCACAGTGAAGAGTTGTCGACCGGCGGGCGTGAGACCGGCGGGCGTGAGAGTAGTGGACCTCGGGAGCAGCCAGCGGGCGTGAGACCACGGGGCGGGCCTAAGACCGGCGGGTGTGAGAGTAGTGGACCTCGGGAGTATCCCAGCCGTGGACTAGAGTAGTAAACATCCAACACGTGAAATGTGAATCGTTAGCCAAGGAACTGCACAAGGCGGGTGGAGCAATACCTGTCAGATGGGAGGTTCCCAACGAATGCTTGATATATACTGTAACGTCCATCCATACGTAGCGAGAAACCAACTGTGCCGAGAAAAATGATAGGTAACGTCCGTCCCTGGGTAGAGGAAAATCCACCGTGTAGGAAAAAACTTCTCCAATATGAAAAGGGATTGCTTGATAATTTTGAATCTGAAGCAATCCGTGGCACGTGGTCACGTGGCTTCGTGACATGTGCTAGTGCGTTCTGTACCTTTGTTGCCACGCTACCATCATGTTATTTGTATCGTCATTTTGTTGGTAGTGTAGTGGTCTCTGCACCTTTGGGAATGAGCTACCGTGAAATGCCAGGTACTGTAGAGTCTTCTGCACCTTTGGGAATGAGCTACCGTTTGGCAGTTTCTATTGTCAGAAGTTCCATTTCCTTTAAAAGTCACGTGGGTGCATAGTAAAAATGGCAACGGTATCATGACATTGCAGAGTAATTTGCAACCAGGATTGCTGGGGCATCTAGAGAGTAATATAGCTAGAGAGTGACATTAAGTATAAGAGAGCCATAATTTTCCACGTGACTGTTACAGTAAAGAAAATTTCTCGAAAATGCAGGTGAGGGATCATTTGGCACTATTTCGGCTGATCCGAATTCTGATCAGCAGGGGTCGAACAGATCTGATTGAGCCAGGGTTGCGTCATCCCACCTTCTTATTCCTTCTCTTTACCCCCTGCTTGCTCTGGATCTTCTGCATTGCGTTTCCGTTGATATTTCGCGTCAGCGTTATGTGGCAACATACTTATAGGGATTGGAAACGAAGTCATCTTGCCAGTACTTAGTAAATACCTTCAAAATCAGGAGTGAACGTACGATTTCTTTCTTGGATGGTGGAAAGACCGCAATATTATGTACGATGGGATGATCAACGCATTCAACACGGCTATCGACCATTCGGGAAAGGAGTTGAAGGTAAATTAGGGACAAGGCACGTCGCGATTGTGAGGCATATGAATTGTTATGAAGGTACCGAGGATTGTTGTACAATGCAAAGAAGATGGGCGGATGTGGTTTTCACTGCCTTATTCGCCAGGGATTTAACGGCCCCGAATCCCCGATATGTTGGTCTGGGAACAACTCTGAGCTGCGACACCGGATTTTGATCGGCTTTGTTGAAGAAATCTCAGAGGATAAAATCGCTGCGTTCGTTAAAGACAAGATGCTTGCCATCGCTGAGTATAGGCTGGAGAGGGACAGGAAGCGGGAATGGTTTGATCAGGTTACATCGACAGGCGGTCAGTGTTGGTATAGCCACCTTGTTCATGATAGTCAATTATCAGGATGACCAATATATTCAACACAGTGATTAACTATTCGAAGACTAGGTGTTAATACGTTACCTTTTGACGTTCTTTCGCGACCCGATTATTGGCGCTCCAGGTGCCGTCCCAACTATCTAACCCAGAGCCGCTTTCTAGCTGACAGCTTGCCCACCGACCTCTTCCTCTTCCGATGGTCAGCTCGCCCAAAGTGTGCATCCAACCCTTGTGCGGATACCAACTTGTTGACGAGATAGGGTGATCCGCTGATATTACACGCCTCCGAGTCGCCCTGCTTCAGGGAGATTGTGAACTTGCCGGCAAGACTCAGCTCTACCTGTCTCCGGAAATTCCCATCCTTTCCAATGAACGAACTGTCGCCGATGGTTCCAGAGAGGGGGCAATCGTTCAGATAAAACATAGCAGAGGCTCCGGATAGCTGATCAAGAAGATCTGAAAGTGCAGGATCATCGCGGCGTATCGAGCATAGTATGAGGCCAGTACCAGTGTATCCTCCATCGCAACCTTCCGGAACCGCGCTTAATTCGAAGTAGAATAAAGAGGCAATAGCACAGCGTGCTATGTTTTCAATGACGTTGGATACCGAAAGATCCTCCTGGGCCTTCAATTGGAGTTCAGGCATACTCCTGGTGTTGTCTAGCCTTGGCAGCGGCCCGTCGAACTCGGTATCAAGGCGGTGATATCTGGGATGGGTTCGGAATACCTGCTTCACTCCGACGTCATCTCTGCCGGTTGACTCGACCGCCTGGCGCGGCCCTGTGCACCGTCTATTCCATTGCGTACACATCGACCCGCCCACCATGGCTCTTGACGCAATGCCTACGCCCACCCCTCCGCCCCAACCCTCACCGGGCCATACCGTTTATCCATTGCCCGCACATTCTTCGTGTATGTCGGCAAGTACGCCGCAACAGTCGAACTAGCAGCCGCGTACTTCCAAACCCAGCATAGAAATGCCTGCTTCATCACCATCTCTCCAACCCAGAAGCACATCTCCTGCAAACATCCTCCTCTGCGACCCAGCCATATACCCACCGCCATCGGCGCCGTTTGGAGCCCGATGCCCCTCACATGCCCGCAAGCCGCCCAGGGTCCTATCCACCTCATCCTCCTACACCTCCATGTAAAATAGCACTTGACTCCAGTTCTAATACCGCCGTTGGGGATTCAATGGAATGCAACTTGATTTCTTGAGTGAAATCCGCTCCAGGATCTAGGTAGATAACTTATTAGCACTGAAGCATCGTCGTGTGTATCATTTACGAAATTTTCCACTTCTTTTGGAAGTAAATTTATTATCGCAGTATTATTATACTATCATACCGCGATTTATAGGACTCGGTGCCTTACATAACTAGTCATCCCAGAATCCTTTCTGCCCAAATGTATTCCCTAATTGTGCCTTCGCATTAGCGCCTACTACAACACCATCATAATTATGCGACCCTTCCGCCATTTTCCCCTGCCAACCCGCCGCAAAAGAATCTCCCATAAGTGCCTTCCCCTGAATATCGATGTTTGCATACTGATGACCTACGAGAGCCTCCTTTGCCGCCCCTTTGAGCGAAGCATTCACACTCTCACCAGACTCATCGACAATTTTAAGATCCTCTTTAACAAGTCCGTCTTGGCGTTCAGGCGCCGGGAATAGTTTCTCCAGGTTATCAACCAGCACAACAATGCCGTCGAGGAGTTCCTTGAACTCCTTCTTGCCGTAGATGGCCCAGCTCGTGGTCTTCAAGAACCCGCCGTTCTTCTGTCGCTTGCTCGCTTGATCCTTCAGTTTGCCATGGAGAGCAAGAACTCCAGCATCTAGGTCGTCAAGCCTGTAGACCGAGAGGTCATCCCCAGGTTTCGCGTCGCGCTTATAATTCTTTGAGAGCTCACTCGTCTTTGCGAAGAGTTTTAGGATGTGGAAGAGGGTTTCCTTTGCTAATTGGACTTCTTCCTTGGTTGCTGTAGGACGTCCCAGTTGTGGGTCTCCATATACATCAACCGCATCTCCCCAGCGAGTGAGACGGAGCCGTGCACAGTCGAGAGTGAGCACATTCGTCTGGAAATCTCGTCCGAAATGTCGGGCTTGTTGGACATAGTCGAAGCAGTCTACGCAAGCGCTGAAGGCTGAAGCAATTCCAACTGTCCCCGCGACTATGCCGAATGGTTCTGCCATTTCGAGGTTAAGTAAGAAAGTATTGTATTGATTGTGCTTGCAAAAAAGACGATACAACAGAAGACGCACAGTGGAGATGGGAAAGTAGAGATGAAACAGGCTTTGGGACAAAATCCGCATCTGAGGAGTCCAGACTGCGGTGCGGCTGAAGGCTGAGACACCTTCATCCTGGGAACTTGCGCCACAATTCTCAGCTGGACGCGAGGCAAGCCTTGCAGGAAAGAGGTTTCTTAGCTCCTCCTTTGTTAGTGTCTCGAAGTTCGAACTCTCCTTCAACAATATCATTGTGTGTTCACGATCGATAACGACATTAACGCGTGGCACTCGCCCCCAGCATCGTGTTCGGTCTGTTGACCTAGGGCTCCTCTCCGCATTCCTCCAACCGATGTCATGCATGACACAGTGCGACAATGAGCCAACCTGGTGCACCCTCTGTGGGAGGAAACCAGTACGAGCAGATCCAGATTGATGGGGGGTCGAAGGTGCAAATGGGAAATATTCATAATCATACGAATAATTACGTTGTTTTGTGTTGGTTTCCTCCGTGTCTAACTTACCATCGTTGAGATCCTTGTCTGACTTTTGTAGGTGTCTCTAGCAGTGAAATCCTCAACCTCTGCAAGTGGATCAATGCTCAGCCATCTTCGCCTCTAGTGATCAATCGCGATGTCAACAAGCTCGGGGAACACGTTGAAAAGCTGGCGAATACAACAAGCAATGCCAATGAGCTGGAAATCTCTGAAATAATAGCGGCTTTCCAGAAAAGCAAAGGCACATTAAGAAAAGTCGAGGAGAGGTTGTTGTCGCCCAGCATATGTGCGAAGGAGCAGAAGCCAACGAGCCCAGAGATATCTGCAGATGAAATAGCTGGTATTTCAGCCCGCCTTCAGCACGATGCAAAAGTACTACAAACATTTAATCTTGCGCTACGAAAGCCACCGCGATGGAAGAGAGATCGTGTTGCTGGGTCAGGACCAATCCAAGGCAGCCTTGTCGAAAATGCATCTATCCTTGATGATACAAAGGGAAATGGGAAGGCAACTCCATTGAAATCCCCACGGATTACTTCCTTCCCAGATGAAAGAACGGCTCTCACTGCTTTTCTAGCCAGAAAAGCACTCCGTTCAAAGCCTGACAACGGGGTCGACTATGATTTATTTTCAGGGTTAATGAAATACTCTGCGACAGATCTCCCCAAGAAGCTCACTTCTGAAAAGAAGGGCCCCGTTTCATCTGTTTCGAACAATCTCACAAAGTTAACTGGAGAATCCACAGGGTACTCTCGGGGTAAGTTTGGTGGTGCTGCATCCTTAAATTCAAGTGGTAAGCCACGAGCACATCAAGAAACATCAACCACAAAATCAAGAATAGGATATGCGGACTTCTTCGCCCAAATCCAAGACTTTCGGGCTGCCGAATCGTCACCTGGTTCCGTCAAATTATTAACTGTTGAAGATGTGGTCACACCAAATGCCAGTAAAAGTGGACTTGTGCCCGACTTTTCAAGAAATGATTCTCAGTTCTCGAAAAGCGCCGAATGCCTTCTCACTAGTGATCCCTCAGAGCTACCCAATCTCGCTGATAGAGCGGCTGAGAAAACTAAGTCGAGCCTTTCCGTCTGGCGAGCAGAGCATTTGAGAAACAGGAGCGTAGGAGCCTCACCTCTTTCGACAAGGGTAAGTGACGCAGCATCTGCCTCCCTCTCCGTGCCTCAAGCAGCCCCAGCACGAAAAATCAGGCCAAAGGCATCACAAATTCAAGTGAAACCCAAACCTGATTCCGATATCTCTGGCATTTTCTCGTCCGATTATCCGTCTACATTAGCACATCAATCGCTGTCGACATTAGAATCTGATCACGAAAATCTATTCCCTAAAAACCTACAACCACTTCTTGTGAGACCGATACGCGTGGATGATCCCGGAATATTGGGGTGGAAGAAGAGCGCACGCTCGATGATGTACGCCCGGCAAAGCCTCCTCATCCATTACTCCAAACGGGGGATGTTGGGTGAGCTCGGAGAGCTTTTGAGAAATAAGCCGATGAACGTGAACGGGGGTGATAGTTCATACGGCAATGCTCTGCATTCAGCTGTAGCTTACGGACAGCGAAATGCGATACCTTTGTTGCTCAACCACGGAGCAGATATCAATTTTCAGTTCGTGGGACCCTTCACACGGAAAAGTGCTGCTCTTCCTGAGTACTGTCGCCATGCCATAACAATTGCCATAGCAAGGAAGGACAACGACATGTTGAAGTACCTCATTCTGAACGGGGCAAATGTCAATGTCAATATTCCGAAGGTGGACACCGCGTTGAAGCTTGCAGTTCTGATGGGCAATTTGGAAGTCACCCAGACCTTGATCGAGCATAGAGCAGTCATCCACGACGACGGAAAAGAATTGGGGGATGCACTCCAAGCCGCGGCGTTTTTTGGAAATATCCCGATTATCAAGTATCTCTGCGACAATGGCGCAGATGTCAATGCTCGCAGTGGAGTTCTTGGAAGCGCTTTGCAAGCGGCCAGCTGCAAGCAGCATTACGCTGCTGTCTGTCTCCTGCTTCAGCGTGGTGCGAAGTTTGACTTCCCTTGTGGGACAATATTTGGGAGTGCTCTTCATGCTGCTGCTTTTGCTGGTTCTGTCGCCATCGTCAAGATCCTTGTGGAGCAGGTGCAGGCTGACGTCCATGCGTGTGGTGGTATGTATGGCTCCGCGCTCCACGCTGCGGCAAGGCAAGGGCATATCCAGATTGTGAAAGCGCTAGCTGATTGGGGTTCTAATATCCACCATGATATCAAGCTCGAGTCCTCGACCTTTGGGACGCCACTGCAAGCTGCTGCCCTTTGCGGAGCAGATAATGTTGTGAGGGAGTTGCTTGCTCGAGGTGCGGATCCAGATGCACTTGGACATCATGCTACAAAAAGCCCCTTGGTGCATGCCATTGAGAAGAATCATCCTAGAGTAGTGTTCAGTCTAGTTGATTATGGCGCTGTTCTAGAGCCAAAGGACAAAGAGTCACGGCCCCTTCTGGCTGCATCTGAGTCAGGGCGACCTAAGATTTGTTCGTTTCTCATTTCCAAAGGAGCCACAGCAGTCAGGGATGATATTATTGCCGCAACAAAGGCAGGACACGTTGCAGTTGCCCGCGTGCTGCTCGAAAGCAATTCACTGTTGGCTAAAGATTCGTACTTCCTACATACTGCTATATACATGGAGCGCGAGGACCTGGCCGAGCTGTTTATAAAATACGGTGCCGATGTCAACTCGGTCAACAAAGATATCACACCTCTGCAGCGTTCGATACAGCACAAAAGTCCAAGCCTTGTTCAGTTTCTTCTAAGTCATGGAGCAGATCCAAATGGCCCTGATGGTTCACACACATCTCCACTGGTACAAGCAGTTGAGCGACTTGACTCCAAGATAGTGCAGATTCTCGTAACTGCCGGAGCTGATCCCAACAAACCGGAAACGCGGTAGACAACTCGTGATGAAGCGCTAGAGAAGATGCAACAGTTGGTTTGGAATCTCCCAAAGACGAAAGCATTGATAGCAGGTCAACAAAAGACGTTTCTCCATACCGTTATGGATCTCACGACGACATCAGAGCATCCCAAAATCATAAAAAGTCCAATTCGAATCGCTGTCGAAAAAGGCAATCCTGAGATCTTGGATATTTTGCTCAAAAACGGGGCCAATGCAAATGAATCAGGACCAGATGGAGCGACGGTGCGCTCTTTGCTCTCTCTAGCGATTCAAAAGGGAGATGCAAACGTCCTTGATCTACTGCTCAAGGCTGACGCAGATGTTGTGGTAGGAACTTTGCCGTCGGCAATTGCCAAAGGCAAGTTGGATCTGGTGAGGTGTCTCTTATGCGCGGGGGCTCTTCTGAAAAATCACGAAGATGTCCTTCTCCCGGCTATCGAAGCCCAAAACCGTCCGTTGGTTAAGATGCTTCTTGAGCATGGTGCTGTGATTGAGCCGCATCATCGGTCAGCTGCTGGCACGACCAATATACTTTCCGTGGTATACCGTCACCCCATCTAGATTATCTAATGGAAGAGCCCTGTGGGGCTCGTCACCGAACTGGCACTATGCAATTCATGGCGATCGAGGTTCTTGAAGGCAAAGGTCACACATATCGGCACGACCTCGAGTCATTTTTTTACGTCTTCATATGGATGTGCATTCGATATGGCTACGAAGGTACAAGCGGGCAAAAACCTAACAAGCTGATGAGACCGAAGACAAATATACTGCGAGGTTGGTATACTGGGATATATACAGAAATTGCCAATACAAAGCAAGGCCACATGGACCAAAACAGATTTGAGAACGTTATCGCGGAGTTTGCGCCGAAGTTCGAGAACCTCAAGCTGTTGGCTCGTGAGCTCCGATCCTCTCTCTTTCCAATTAGGGACGGAGCGATCTTCACGGGCACATTCCAGGACCACGATATAATGTACGATGGGATGATCAAGGCGTTCAACAGTGCAATTACGTCTGCAGGAGATGAAGAACAGTCAAATGCATAGGAGAGGCGAGAATTTGGGCATTAGCATTTTGAGGCGTATTGTTTCCTGCGCAGCACTTGGGAAAACTGTATGGTACAGTGATAGTATGAAATGTAATCAAAGGATCGGACGAACAGAACTAAGAGATTCGTCTTGACGTGGATCGCTTCAAATATCCTTAGTTTGAGTTTGAAGGATCCGGCACATATCCAGGTTTCTTAAACGCCTTCCCAGCCGACAGTGAAAATATAGATGGAAAAAAACTATGATCTATCGCAAAAAGAAACTAATCTATTCTTTATGCAAAGGCTTGCTGCTCAATAAATACAATACAATGATTTCCTCCATTACATTGCCTCAAACTCTAATATTCGTTCACGGCTTATCGTAACTTCATTCTCCAAAGAATTCTCAGCCGCAGGACGACCCTTCCACTCAACAAAATACTCAACCTTTCCTCTCCGTTCTCGTCTTTTAAGTAACTGCACGCCCAAAAGTTCCCTCGATAGCTCGCCTCAAAATCATTGATGAGATCTGAACTGATGTCGTCCCGTTTTTGCCACGTATTATCCTCATCCCGGAAGCCTGCCCACTTCACGAGGTACCAAATCACGTTGCCTACTTTTGACTTGGCAAGTAGCGCTTCAACCTCCCACCTCCCTTCCGTGGCGTCGATGGCAGCTAGATTGCTTTCTACTCCTTGGCTGCTACGAAGCGGCTGAACCTCCGTGCTTTCTATGTTTCCTGGTGTAGTTGACAGTATGCTTCCGTGAGCATCCTCGGTCGAGTTGGCAGTTGCTGGTAGAATTGATGTGGAAGAAGGAAGAGCATCTTGAAGCTGTGGATCAAGCAAGTCCATTGAAAACCTGGATGGATATCTTTCCCCGCTTTCTTTAGCTGTTCGTTATCTTGCGTTTCTTGTATTTAGACGTCTGCGAGCGGTTCTTCAGCTTTGTGTAGTAGTGCACTTGCAACGTCCCTTTGGTCCTTTCCGGGAAGTACTCTGCTATTTCGTCCCATGGCAATTTGTCTTTTTCTTTCAGCTGTATCAACAGTTCGTCGTCATCTTCTGAATATGTCGGATGCCTACCAGGTCTGCTCACAACTCGTTCTCGCAAATGCAGCCGCTCCTTGTCTCTATCGCCACTAGAGGCGCTGCTGATGACATCTTGCGCCTGCTCTATTTCGAAAGGAAATGGTAACTCTTCCTGGGAAAATTTAAGGCAATATACTATTCCCGACTGGAATGTTTGTAGTGTAAGGGATCCACGAATTGGTATCTCGTGACTCTCTAGCGGGGAGCCAGACGACGTCGCTCCTGTCTCCGGAGTTGAGACGTCAGAGGAATTGGCCATAGCAAGAGAAGCTTCTTTCACATTGCTGGGGCTCACGTGTGCAGAGCTCTCCGTGCTTTTTGCCCGCCTCGGCCGTTTTAGTCTCCGCTCCTGTATCTCAGAGCCAGCGGTGTCGCTACCATCAGCGTGACCTCCACCATTAACATGTTGACTCGTTGGAGGGGAATCGGAAGAGGCCACTCTTTGTCCCTGACTCAAAACATCGGCGAAATTGGTCAGAAAAGTAACGTCTTTCACATTGCCGAAGTTTGTTTGTGCAGAGCTATCCGTGCTCTTTGCCCTCCTCCGCCGTTTTAGACGCTGTAGGTGCTCTATATCAAAACCGGAGCTGTCGTTGGCATGGTCTTCGCTATCACTATCATCTGTGCTTCCATCTCGATCATCGCTACGCGTCATCCCAAGGCTTAGTTCAATCTTGTCCATATGGTCGTTCTCTGCAGAAATGTAATCATTGCCATCCCTTCTTGATTTTGGCTGATATTTATCGATCTTGCCTTCGTTCGTTGGGATTCCTTCGGTCACAGAGATAGCACTGGTTTCTTGAACACTACCCGAACCGATGGGACTCTCCATATTTTGAGAGGCGAGCAATAGGACGCCATTCATCTCCGTTGCAATTGTAGTATCGTTTTGAGATAAGATAGATGAAGCTTCCACCTGAGGCAGTCCTTCGTCACCGGTGGGTTCAGCTACGCCGATGTTGTATGTACTGCGACTTATATATGCTGTGTTGAAAGTTGGGTGACTGTGTGATAGTATCGCATCACGCATCGTCAGGTCGAGTAGGGTCCCCCTCTCAACATTGTCAAACTCTCCATTACTGCCCACGTCACTATCTGGAAGGATAGGCTTATCTGTAAACATCAGCAACGTAGATTATAGTCCTTGGGGATCCTATTACTGACCCTGGCTTGTGCCCCATTTTACTTGATTCGAATCTGTCGCGGGCCCGTAGATGCTGTCAAGGCTGTAGCACACGTTGGCGAAGTCTCGATTCGCAGCTAGTAATAGGGGTTTGCCAATAGAGAGAATTTCTGTCTCTGCGTTGCTAACGACGGCTGCATCTCGACTGTCTTGGTCCTGTGTGATTTCTATATTTGGTCAGCTGCTTGAGTCACAAAGAAACATACACACATACCTTTTATGCCGTGTAATGACTGGCCTTGATCAGGAGGCAGTTCTGCCTGGTATGAACTAGATGTGTTCTGAGGCGCGCCATGCGTAGTTGTCCTTTTGACCTCTTCAAAATGGGCACTATCTATAGCCGGTTGAAAGTATGTCGAATCAGCACCAGCTTGTGAATGCGAAGGTGGCGAGAATGTCGAAGATGGTATAGCTGCAGGAGGAGGTGGTCGGTAAAATTGCTGGCTGTCCCAATGAATAGAAGTCATCTTGACCCTCGATATTGGAGGAAGTTCTATGAAGCTCGCAATCTGCTGAGGGATACCCATTCTATATATACTCGCGAGCTACAGCTAGCGCCTGAAATCCGGCCTACAGAACACCTGTGGCAGTCGCCCAACCACTTCGCTCAATTTTCGTATTACGTATCAGGTTGCTGGATGGCCTAATCATCCCGCGTGTGACGATCTTCCAGATCGATAGCTGTGAAGGCCGCGTCCTGAAGCAAAACAGCGGGAACTCTGGCGAAAATGACTCCAGGCTCGTGATCTATCACGTAGAGACTGGGATTTTGTTGCCCTAAAGTGGCACTGTTCTGGCCACAAAGCAGATCGGCGACTCCGAGACTAGGCCTGTATCAGAGTGTTCCGCTATGCGCAGGCAGGCCAAGGAGTGATTGACTAAAATAGACGTATACTGAAGCCTCGAGTGGCTCAAAAGCGGAGAAACGAATTCGACAGTGACGTTTTTCGATCTTAGCGCGTAACATGCCTCAGCTCAGCTCCTCAGCAAAACCTCTTCTCCCAATTCCTGCATCCGACCCCAATCAGCCCATATGAACCCCCCCCCACCCCCCGGCCGGGCTTCATAGATGCAACGCAATCAAGGTGTCACAGCAACCTTGCCCAGTCCGTCATCATTGTTGCCGCCGTCGTGCGGTGTTTTTGCCATTGGCCAAGCCACATCCGCACATGAATGAGCAAGAACCCTTTCTTGTCATGTGCTCCATCCGCCCTAGTCCAACCGCGATGATGCCGACCAGAATCCATAATGTCACAGCCCGATATGAGTTTATCAGAGACAAGGCACTGTCGGTCGTCGAGGATGCCTGTCAGGGGTTCCTAGATATCGCAACGCTCAGCAGTATAGCCTCCGACTAAATTTGAACGACGACGTCCGACGTAGGTGTTGGAATTCGAGTGGGCACAGACGGCGGAAATTGCTCTGGACAGACCGCCAGCGCGTTGCCATCGCCCTATCGCCGAGAACCAGCCAAGTTCAGCCTAGCTGACTGCCTTGCATCTCGTAAAAGACCAAGACAACAAAATGAGAGGGGCATGACGGCTCCGAGGGATCCGAGGCAGGCTACCGGAGCATTCGACGGATTTGGTTACCTCTGCGAAATTGGTAGGCAGAGAGGGGGGCGGTGCTACCGAGAAGGTGTGAACGGTGTGGGCCAGAGCTGAAAGTGTGTGATGAAAAGGAAGGAGGGAGAGTGCGGATAGAGGAGCGAGGGGCAGCGACTACTTATACTTCTGAGGTTGAGGAAAAGCGGCGTGGTGTAGATCGGCAGGCAGTTATGCCTAAACCGAGCACGCCAAACCCGAAGTAGAGGCGCTAAACCGAGGCGAGCCAGAACGCTGAAAGCCGCGCCCCGCTTGCCGTCACATAGTATACTCCTTTGCTTCTTTATAACACTAGTACTACTTTATACTATATTATCCTTTATACTAACATAATATTCTAACCTATGTACTTATAAAAGCCTTCCTAGCTATAAGCTCTAGTGTTACTTACTTTATAAAAGTAGGAATTTAGATATTAAACTATAGAGCTTGCTTTACAACTCTAAGTGATTTTATAAGCATAAGGTATGTTATAATACCTAAAGATATAAGAACCTAATACTTATAAGGATAAGGCTCTTTTAGAATGTATATAAATAGCTTTTTATTATTAGTTAAGGTTCTATCCTCTTAAGGAACCTTTATAAAGACTATAGCTCTAACCTTAAAGTGTTAAATATTATGCTTCTTAGTATACTTATATACTATAGCAACCCTTGCTCTTTAAGTAGCTACTATAGCCTACTTAATTATGGGGTCTAGATTAAGCTATAAGAGCTTAAGCTTAATTCTAACCTCTAGCTTAGCCTAGAGCTAGGCCTAAACTTAAGCTTAAGCCTAAGTAGAAGCTTAGTATAATAATGTATAGTTATGCTTATGCTACACCTTACTAAGCTAAAAAGACTATAGTATTCTAGCTTGTCTAGAATATACACAACATGCTATATATACTATAATAGTTAGTTAGCAACCACCCTATTATAATTACCCCCCCTTCTAGTCTATAATGTCCTAGCATAGTAATAGAGGCTTCTAGTTTGCTTATTAGTTTATGTGCTTACTTCTAGGCCCTATTACTACTTAGGATGCTAAGGTGTAGATATATATAACTTAAGCCCTTAAGGTTGCCCTTGTTAGCTAGGTAGGGAACTACATTTACATAGCTAAATTTAATTGCTTACTTAGTAAAGCAAGCAAGATAGCTAGAAAAAACCCATTAACTTTAGAGCTAGAATACTCTTATAATAATGTATAATTATGCTTATACTACACCTTACTAAGCTAAAAAGACTATAGTATTCTAGCTTGTCTAGAATATACATAACATGCTATATATACTATAATAGTTAGTTAGTAACTACTCTATTACACTTAGCATAAGAGCTTAGAATTAAGCTTAGGTTCTAGCTTAACCTTAAGCCTAAGCTTAGAGCTAGAGCTAGGCTTAGAATTAGGTTCTAGTTATAAAAGCTTAATTCTAAGCTCTAGTGCTACCTAGGCCTAGGTTCTAGCTTAGGTTCTAGCTAGAGTAGAAGCTTAAACTCTAAGCTTAGAATTAAGCTTAGAACCTAAGCTAGGCTTAGAATTAAGTTCTTATGCCTAAAGCTATAGGTTAATTAGAGCTTTAGGCTTAAGCTTACTCTTAAAAATTAGTGTTATAGTTAGGTCTTCTTACTTAACTCTAATTAAGAGATCTTTCTAAGCCTAGTTATTAAGCTAATTAGTATAAGAGCTCTACTCTTAGAATAGAAGCTTAGCTAGTACACACCTAATTATAGAGTAGATTTAGGTGTTCATTATAAGCATAACCTTAAGTAGCCTATCTTTCTACTCTATAGACCTATGATTCATTTTCTATATCTATAGCTTATTCTTAACAACTTTATTTACCTACTTAACTAGGCCTTATGTCTATGGTAACTATAGTACTTTATTTACTACTTAAATTCTATACTTCTATAATAATATAAGTAAAGCCCCTTTAAATTCCTTTCTATTATCTACTTACATAATCTTAGAAGGTAAGAAAGCTATAATAAAGGTAGTAAAGTAGTTTATAATTAGCTTTATATACTTACTCTTTAATAAATATAGCTATGTATATTTTAAGAAGTAATCCTTTATATGTAGAATCTACTTATATTATCCTAATAGCTTATGTTATATATTAATTAGGCTAATTTAAACCCTTTCCTATGCTCTTCTACTTATAATAGGAACTAAGGGAGCCTTAGTTACATTTAGTTAATTTAGTATGTAATTCTTATACTATTTAAGTATAAACTTAACATCCTTATGCTTTATCCTATAGTACTATTACTCTATAGTAGACCATACCTTATTCTAGCCTATATATAGAAGCTTAAGGTGTTCTTATATAATAATATCAAATACCTCTTCCTTTAGAACTATAATTCTAGGGTGTAGATGCTATGTATTACCTTGCTTATGTAGCTTATTATTAATAAGTATAAAGCTAGAGAGTATGTATGTCTTAAGGTTTAAGCTCTCTTTATTATATAGTATATAGGTAGTAGGATTATTAAGTATTATGTGCATATGATGCCTTTTTTCATGTGTAAATTGCTCATGGTTATAGTAGGTAGTACTACTCATATAGGCCTTAAAAGCAGTGTGGACATCATGTGGAAATGGATTAATTAAAGCAATAGTAGCCATAATTGCTATAGTTGTAGGTTGTAGGTTATAGATTTGAATTTTCTACAATACTATTCTACACTACTACGTTGGGTTGGGTTGGGTTGGGTTGGGTTGGGTTGGGCTCACAGTTGGGCCAGAACATATATAAATAGGGGTATGCTACTACCTTTAGTAGTAGTAACACTAGAAAGTTAGAGGGGCGTTATTACTATTAGCCTTACTAAGCTAGCTAATCCTAAATTTTGCCATTTTGTAGCTAATTAATCTACTAGGGTTTACTATAATGTAATATGTTATAGATGGTAATAGCAGCTATGGTAATTACGTGCCTATCCTAACTACGACTACACAAACTATCGCCTACCACGTGATCACAATCCCACCCCTCCACCGCCCGGCAGAAAAGTTCCAATCGCAAGATAAGTGCAACCGACCTCTGCAAACCACCACTCCCACCTAACGATGCCGAAAGAAAACAAACAACGTGGTCGCCGCGGCGAAGGCAAGCGCAAGAGAGAGGCGAATGCGAATGAAGAGCCCGTGGGCAAGCGGCCCGCTCTCGACGTTGGCGGCATCTCCTTCGTTGGAGACACCACCGACACCTTCGTCCCACCACCATTCACCGAAGAAACCGACGGCCGACCCTTCTACGGCCTCCTCGCTGAAGAAGAACAAGAATATTTTCGACGCGCAGATGAACTGCTCGAGCTGAACGACTTCCCGTCCGACGAAGACCGGTCGCTGTTCCTCGCCAATGTCTTCAAGGAGGCAGAGGGCAAGGAACTGAAAATTGCGAACAGCCAGTCATGCTCTCGGCTCATGGAGAGGCTCATCCTTCTGAGCACACCCGCGCAAAAGAAGACGCTGTTCCAAAAGTTCAGCGGACAGTTCCTGCACCTCATCCAGCATCGCTTCGCCAGTCACTGCTGCGAGACGCTCTTCATTCACTCTGCGCCGATTGTCACCCAAGAACTCACCGAAGATGAACCTGCACCAACTGACGAAGTCTACGTGTCAATGGAGAACTCCTTCCTCTACACCCTGAACGAACTCGAAGGACAAATCGGATTCCTCCTCAATGACCGATTCGCGTCCCACGCCCTTCGCGTCCTCCTCGTTGTCCTCTCTGGAAAACCCCTCGCAAAATCCTCCACAAAAACCCTTCTCCAAAGCCGAAAGAAGGAGAACATCACGACCCCCGGCTTCAAGTCGTCCGCCGAAGAGCTCAGCCTGGAAGCGCGCGCCGTTCCATCCTCCTTCCAAGATGCGGTCAACAAGTTCATCTCCGACACTTCTGACATCCTCGATGAGACCTCCATTCCGGTTTTGTCCTGCCACCAAACTGCCAACCCCGCCCTTCAACTCCTCCTCGAATTGGAGCTCACGCGCCCGACAAAGACAAAGGATCTCGCGCCAGAGGCGTCCGGCTCTATACTGAGGAAACTCCTTCCCGACAACATTGAAACGGAGGGCTCCAAATCCGCAGCATTTGTCAGTGGCCTCATCTACGAATCCATCGGATCCCGCCTCCTCGAAACACTCGTCACATACGCCCCAGGAAAGCTCTTCAAGCAAATCTACCGCTCCACCTTCAAAGACCGCATCGGCGCGTTGGCTCGCAACGAGATTGCCACCTACGTCGTCATCAAAGTCCTCGAGCGCGTTTCCCGTGAAGACCTCGAGGAAGCGGCCACCTCCATCGTCCCCCAAATCCCCAACCTCATCGAGCGGTCTAGAACCACCATCCTCAAGACCCTCCTCGAGCGCACATCCGCACGACGCGCCGAGAAGAGCACTGCTGCAATCACAACAGCCATCGCAGAGGCATACGGCAGTGACCCCGCGACTCTCCTCCTCAAGATGACCAACACAACACCCCAGACCGCCCCAGAAGCCGAAACCGATGAGAAGGTCGAACCTCGCCAAGATCTCACCACCCTCCATGGTTCTCTCCTCGCACAGGCCATGCTTGCCATCCCAGGCCTCCCAGCCACCCTCATCCAGGATTCCCTCCTGTGCCTTGACCTCCCCACCCTCCTCCACCTCGCCTGCACCACGACAACCTCTCACATCCTCCAGGCGGCTCTGATCCCCACAGACCCCTCCTCTCCCAGCAATCCAGGCAGCGCCAACAACGCACCGTTCCGACGGAAGCTAGTCAACATCTTCCTCGCGGACCCAACATCGATCATTACGCTGGCGACCTCAAAATCGGGATCGCATGCCCTTGACTCGTTCTGGGATGGCACGCAGGGACTGATGATGCTGAAGGAGCGCATCTGCAGTATCCTTGCCGGCTCGATGGCTGAGCTGCGCGATGACTGGGTTGGCAGAGTGGTATTAAGAAATTGGATGGTGGAGCTCTTCGTCAGGAGGAAGGTGGAGTGGATTGCAAAGGTCAAGGAAGGAGAAGGGGGGACTACGGTGGCTGTTGCGCCGAAGGAAGATGAAGGTGACGCGACAGATGCCAAGAAACCGTTCCCTGCAAAGAAGGGACCAGTCAAAGGAAAAGGCGGAGATGGAAAGTCGGCGATTCAGCTTGCGAGAGAAAAGTTTGCGGCAGGAAAAACAAAAGGGGATATGAAGGTTGTGCGTGGCAAGGGAACGGGTGCGAATGCTGGGATGATCAAGAGTAGATAGACAGGCAGTTATACCTATGAAGTCAATGTTTTCATATTAATCCGCAAATTCCTTTCTCTCTAATGGCCATGAAGCCCTGACTCGTATATATTTACCCTAGATCGTCCTGTTTCGCCCATCATATCTTCCCAACTTTTTTTTCGTACACTCCGCAAAAGACAGCCAGCAAACTCCCTTTCCTTTTCCTTCAACCAAAATATCCAAGTAATTCTTACACAACCATGCCTTCCCAACAAACAAACCCGCTTATCCAACATGAAACCCAAAATAGTAAAAAAATTATGCCTAGATCAGTAAAAGGTGGAATCGGACGTCAGTCGCTTCGCTCGTAAAACGCTCAAGGCCACTGGTCGTCCGGCTCATGGTATACAACTCAAAGTAAATGGTGCAAAAACCAAGGCTCACCAACACCTTAGCCAACCCCAACCCTTCTTCGGAGGTCCGATATCCCCTTGTGGTATAGGCAGCCTCATCCTCTTCCCCTCCATCTCTAGAGGGCTCAACGGCGCCGTCACGGCATGCCTCACACCAACCCCCGCCTCCGACTTCCTCCTCCGTACCTTCTTCTCACGCTGCTCCTGGCTTTGCCCGCTCCTCCCCGCATCCCTCCTCGGCATTTGCTCTGACTTCTCCTTCTCATGTCTCCTCGCCTGCTCTCGCTGGTATCGCAGGCTCTCCTCCGTCCAGTCGACTGTATACCGCCTGTTATCTCCCCGGACCTCTCTCTCCGCAGTAGCCCTCGCATACTCCTCCTCCAATCGTTGCTGCTCTTCCCCCCGCCTTGCCTCCACCACTCGTCGCACAATCAGTCCAAACGTCTCCTCGACATTCACCCGCTCCCGTGCGCTCGTCTCCATAAACCCGCACCCATGCCGCCGCGCCCATTCCAACCCCTCACGCGCCGGCACTCGTCGAGAACTTGCCAGGTCAACCTTGTTCCCCGCCACAATCTTGACAGGCTTCAACTCCGACGCCTCGCTTACGACCGTTGTTCCCGTGCCACGCCTCGACCGCCCAACCCGCGTTGTACTCCTTGTCAGCGGCTCACTGCCCTCGATCCGCCGTCGAAGCGCCGTCTCTGCCCTCTCTTCCCGACACTCCCCCTCCACCCGCACCAGCGCCTCAAACCACCCCAACGCCTCTAGACTCCGTCGGCTCGTAATGTCGTACACCAGCACAAACCCATCTGCGTGCAGCGCCTCCTGCGCCCACAGCCCGCGGTATTCCTCCTGCCCTGCCGTGTCCGTAATCGTAATCACATACTCCACGCCGTCCACCCGCCGTGTTATGCTGTAGCTGTCCTCAATCGTCGGGTCGTATGTCGAGGTGAAGGCGTTACGAACGAGTGATAGCGTTAGCGACGACTTGCCGCTCCCGCCCGCGCCGAACAGTGTTATGGCGATGGGTTGTGGGGAGGGGGCCGGGCCGGGCATCGTGGGTCGGAATTTATAGGCTGCTGCCGAGATGGGCGTGAAGACGATAGTGCTGGGCGAGCCGCCCGCGTTGTGGGCGGCGCTGGTTGTTCAATGTTCGAGTATTTTGTGTGTTTTCGCGCAAAAGATCGTGTTGTTGTGGTCGTATCCCTTGCCGGCTATATGTAGCTCGGTCGGCGTTAGCTCGTGACAGTCGTGTAAACAAGTCGACAGGGCAAATCGCAGCTACTGCGGACGCAACCACCAAGCACTCGTCTCGATCAATGGCTTGTCGCCGTCGTTCTCGCGATGTGCGTTGGCCGCGCGCTGAGATCGTCGAAGGGGTTCTGTCAGGTACTGTGCGTGCAGTGCAGTAGCGTGGCGCTGGTTGCTGCAGTATGCCGAGCTTATGACCACAGACAAGCAGCCGATAGTGGCGCCTTGGTTAGGCTGGCCAGATCCTCGTTGGGCTGGCTAAATTGGGTGTGTTTTTCGTGTTTCGTCTTGTGGTGTGTTTGTTGGCGGCCGTGCAATCGTGTGTAGCAGGGCGGGTAAAATGTGAGGTGAAAGGTGTGATGGAAATCGTGAGATTCAAAAGGCGGGAGAGTTGACTGGTCGCGTTGGGGAAGGGATAGAGGGGGTAGTAGTAAGGGTCGTCCGTCACACAGGGGGGGACGCGCGCACAATCGAAGGCGAAGACGAAGACGAAAGGAATGTAGGGGATAGGAGCGTGCGTCCCCGGAGATGAGCGTGGGGGAACGAGGAATGTGATTGTGATGAGGAATGTGAGGCTGCATATGCATAAGACCTGGGAATGCTAATATATGTTGATGACAATTGTTGGTTTAGGCTCTGGGCCTAGCTCTGCCATTTTATCTATTTGTTTACCACGCATCGGATGTTATACGGAGCTTGTCCCGCCAGCGTCATTTCTAGAGTCTCCATAGCTATTCATATATATCCCCCTTTTGTGAGACATTCGGGGTGTCCGGTCTTGGAGCTCGTCGCGATGATTTGCAATGCCATGGCAGCCACGATACAGCACAACTAACACAACTACCCTATCGTCGTGCGTCGCCTTGGGGTCTCGGAGCAGAAAAAGCACAGTCCTCTCTGCTGTGCTCCACGGCAGGACCAGCTGCTGTCCTGTCAACTTACCCGTCAGCTTCAAACTCTCCCAGAGTTGTCTCTACGAGCCGGAGCGCATATCCAGATGGAGCTTCGTCGCAGACCCGTTTGGTCGCTCTAGAAGCCGCACCTAGCTCTCCCCGTCACCAAAACAGACGCGCCAAGTCATTTCCCCAATTACCTTGTTTGGCCCGAAATTATAGGGATCTTGAAGGCCCCAAGGCGTCAGTTTCAGGGTTCCGTTTAGGGGTCCACGCTGCCGATCAAACCGTGTCTTTTTCCCTTTTCGCCCTTTTCGCCCTTGTTTTGACTTTGCTAATATCGCTTACTCAGCCCACCTAAGACCCTTCCAAAATAGAAGGCCAATGGAACAATTTACCCCTGTCGGCGCACGCGAGATGGAAGAAACATTGCGGATCCGACGAAGATCTTGGTGGGAAAGGGAAAGCCTCCTTTTTGTGGAAATGGGGAAATGTGACCCTATATTCTACTGTTTGTCCTGTTTGTCCGTATGGGCGATGTGAGGATAGATTAGAAAGATTAAACTGAATCGGACGCACTATTGCTCCGATGGCGGATCTACTTTGTCCGAAATCGCGAGTATCAATCAAGCAACCCCTCCAGACGATAACTGTAGATACTGTGCACATAATCTCTGACAAACATTTCTCACACAAACTTCCAGCCAGCAAACTTACTGGCTGTACATATATCTCTGCTTCCCATATTCCCAGTATACTAACACTTATTTCTCTCCATTAACTCCCCCTCGCCCTCCAGCATCGTTGAAAAACCCCACGGCTTATCTGTCCCTTTCCCCGCACTGATATCTGAAATCGCCAACATGGTCCCCTTCAAGGCTTCCACAAAGGATATTCTTGCTACGGCTCCTACGGTTCGTTCGAGGAAGCTCTCTTGTAAATTAGACTGACGAGCTAATAACATGCAGCTCCCGTACAAGCAATTCCTCCTCTTTGGCGACTCCATCACCCAGGGCGCCTTTGATCAGAACAAAGGATTTGCTCTGGGCGCTCAGTTGGCTCATGGTACGCCCCCATAATCTAGTCACGCGTGAGAGCAAACTTGGACGCTCGAGTAGACATTACTTCTATCAGCCCAGCTGACTTGTATCCTACAGATTATATGCGCCGCTTAGACGTTGTGGGCCGCGGCCTTAGGTATGTCCCCAGACCACCACCTTATCCATTGCCAACACCTCCAGTGGATACAACACCGACCAAGCCCTCGCCATAATGAAATACATCTTCCCTCCTCCATCCACCGCCAAAATCGACTACATGGTATATCTCCCGCCTTCCCTCCAAGCCCCCACTAACCCCCAACTAGACTCTCTTCTTCGGGGCCAACGACTCCTGCCACCTCGGCGGCGTCAGCCACCAGCACGTTCCCCTCGAAACCTACCGCGAGAACCTCCTCGCCATCCTCTCCCACCCCCTCCTCCTCGCGCACAACCCACGCATTGTCATTATCACCACCCCACCCGTAGACGAGTATCAACTCGCCGAGGAGACGCGCTCAGATGGGCGTGTTGATCGCGGCAGAAGCGCTGAGAATGCCCGGGCATATGCCGAAGCTGGAAAGGCCGTCGGGGAGGCGCTCAGGGCAGAAGGGCGAGAAGTTGTCGTTTGCGACCTGTGGACCGCGTTGATGGCGCGGACAGGATGGAGCGGCGAGGGCGTGCTCCCTGGCAGTTTGAAGACGGATAAGAATCCTGCCTTTGCTGAGTTGCTCTCCGATGGTATGTATAATTTCTTCGTTCCTGTCCATCCCATCATCCAGCCGGAACCTCAACTTCAAAACCACCATCCCAACCCCCATCGCTAACAACCTCCTGACAGGCCTCCACTTCAACCCCCCCGCCTATCGGGTCCTTTATGATGAGCTTCGCCAGACCCTGGAACAAACCTGGCCAGACAGCAACCCAGAGCGCCTGGAGAAGCATTTTCCAGATTGGAACTCCTGGTTTTAGGGTCTTGCGGTTAACCGGCCGGAACGTGAGCAGCGACTTGAGCAGGTTCCGCGACGCGAACAACGAGAGCAGCACTCGGATGTGGTGACGGTTCGAGAGGGAGGCTTTCGTGAGTGCGGCAAGAGGCGGAGAGGCGCGTAGGACGGCGCGCGGTGTAGGGATCGGAGGGAGGGCGGGGACGCGCAGCTGGCTAAGTTTTCGGACCATGACGGGGCATTTCTTGGTCGTGGTGGCGGCGGTGGGCTTCGCGTTGTCAACCCCAAGTCGTGATGGGGAGTAACCTAAATAGACAGAAAATAGACAGCAAGACGCGTCGAGCTTCGCGTCGAACATTGGACTCCCTGACGCTATGCCCCTTTCGGCGACGGAAGCTGGGGAGCTGGGGTAACTGGCTATTCCCCCACATGCATTACTCGAAGCACTCTAACGGAAATGAAGGCTGGAGATAATCCCCATATATCTCGCGGGAGTTGCTTGATTTAGTCGTAGCCTCGTCTGCACGATTCAGTGACATTTGTTGGCATTTGTTAACATTTGTGAGGAGAGCCATTGGAAATACAGCGTCTGCCGAGGCATTGATGATACACTAGTCCATATCAGATTTAGTGTAATCCATAAGCGGGCCTGGATAAGAGAGAAGCATTCACATGCCAGAATTGTGTCGGGGGGTCCCGACAAAGCATAACATCAAATTTCTATTTATGAAACGCATCCTGAGCCAATAAAATGTCTGCTATTACACTCGAGGTTCACTTTTGTGCAGCCCACAGGCCAATTCTGATCACATGATGAAGAAGCTGTGAACACAACGACGTAATCTGCCATGTGATGCAACCAGAATCCGGGGACGGCGGAACTTAAATGCGGGGGGGAATCCTTGTATTGAACTCCACACTGTGGGGTCATGATAGCATGTGAAAGCCACACCGACGCTGACGATTACCCTGTGTTACCGCCGTGGCCCTCATATATGAATAAACCCCGTTGCTGACGGCTTACTTTTTTCCTTTCTCCCTTCTCTATACCGCTCTCTGTTCTCTAATACACTTTCCTTCATTTGAGGAGAGACTTTTTTTTATAGACTTGTAGCGGTTACAGCACACAACGACAAAATGTCGAAAACCTTCACCACCGCCGATGTTGCGGCGCATAACTCGGCCAGCGACCTGTTCATCATCGTTGATGAGGATGTCTACGACCTGACCAAGTTCCAGGATGACCACCCAGGTGGAAAGAAGATCCTCTCCAGGGTCGCCGGAAAGGACGCCTCGAAGCAGTTCTGGAAGTACCACAACGGTATGATGACCCAGGTCACCTCTTCACGATCACGCAAATACTGACGAATAACAGCCGGTATTCTCAAGAAGTACAAGGCCAAGCTCCAGGTTGGGTCTTTGGATACCAAGAAGTCCGAAGCACCACCACCACCTCCTCCAGCACCGGCAGCAGCTGCTGCGCCGGTTTCCACATCCGCTCCCATCGCCAAGGTCGACAAGGCGCAATTCGAGCCGTTGGAGGAGTTCGGCGACATGATCCCATACGCTGACCCATCGTGGTACCAAACTGTACGTACTTCCATTTCACCAACCACATGCCCCAAACAACGCACTAACAGAATTTACAGTACCACTCCCCATACCACAACGAGACCCACGTTGCTCTGCGCGCCGAGATCCGCGCCTTCGTTGAGGAGAAGATTGAGCCATTCGTGACTGAATGGGACGAGGCCAAGGAGGTCCCCGACGCCATCTACAAGGAGATGGGCACTCGCGGATACCTGGCTGGCCTGATGGGTTCGGACAACTTCCCCACCGAATACACTAACAACCGCGTCGCCTCCGTGGCCCCTGAGCAGTGGGATCTCTTCCACGAGCTGATTGTCACCGACGAGCTGTCTCGCGCCGCTTCCGGAGGTTTCGTTTGGAACGTCATTGGAGGTTTCGGTATCGGCTGCCCACCTATCATGCACTTCGGCTCAGATGCCTTGAAGAAGCGTATTCTCCCTGGCATCCTCAACGGTGACAAGCGCGTCTGCCTCGCCATCACGGAGCCCGACGCAGGATCCGACGTTGCCAGCTTAGGCTGCGAGGCCAAGCTCTCCGAGGACGGCAAGCACTACATCGTCAACGGTGAGAAGAAGTGGATCACCAACGGTATCTGGTCCGACTACTTCACCGTTGCCGTCCGCACCGGCAAGCCCGGCATGAACGGACTCAGCGTGCTGCTCATTGAGCGCGAGGCTGGCGGCGTCACTACGCGCCGCATGGACTGCCAGGGTGTGTGGTCTTCGGGAACCACCTACATCACCTTCGAGGACGTCAAGGTCCCCGTTGACAACCTGATCGGCAAGGAGAACCAGGGCTTCAAGGTCATCATGACCAACTTCAACCACGAGCGCATCGGCATCATCATCCAGTGCATCCGCTTCTCGCGTGTCTGCTACTCCGAGTGTGTCTCCTACGCCCACAAGCGCCGCACCTTCGGCGTGCCCCTCATCAAGCACCCCGTCATCCGCCTCAAGCTCGCGCACATGGCCCGCCAGATCGAGGCCTCGTACGCGTGGCTCGAGAACCTCATCTTCCAGTGCCAGCGCATGGACCAGACCGAGGCCATGCTCAAGCTCGGTGGCGCCATTGCCAGTCTCAAGGCCCAGAGCACCGTCACCTTCGAGTACTGCGCCCGCGAGGCCAGTCAGATCTTCGGTGGTCTGTCGTACAGCCGTGGTGGACAGGGCGGCAAGATCGAGCGTCTGTACCGTGATGTTCGCGCGTACGCCATCCCAGGTGGTAGCGAGGAGATCATGTTGGATCTGAGCATCAGGCAGGCACTGAAGGTGCACGAGATTCTGGGAATGAAGTTGTAGACTGGTTATGGTTGGATGGTGGCGGGAAGATTGGGCAGTGGGAGGTTCTGGTGATACCCGGATTAAAAGCGAGAGGGTATCTGTAATTATATGCCTTGATGTGTATGTATGTGGACAGGTTTATAGTATCTAAATGACATTACTATCTTATATTAAATTTTGTGTGTTTGTGGTGTGTTGTCTCGTGATCGTTCTGGTCTTGACTGGATGTCTCTCGGCGACCTTGGCGGAGGTATGAGCACAACGTCATTATGGAGAGTGCGTGTGCTCTGTAGAGTCTCTGCTCTGTGAAGTCTAAAATCTGTGTTCCGTGAAAGACTATGTTCTGTGAAGCCTGTGTTCTCTGGGGCTTCTGTGTCCACGTGATCTCGTATCCATATCACCTCTCTCTCCAGCAACCTCAGGGGTTTGCTACGAGAGACGGAACACCGGTGATGATACACTCACTTCATAATACTGTTGTGAATGAACCACACACAGCTATGCCATCTGTTCCAGATTGAAGCCATGCCAATACCCCTATTCGTGTTGAGGACAAGCACTAGGCGCTAACCAACACTACACGAGGCTCAGCCTCCTCTAATGTGCTCCGTTCACAAAGAAGTAGTTCGGTTCGTACTCAGCTCAGCCTCGCTGCCCACGACGACTCGGTGATCATCTTGGTCTTGGCCAGCGGAATAGACCGTTCTACAGTCATTATACACCACTGAACTCCGGTATCTTACCGCCCGGAATCTTCGAATCTTCAACTCTGGCTGGTGCTCTGGTTGTTTTGGATGTTACATGGGTGCACATATGGAACAGCCAAGCTTTGGGCAATTAGCGCCAAGCGAGCGTTTAT
The DNA here is from genome assembly GCA_001662585.1 of Pseudogymnoascus sp. WSF 3629. NCBI lineage: Eukaryota > Fungi > Ascomycota > Leotiomycetes > Thelebolales > Thelebolaceae > Pseudogymnoascus > Pseudogymnoascus sp. WSF 3629. The sequence goes on from KV454629.1 coordinate 50,340, forward strand.
GGAAGTCGCGACCGCACATCTTTTTCTTCTGACAGCAAGTCCCGTCTCCTGTCACTGACACCAGAGATCTTCTCCAGACGTCAATCGATCAACATCTTATCATAAATCGACTCTTACGACGAATATAACAACCGCGCACTTATCCTCAACCGACTCATGCTAAAACTCATCTTTCTTCTCGTTCTTCTCTTCACTTCTCTTCATAAGCACCCTTTCTTCTAACCCGTCTCGGCCGTCGAATGTCCACCCTGTCTCTTGGCCTTCTTGGCTACTCTCCGTGAGACCAATTACTCCCACCAAGGGCTGGTATCCACTTCCTATTCCTGTACACTCATCAAACTCCAACCCCATCCCCTTACTCCAGTACGTGCACAATATTCCCGTGGTTCCATCTTGTGCCTCTTGGCCTCCTAGTACCACAAATGTGCAGCCCATACGAGGCCGTATCGCTATTTACGATACCCTACTACCTACCCATACGCGGCACAACCACCAGCCCAGCAATGCCGCGCCTTGGCGATCGAGGGTGTGTTTGTGTCGTCGTCGTCAGGTTTGGACTTGGACCTCTCTTACTCTCTGTTACTTCATATTGCTATACCAACGTCATCTCACCATCTCTCGCTCGTTCTTGTCTTTTACTGTGTTTTCTATTCCTTTATACCCTGGCTTCTTTGGGCCCTTGCTCCTGCGACTACGTGAACTCGCTCGGTGTACGATATCTTTGCGGCAGTTGCCCCCCGACTCTATCGTGACGACAATGCTGTGTTGACCGAAGCTGCCTGCGAACCCGAATCTTCCGACCCATACGGCTTCGACTTTCCTGTACCTATTAGCTCTTCGTCTGAACATATATACCCGCGCATCCGCCCATCATGAGGTTATGGAGCATCGCGCGCGCTGCAACAGCAGCTTGCCTTGGTGGTGCTCAACTGACCGCTGCTATTGCATTTGACCCCACCTCCTCTGGTACTGCTCTTTTCTACGTCTTCAATATCATGCGCAGTGCTAACGGTCCTTCCAGCTTCCATCAAATCCGCCACAGGCGAAGTGGCTAAGAAGTTGATGTCATTCTACACCGGTAACAAGCCCGGCGACACGCCTGGCTACCTGCCGGATCCATACTACTGGTGGGAAGCAGGAGCTATGTTCGGAGCCATGATAGACTACTGGTACTACACAAACGACACGACCTACAACGACATCGTCGAGCAAGCCATGGTGCACCAGGCCGGCGACGACCGCAACTACATGCCCATCAACGCATCCAAGTCCATGGGTAACGATGATCAAGGTTTCTGGGGCATGACAGCTATGATGGCCGCTGAGCGCAACTTTCAGAACCCCCCCGCAGACCAGCCGCAGTGGCTCGCGCTGGCACAGGCCGTCTTCAACTTGCAGTCGGGTCGCTGGGACACGACAACGTGCGGTGGCGGCCTGAAGTGGCAGGTCTATGTCTTCAACAAGGGGTACGACTACAAGAACACCATCAGCAACGGTGCCATGTTCAACATTGCGAGCAGGCTCGCGGTCTACACAGGCAACGCGACATATGCGGAGTGGGCGGAGAAGACGTGGGATTGGATCGAGCGGATCGGGCTCATCAACGACAAGGGAGACGTGTTCGATGGTAGCAGCGATCTCCTGAATTGCACGGAGCTGGATCACACCCAGTGGTCCTATAACGCTGGCATCTGGCTACACGGCGCTGCGAATATGTATAAATTTGTATGTTCTACCTTATCTCCCAGAAAACATCCCCGCTAACACATACACGCAGACCAACAACTCCGAGAAGTGGCTCGAGCGCTCTACTCGCCTCCTCAACAAGGCAAGCACACAATTCTTCTGGAAAGACACAGGTATCATGTACGAGCCCTGTGAGGCCAGTCCCGGCGAGCCCCTCTGCAACATCGATCAGATGTCCTTCAAGGCCTACCTCTCCCGTTGGCTCGGCGCCACCTCCCGCCTCATTCCCAGCCTCGCCCCAAAAATTATGGCCCTCCTCACCACGTCCGCCGTCGCCGCTGCCAATCAATGCGTTCCTGGGGCTGTGGGGGCCGCATGCGGCCTGCGCTGGTATCAGGGTACTACGGACGGCCGTGAGGGAGTCGGCCAGCAGATGGGTGCCATGGATGTCATGGGTGCGCTGCTGGTGACTGGCGCAAGGGACCTGGTTACTAACAAGACGGGTGGCACATCGTTGGGTGATTATGGTAACTCGGTAGATACTGCGGCCAAGGTTCGAGGGTCGATCGAGGTGACAACTGCGGGGAGAGCGGCAGCTGGTATGCTGACGGCAGCCATGTGCGCTCTTGTTGGTGGATCGGTGTGGTTCATGGTTGGGCCTGATGGGTGGGTTGCATAGATTTGATAGGAGGACATCAGGGTTATATGCATACTGGTATTCCCAGTGGGTTGGTTATTGTAAGTGCTATTTGGAGTATCATACCATGTTTTGGATGAAAGAGTTCATGTGCGGATAGCATAGGGTTACTTGTAGAAAATAAGAAGAGAAATACGAATCAAAAGATAACAAGAATGGAATTTGTGGGCACTGAATATGGTGTGAATCAAAATTGTTTTCTCCTATTGGAACGAATGTGCTAGTTATTGTTCTCTAAACTATCCACCATGAACTCATCGCAATTTGCACTCTCAATGGCCTATACAATCAATAGCCAAGTTATATCTTCCTTCGCCCCCCGTCGCATCTACAACTTCGGCCCCTCGGCCTGCAAGTCATGCGCAATCCCCACCCCCGCGAATGTCCCCATATACATCGCCTGCATGACACTCTTGATCGGCGTCGCACAGTCTCCCGCCGCATATACCCCCTTTACACTCGTGGCCCCGAATGGCGGCGCCACCTTGATATCCCCTCCAGGCGCCAGCTCCACTGCCAACTGCTCCGCAAACGGACCATTGAGTTTTGTGGGCGGCTTGTGCGCGAGGAAGGCCTCTTGAACTGTGCTCCCATCTGCGAAGGTGATGGTGATTCCGTTACCTTCAGCACCGAGGGCGAGGGACGCAACCTCCCGGTCGTCGGTCGTGATGGCGGTATCCTTTGGACCGAGGAGGGCGGCGACGGAGGCCTGTACGGTGGGGTTGTTGGATGTGTAGATGACGACCTTGGAGGTGATTTGCCTGGCGCTGCGGGCGAGGGCAGCAGCTACTGAGGGGACGGAGTTCTCGCCGAGGGCAAGGACGCCAGAGGATGGCTTTCCGGCGTCTTCATAGCCGTGACAGAAGAGGCAGTGGTAGCTAGGGAGTGTTAGTTCTAGGGATCAGGTGAAGCTAAGATGTAATAAAAGTACTCACATAGATCGACCCCAGCAGTCATCGTAACCCTTGATATCAAGCGCCAAATCCGTGACACCAGTAGCGAGCAAGACTCTCCTGCCTGTGAACGCCGTCCCGTCAGCAGCGGTAGCCGTGAAATCTCCCGTGGTAGTCTTCTCGATTTTGGCGATCTCGCGGTCCTCAAATGAGATTGTGTTGTACCGCTCCAAGATCTCGGCGCGCGTTGCGCCCCTGAAGGCAGCGGGGTCCTTATGATCCCAAGTCGGTATGGTGTGCATGTGCGCCGAGCGCGCGTTGCGGAAGAGCGAGCTGTCAAAAACGATCGCGGTGTGAAGTTGGCGGGCGAGGGCAAGGGCCGCTGACAGGCCGGCAGGGCCAGCGCCGATGATGAGGGCGTCTACGAGAGGCATTGTTGCAGCGGTGGTTGTCAAGTTTTTGGCTATGGATGTGAAGAAGTTGGGTATGAAGTTGGTGGTGAGGTTGTGAATGAGAGACATCGAAGGCAACAACTATATGCTATATACTGCATTTTGAGAGAAGACTACGACAGCTAATTGAATCATTATCTTCACATCGCATCGTGCATGGTTGCTGACGCGGTGGTCTCGGAGCTTACATTTTGTAAGATCTGCGCCGAGAAGCCGATATGACTGTTGCGGCGCTCGATCGGGAAGTTTATAACCTTATTAGCGTGTTGGCAGTTGCTTGATTAACTGGTTTCGGTTACTTTGGTGACAATGCTAGGGGGGTCAGCGGGGTACGTAGGGCTAGGATTATAGCGGGACGGCACCTTGAGGGGTATGTTTAGGTTAGGAGTACCCCTACGTCGTTGCGATATGTCAGCTTCGCGACTCCATGGATTCTAGGCCTTGAGGTTGAAAAATATGAGCAATGTAACTTTTTAAGGTGAGCAAGATTGAGCAAGATAGAGGGGTAGCAATGAATCCAGGCTAGGTTGCTTCATATGATTTATAAAAGTGCAAATTTAATACAACAGTAATCATAAACATCAACGTAATTTAATAATAAATTATCTCTGATTTTATTCGTTAGAGATGGCTATTTTACGAATTTCGCAGCTCTAAATCGAACAACTACGTAAGCAATTCATATAAGTACGTTAGACAGACATACATGTTAGAGCGGTTCGTGGCAGGAACATTAGGCCGTAGAAACATAATTGGGATTCATTAGTTCGAGGTGAAACAGACGTCTCGAGGGATAACTCGCTAGTTTTGAAATACACACGTTACTTTTACCCCAAGTGTGGCTTTATAAGTACTTACTACAATTTTAAACGCATTTTTACGTCTCTAATATGTAGAATAGAATCCCTGCAAATAATGTGTTAGTATAATGCGACGAGACGCCCGCGAGGGCACACTTCCTGAGGGGACCGCCTATAGAGGCCGTTTAGCGGTTATGTACAGTACGGTCTATATACAGGTCTATTACTGGCTAAGTCGAATTTAACCGATTGGATCAAGGGTGACGAGGTTGAAGTACTTTCCCCGTTTTAGTTTACGCCTAAACTGTAAGCGCCCTAGTCTAGGCGCTTCCCGGAACATTACTACTTTGAGAACATCCATTATAATCGAAGCCAGTCAACATCAAAGCCGTAAGCGCTCACCTAAATATAAACGCGGCATTATATGCCACTAACTTCCTGATGCAGGTCCATCTCCGGTTCTTCGACTCGAAACAGATATGCTACGGTTAGTATGTCTTTCTGTCCATCTGCATCTTTCTCGAGATGCGAGTTTTCTTTCTTTCCAACTATGTTCACCATGACGGGGCAGCGCTCCTCTCTTGTTTCTATTCTTTTTACGTGCTTGTTGTTGCCTGCAATTGTGCAGGCAGCCTGCTATAATCCCGATGGCAGCGAGATCACCAATCCTGCGTTCCAGCCATGCAACCAGGTCGTTGGAAAATTTAGTATGTGTTGCGGCACGAATTGGACGGGCGGGGTTGTCATGCCAGACACATGTCAGGAGAATGGGCTTTGTTTGAACTCATTCGACAACGCGCCATTATACTGGCGCGGGAGCTGCACCGATCCCACGTGGAAGAGCCCAAATTGTCTGGCTAACCTTTGCGCAACTGATGGTGTGAGTGTGCCGATTTTTACGGGGATGAAGCCAAGCGATGCTAATTATCATATCAGGATGCTGGCGTAGATGGCAGCGCCGCTGCACAAAACGTTGCGGTGACTGAATGTAGCGATGGCTCTTGGTGTTGCGGCGGCGGAAATAAAAGCTGCTGCAAAAATGGGACTGGAATCAAGATCGCCGCCGTTGTGGGACAGGCAATCTCGTCCTCACAATCAACTTCCTCGAAATCAACCTCATCGCCGTCTTCTACACCACCAACTACGTTGCCAAAAAGCACATCTACGCCACCAAGTGCTTCTCCGACACTGGGCATATCTACGACACCAAGTACATCCCCGCCAACAACTACACCAACAACTACACCATCAACTACACAATCAACTACGCCATCTACTTTAGGACCCACCGATTCGCCGAATTCGACTAGCGAACCTACGCCGGGAGGCCTTTCTAGCGTCGCGAAAATTGGCCTCGGGGTGGGCATCGCCGGCTGCCTTTTAGCGCTTGGGATGCTTGTCACCTGCCTGATGTGCTTGCGGCGAAAAAGGCGAGTTGATAAGGATACAGAAGGGAACGCAAGCAATGTTCCGCGCTCACGCGCGAGCATATTTTCATGGGACCGGCACGAGATGCCTTCCAGCCCGAATGAGAAGCCACGGCCGCCCTCCTGGCATGAGGTTAGTGGGATGAAGTCTCCGACTGAGTTGGAGGGGGTGCAGCATCCAGTAGAGTTACCATCGCAAAGATGGAGTAGAGGAATGTAGCGGGTTTGCATTACACTGTAGCATAGCATGTTCTATGGCGTTGTGTATCTTAAAATTTAGGTTAATGATTTTATAACAAGTGCAATCAAAGCCTGGCATTTGATGGTGAATGTCAAAGCTATGCATACATAGATTCATTGCGTTTGCGTGTGAGAAAAGTGGTATATTTTATCTACCATCTCATGGCCACAGTCATGTCTCTCCTGACCATACCACTCCTCCAATCCAGCCTGGAATATTCCTCACTTTTCTTTTACACGAATGACAATCTATTACAACTCTCCCAGCTCATACGGATATTTACGCCGCTCCGCCAGACCCGATCCTCCTCGCCGCTTCCCTCCTCCCCAGCCAGATCACTGGAGTAATGAAAAGCACGATACAGACACTCACAACAACTGCCTGCAATCCAAACACAACGCCCACCCCACTCCTCGCAATCCAACTGGGCTGGAAGTATCCAACCGAAAAGCCGCCGCACGTGCGCCACATGTTGATAATCGCACTGACGATCGTCGCATAAGCCGGATACTTCTCGAGGGCAAACGACGTGATGGCCACAGTCGACGCAATCATTCCCAGGTTTACGAGGATCCAACCAAATACAAGACCAACCCAACTCTTTTGGAAGTTGAGCGTGAGCCCGTATACTACGAGCCCTATAGCCATGCTAAATATCGGACCCCATACTCCGTGCAGGCGGTACTCGGGGCGCCAGTTGGCGCGGCGGGACACGCCAGACGCGGAAGACGAGAAATAGATCCAAGAATTGAAGAAGTAGCCGAAAACGAATCCGAGGAGGGCGCCGATGATTCCAGCCCAGCGCATAGAGGCATCCTGGACCGGCGTAAGGAGGTAGGGTGGTGGCAGAAGGAATGAGGATATTGTGACAGTTATGCCGATAGGCCAAGTAAAGTTGACCATTGTTGCAAGACCTAGGAAGATTAGCGAATGGGCTTGCACATGATTGAAATGGAGAAAAAATCGAATGGGACGTACCAACGAGGAGCATGGCGGGCGTGAAGATCATGATTACGAGGGCCTTGGATTGCTCAATGATAGTGGAAAGCTTATGCAGCGTCCCAGTGTTGCCAAGTCCCAATAATGACTTCCATCGTGGCGTCTCTTGGGTTTTCATGCCCTTTTGATAATAGGTCTCCCTTCCCACCGCCAAAATAGCAAGCGTGCTCGCGCCATATAAACCGGCGAGAACGGCGAATGAACTTTCCCACTTGCCAGTCCCGTACAGAATGTAGCCAGCAATGGCCGGGCCAAGGAATGGACCCACGAGAAACGTCGTACCCCAAATATTAATCATGCGAGGCCAGTCGCGGTGGTGATACATGTCGTATATAATGGGAAGACCGATGACTTGGGGAACGGTGCCAAAGAGGCCTTGTAGAGAGCGGAATGTCGTGAATATTTCGAAGGTTGGAGATAGCACACAACCGACCACCATGCCCATTGCAATGACCTGGGTCCAGAACCAGACTGGGAGGCTGGAAAACATATCAGTCTAGGGTCAACCTGTAGGGGTTACGAGACGGACCGCCCATAAGCTTCAATAAGAGGAACCGCAAATATACCACCAAACCCTTGGAGAAGAATGCCATAATTCATGCTGGTAGCTGCTTTGTTGAGCTCGATCTGCCATTGAAGACTCTGCGGAAATAGGAGCGTTGCGCCCCATGTCATTCCACTGTCCCTACATTAGCTCATCATCCCAGAGGAAAAAATACCACGACTACCTACCCATCACATAGGAGTGAACTGGACATAAGCGCCGCGAAAATGAGGTGCTTTCGCGTGTTGCTCCAGTTCTTGGGGTCCTTTGCATCATTGGGGTCAAAGTTGCCGCTGAACGTGGAGCTCTTCTCGACGGCGTCCTCGGTCGGTGTAGCTGATTCCACGATCTGAGCCTCTTTAGTCTCTGGCGTTTGTGGTTTGCTCTCCTCCCCAGTGACAGCCGGCTGATGCATGGTTTCTGACATTGGTCTCGGCGTCAAAGTTTTCCGATAAGTCCAGTTTACAGCTTTCTCCTCCGCCTCTCGGTATTAACGAATAAACGACGAGTGCAGTTCACACAAGCTTAAGTGAAAAGAGTATATCCCAACGTCCAGCTGGGGATTGGGGTCTTCAGAAAGTGAGACACATAAAGTTCGGTTCCTGGATAGTTTTACAGATATTGCGGAGGTTGAGTTGGAGAAAGTGGCTCAAACAAACAGCCTCTGAGCACCCTGTTCATCTACTCGGGGCAATCGCACGGCGCGGCTGGACCAGACGCAGGAAATGAGGAATTGACATGGCGAGACCGACCATACATTGTATGCAGGGGCCGGGGGTTGAGATAGTCCAACTCTACTGCTAGGTTCAGGTTCAATTGAAGAGTGTCATCAGCGCGATACTCCCCCTACGGCGCATGCATTGGAGACTATCGCCGTCGAGTATCCCCGCCGAAACACATGTCATATGTGGGTAAAGACCCGCTGCCGCCAGTAATTGGTAGCACTGCATATTGCTGGCTGACGCAGCAACAGGGATGAGGACACACGGAAAACTCATGTCTCCCCTAATTAATCCGCGTCCGTGGTCGCATCGCCGCCACATCATCCCTTCCGCCCGTCTTTGGGACGCAATTCGGCGCCACCATCCATTTGACAGGCCCCGGTAAGTTCGTAGTCAGTCCCCGGTTCATACCATTATGTGGCATGTTTAGTGCGACTATAGTGCGTCGATATTGCTCCACATCTAAATGATTTTTGAATTCACGGACCTCTTCGACATAGTGCACCATGGCCAATCCTAGCGATGCTCAAACAAACACTCTACGTTGCTGGCCCCCGGAGGGAGCTAGTCCACAACATCTTCTGTGGGAAGAACGAGGAAGGATTCAGTTCGATCCCATTTTGCTTCATGTGGGCCCGCTAGGACATACAGTAGTATGTGACTTTATGGCGGAGATGACAGTGCGCGGCTTGATGAAAGCTTGCTATACTAGTACACCAGCGTTCGAAGGAATACAGAGCACGCTGATCTCTACATGATGCGGGGGGGGACAGTGCGGGTTACAGTACTTTCGGAGGAGGAGTACTGTACAGTGCTGAGGGGCGATTCAAGATTTCGGAGAGAAACAGGACAAGATTAGTGATTGAATAAAGGTATAAGCCATTGGAATGTGGTGTGTCCGTTGACAGACAACTTGTCCCAGGAGAACCTCCGGTAACCTAAGTAACCTTCATCATCTCAATAAGGCCCTCTCCAGCCTCCGGATACACTTCAAATGTAATTTTTAACCCAACGACCTCCGCCATCGCGGCCCATTCTTCGCGACTCCTCAACCTGCCAGCATATAGTCCCACCATCGTCCCGTGCATATTGCCATAGTTGCTGTTCTTCGAAAACTCATGGATTAGAAGCCGCGAGTACGGTTCCATGGCATCTACTAGCTTTTTTAACAGCTTCAGTGCCTCTAGATCCGAGTTGTTGTGGAGGATGTGCGTGAGACTATATATCAGGGCGCCGCGTATAGGCTGAGGAGAAGTCTTGAAGTTCCATTCCTGGAGCGTGATACCGCTGTCGAGCGTTTGGAGGTCTGTCTGGAATTCCTGCACTACGAGAGATGATGCTGCCAAGTGGGGATACGCGGCCTTCAGCTCAATAAGAGCAGCTCCGGTTCCGCCTCCAATGTCAACCATTACTACGTCGGACTCGGTCCCACCGATGGCCGCATCGAGATCATAGCCGAACCGTTGAAGACGTTCAGGCAGCGTCCCGAAGGACCCAAACTTACCGTCCATGAAAATGTTGAAAGAGTCCATGCGCCCAATCTCCTCCATGATGCTATAAGTGTGTTGCTCAGCAAGGTTCTTTTGGCCGAGGAGAGAGAACGCGTATTGGTACGGCGTATCAGCATCAACCAAGGGGTAGGCAAACTGTGTGGCCTGGAGCTTTGGCATCAGAAAGGCCGAGGCGAGGAGGACCTCCGTGGTGAAGTGCAGAGCGCCATGTGGTGCGGAAGGCTGCGATGCCCAGTGATGCGTGATTGCATTTGGGGCGAAGACATTGTCTGATACCAGATCAATGAGACCCTGCCCTGATAAAACGAATAGTGTGTCCTCTTGCAACGCAATCAGCTCATAGCCACAGTATTCTCATGATAGAGAAATAGTCATACCAACCAACTTCAAACCTATAGTACTTGTCAGTATTTGACCTCTCTAATCTGCCTCGGGAGAGGCTCACATAGCGGTGATGCAGCCTTTTCCTCTTCGGTACGCTCGCTGTTGTTCGCCTGCAAGATCTCCGCTGAGCTGGCAGCCGTGCCGATCTTCGCCAGCGTCTCAAATAATCGGAAGTGAACAACTACAGGAATGAAGCCCAGGGCCCCCGCCTTGTGCAATTGTCAGATGGCGACCATACACGCCGTGCTGTGAATGACTTACTGCTGTGACCTTAGCCGCCAAGACTGCTCCTGGAGGTGGGGTCATAATGGCAAGAGATAATTACAGCAATAGCAATCGAAGCAGAAGGTTTTGGGGTGGGAAGGCTGGCAGAAAGGAGAAGGGAAGAGCAATTGCTTTACCAGGCATATGTTCAGCCAAACTTGGGGATAGTTTGAGGCATGGCCGCGTATATTCCAAGCACGTACAAGCTCAAACTGTCGTACTGTAAACTCAGTAGTCGATGATGACGAGGGCAAAGTGGATGTCTCCACACCTCGCACGTCCTTGACATATGCTTGTACTGTACACTATAGTATAAGCCAGTGCGCATCGGATGGGCGCATATCACTGGGTAAATACAAGAGGATTTACCCAGGGGCGTAGGGATCTCGAAGTACTCCATATACCACGCTATTATAGCGCAGCCTCATCCCCATAACCCCTTCTTTAACAGCGGATGGACGGGAGCCCGGCCGCTTCCCTTAGTCGACGGCGCTGTTCTCGACGGAGCTGTTCTTCAGAGAAATGGGCAAGGCTTGTCAAGGAGGTCGCCGGCCGATTCCGACTTTGTTAGCGATGTTGCTATGTTACTGTATGTTAGCAGGGATACCACCGACAAATTCGTCAGCAAGTGTGTACAAGCGCGCACACGCTCTAGCCACTTGAACACAATAACTGTTGGATATTACTAGAAGAGGGCTAGGATGCACGAAAATAAGCCGAAGCTAATAATTATCCCTATCCTTGTCACAGCTCCTAATTCTTCACCAGACACCATACATACAGTACTACCTACCACCTGTACTGAACTGTGCAACGCGTGTCGTCCTGGCCATACTTGCATGCTAATCCTCGTTACTATATCTCTTAACGGCTCAAGTTACGAGCATGGCATTTTCCGATGAAGAACGCATAATTACGGATAAATACAGGATAAGGCGGGAGAACATTCGGCGTTTTATGAACATTGCTACGAGCTGCCGCTGAGAGCGGGCGGGATATTCGCCGATACTGAAGTGAGACAAGAATTTTGGTGGCGTCCAGTACAAACAAGGCACTGTATCTTATCCTCCCATGGACCCTGCCTAATTATTCTGCAAGTACACTACTCATAGAGTGTGAAGGCGCCTCGCTGGCTGGATTTTCTGGCAGGCGGAGATGGCCCAATAATGATTTTCCCACATCCCCTTCCTACGGCATACAATATCTCCTAGGATACTATCCCGGGATGTCGGAAGAAGACTTCCCCAGCACATCTGTGCTCCTGAAACCGAGAGAATCGCGTGCCGATTCACTAATACAGAGACATGGCGATGCACTTTAAACTCCTTTCATCCACCTCCTCAGTTATAATGGCACGCCGTCCTCAGCAATGTCTTCACATCCAAATGAGCTCTTACCTGCTTTGAAACGGAACACAGTGTGCACTCGCGCTCTGGCGGGATTTTAATTCCGGCCTGCTCGGCAAGGCCACTACTGTTTGATCGCGTGTGCCATGGACATCCCACGCCCAGAAGGGGGGGATGTAGATATTGGTGGGTTGTCATGGGCTCCTCGAATAACCACAGCAGTTAACTCTCACTCACAGGAATTGGAATCTTCAAGGCCTGCTGGGTAAGAAATGGAAGGTTCAATATTCCAAGTAAGCGGCTATCTAATCTTCATTTCAGGTGCTCACTGGAGTTGTCGCTCTCGTATTACTTTTCCGAATTGTGGTGAAAGCATGGGTTTACTGGGCTCTTCCCAAGGTCTCCTCGCCCGAGAGGATATGGGGACTTGAAGACCTCATATTCGTATTTGCTTACGCCTGCGAGATCCTCCACATGTGTCTAATTCAAAAAAGGTAGGCCTCAACGCCTCATATGTGTAACCCCTAACCCAGTTGCAGTGCAAACCATGGCCTTGGAAGGCACTTCTTCTACCTATCGAACGAGGAAAGAAATCAATCAATGAAGTGGGATTTTGCATCGCAGCCAGTTGGTAAGTGCCCCGAACAGACTTTTGCGTATATGGCATCGTTCTAATAACTGACGCAGCTGTTGCCGCTTCAATGATATCTCGCACAGGAATGATGTGGTTTCTCTACCAGTGCTTTGGTATCAACAACACGAAAGCGAAACGCATCCTGATAATCTGTGCGGTTATTCAGATCGTCGTTAACTCATTCACCATCCTTCAAATTGTCCTGCAATGCGGGCCCAACCCCTATCGATTGGTAAGTGTCACATAGTCCATCTCCTGTCCTCTCTCATCCTCTTTGTCTAGGTCGACCGCACAAAGTATTTTCACTACATGTGGGATCCCCTCCCTGCCAATGGATCAGTCATCTGCCAGGACCCTTCGGTCCAGGCAACTATCGGTTTCATCCAAGGTGCCTTCAACACCATAATCGACTTCTCCCTCGCATACGTCTCTGCCTTCGAACTGTGGCAGATCCTCTTCCGCTCTAGCACCCATCACAGCACCAGCTTCTTTGCTCGCTTTCGCGAACTCGACCGCACGACAAGATCGCGCCGTTTGTGGCAGACTGCTACGCTCTCTGGGCCTTTGGTGCTGAGTGGGGTGGCCAGTATCGTTAAGACCTATCTTTTGAAGGCGCTAGGGGATCGCCTGGATTTCACGTATAACATTCCTTCATTCGTGTTGTGGGTAAAGTAAGTTTCTAGACATTCATTGCATAGGCTGCAGCACTCGACTCCCCCTCCGCAATACTTGGCTAACATCGTTCCAAAGAATCGAGAACTACTGCATCCTTATTGCGACGTGCGCACCAGTCGCACGTCTCTTCATCCGGATATTCATCGACTCACGTCGCGGCGTAGGCCCTTATGGCTCGAACTCGCGATCAAATACGGCCGGCCGCGGACAAGCTGGTACAGCGGGCACAAAAGGTAAAAAAGAAAGCAATATCGCGTCGTCACAAACACACTACGGTACCCAGGACGGCTCATTTAATCGACTGGGTAGCGACGTGGAGCTAGCGAGCGTAGGCAGTGAGGATCGGATTATAAAAAAGGGGAGCAGAGAAGAAATTAAGGGTATTCAGGTTAAAAGCGATGTAGTTATAAGGGTAGATGATGATGTGGATCTAGACGACGGCAGGATGCCGGGGACAGCTACTGGGAGGAATCCCAAGGGGTGGTGTAGCGCAAATGTAAGGGGAGGGAGATAGATGGGAAAGGATCGGCACTGATAATGTTTTGAATAACAAAGTCCCTTGATCAATAGGTCGTGGATTAAAAGTCTACTTATTAAAGAGAAGATGTAATATTTGGGGTTAAATATTGACATGCCATCATTTACCCACCGTGTATATAGGGTATATAAGTCACATACTGTAATATCTATTCAAATACGCCGTACTTAGACAGACTACTAGCACGATAATTCTCCCGAATACGACGATATTGTTTATCCTCGTCACCACAACGCCTCTCTTTTCTTGTTTTCTGTGCAAATAAAAATGCACGTCCCACAAATGGAAGCTTGACGATAGTGGCTCGAGCTCTCGGAAAGCGCTTCGGCGGGCTTACCCGCTTCAATCTAGCATCTCAGACACGACTACGCGGTTGAAACAAAAAGCGGCACGGTTCTTGGCACTATTTTTGAACAACTAACGAAGACATGATAGCTTTACCACAACGACATTGTAAAGTGGTTTTTAAATAGGTGATTATATTGAAATTATATCAAAACTATAGTAGTTTATATGAAAAAAAATAGTTTTTATGTAGTAGAAACAGTATAATGCGAGGTTGAATTCTTACTCTCAGTGTCGGACTAACTTAAAACCACGCCGCTTTTTCCTTCAACCGCGTAACGACCAAGCTTATTCAAGTTCTCGGAATAGAGTAACGTAACCCCTGGGCCGGATATCTCTCCTTATTTACCGAGTAATCTCGTCGCGTGGATCTCGTCCGTATCTGGAATTGCAGCTTCTGCTTCAACAGAGCTGAAGTTCCCTTTTCGGTGTGATCACCATTAAGGTTCATTGGGATCGCCCCCACCATCGCTTATACTGTCATAGTCGGTACCCTGTATTTAGTGCATCGGCCGTCTTGACCCTACAGGTCTTAGCTTCCGTCGGCAGTCATTTTATAGGGGTCTCACTTCTAAGACAAAGTTCTGACGGCCGTTCGACTGATATAGCCAGAATCGCGGTCTCAACAATGAAACAGGTGACTGCACTTTATCAATTTATAAGCTACCTGTATGACCAAATAAACAATATATTTGTACTACTAGGAAGCAATCCGTGCGACCATGATGCCATGTTGAACCCTAGACGGTTACCCGCAGATGTCCTTCTGTACTACAGCCGCCAAGATGGTACGCTGCACGGCTAGTCATTCCCCGGGGGTGCGAGCTTCGGTTTACAGCCAGCCACTGGTGGACAAAGATGATCACTCAACAGATAACCATCCATTTATTGGTCACAGGTGTCTCAGGCGGGACGAGCCCTCGTGCCGATGGTAATAATCCATTATCACTTACCAAAGCCCTTGCTCAATTGCCGGGGCTGGACATCCATATCAAAATCACGGTCTCCAATCTCGATCCTTTTTCTTCTTTTTTTGCAAAGCTCCTTCACGTCCATTTTTTCATTGTCGTTTGTTCACCGGCCGAGAGGCTTGCAGGCATGAGTCGAAGTATAATGACGAGATTGGTGGATAAATACCTCGGAGGAGGCACGTCTCCTCAGCAGGACATGGAAAGTGGCATATCGCACACGGGTAACGCTGCCCACCCTCAGCTGCAGGCCCATGCTGGATACGATGGACGACATGACTATGCGGCGGACGAACGGCTATTTCTTTTCCGACATCTCACCGGTATTACAACTCATCCGTCCATGGTTGGCTCTCGAGCTGCGCCAAATCTCGGAATATACACACGCGTCGTGGCAAATGAAGCAAAAGCGAAGAAAGGCCACAAATACTACTCCTGGTTGATTAACGGGTGTCTCGGGGCGCAAGTCATTGTCGCTGCGTCTCTGACCGCATTGGGCGCAGCCGGCGCCAATCATTCAGCTATCACCGCCTTCGGAGCCCTCAACACGGTAATTGCCGGTGTGTTAACTTTCCTGAAGGGATCTGGACTCCCGAATCGACTTAAATATTATCACTCGGAATGGAAGAAGATCCGCGAATTTATAGAGCAGCGAGAGCGCGACTTCAGCCGCCCTGGATGTGACCTCGACGTGTTTGGAGTCATCGGGATAATAGAGAAAATGTACGAGGAGGTGAAGAATGACCTGGAAGCAAGCACCCCTGATCGATTTGCTGGTTTTGGCACTTCAAAGAAACACGCTGAGGGCGCTACCAGAGATTCGGCATTTAACCTTCCGCGGGTTGAAACTGGTGGCCTGAGCGAGAAGCCTAAAAGCATCCAGTCAGGATTTGCCGGCCAGGTAAACTCTGAAGGGTTGAAACAACATATTGCAGGGCACGGTTCGGAATTGAGAAATCAAGCATCTGAAGGCATGAAGGGGAAGTTCAAGGAGTTTGAGGCAGGTCTTGCGGGTAGGGCAAAGGATATGGTCATGAGTGGACTGGGACACAAGCCGGAAGTGGTGCAGGTGACGACAAGAGGACTGCAGACCCCGACAGTAACTGTAAATGCACAAGCTGGCCAAACGGAACTACATCACCACAATATCGGAGACACACTGAAGGATCTTGTTTTGGACATTACAAACAAGGCGAAACAAGCGCACGACGTGGTGCGAGATTTGGAAGCTCAGCGAGATACCCTCGCTACTGCGGCTGCGAAGGAAGTGAAGGAGGCGACGGCACGGGCGGAGAGTGCTGTACATAATGGATCAGGAGGTGTGGTTAATATATCTCTCCACGGAGATGATACGACTAAACATGCCACCAATGTCAAGTCCTCATAACATAGACAAATAATAATATTTAATACTCCGCGGATAGCATTAGCCATTCCAACACTGTTTATGTATCGGTGGTAGCAACTAACGAAGAATACCAGTTATGGATGACTTCAAGTTTTGTAGGCTAGTTCACGTTGATGTTTTTCTCAGGCAGTTCGTTGCAAGACGTATAGCCTAGGTTATTGCTTTTATATATTGATGAACTATATACAAGCCATAGACAGGACGTTAATTCGGTATACCTAGCACACACCCAAATTATATACCGAATCAAGGTTCTTTGGAATAACCCCTGCTTTGACGGCGGCTATGACAGTTAGCATTTGGCATCAATGATATCAGGAAGTACTAACCTTGATAATCCCATCGGTAGTCACCAAGTTCCGTCTTCCACGACCAAAATGTCCAGCCCTGTTGTTTCTCATACGAAATAATCTGTGCTGCAAACCACCTCTTGTAGAAATCCTGCTGAGTTCTTGGATCCCAGCCTGAGGTCCACTCCACATTATCAGGAACGCTTAAGCTCCACTCCCCGACAATGGTTGGTGTGTTGCCGCCGCGGTTGTCATTGCAGGACGTGGATATATAGTTGCTCTGTGATACATCGCCAATGTTCGCCCATTTCAGATATCGGTGGTCATCGTATGCTGCAAACCAATTATTGGTGAGGTACTGGGTTGGGTCTCCTGAACCCCACTTCTCGTTCATCATTTGAATGTGAAGGAGGTCGTAGGCACCAACGCCAAGCTTATTCTCGGCCGCACGGATTCGCTTTGATAAATTAGCAGGCAACGAGAAATATCGCGCGAGTCTTAGGACTTACCGAGAATGCGTTTGGGTAGTAAGAAGATCTCATAGATCCGACACTGCCGGAATTTTGAACGGGCTCGTTAACCAGTTCCAACATGCCGACGTTCCGGTAGTTGCTGTTAGTATGAATGAGGTTCGCCATCCACTCGAGGAATTTGAGTGCGCGCTCAAACTGATAGTCGACGTAAAAGCCAGCGGAAGGCGCGTCCTGGTATACAATTAGCTCAATTGCAATTGTGCTTGATAACAAATGTTACTTACCTGTCCAGTGAATGCATTGTGTGGCTGCTGTGCTCCGGGGGCGGCGTGTAGGTCCATAATGATGTACATTCCCAGATCACTCGCCCAGCCGCAGAGTCTTGTCAAGTAAGTGAGCCCACCCTGAGGGAAGTGCTCGCTGTCGGCATAGACGAGATCTTCCTTCATCCAGTAGCCTACGGGTATTCTGATTGTGTTGATGCCGTAGCTGATCATCTCCTGAAGGTCGGCTTGAGTAACCCAGGTGTCCCAATGGCCCTTGAAAGCATTGTTTGCGGCTGCCTGCCCAAGCTTCAGGACACAGTCGAACTCAGACTTTACCTGGTCACCGCATCCCATTTGAGCCCACGTATTTGACATCATCCAAGGCTCAACTACGAATAGAGATCCTAAGTTCACACCACGTATTTTCCCCACGGGAAGCCAGCGCTTGCCGCTTACATCGGATGAGGAGCGGTTGAAGAGGTCGACGCCGTCCGAGGAGATGAGGCCTTTGTCTTCTCCAGGGAACCACGCTGCGACCAACGCGCCATAGGACAGAACGGCAAGAGTTTTGAAGTGCATTTTCTCCAATTGAGCAAAGAATCAGGGATGACTTCAAAAAGAAAAAGGACGAAGAGAGTTCCACTTAGCTATATATATATATAAAATATATATATAAATGCGTAGGATTCGGCTGACATGCTGAGGAGTCTGATGAAACAACGATCCTTTGAAATTGAACTGCCATATGCGGCTTGATGATTAAACGGCCCTTCTTCGGCAGTTATATTAACCCCCGCACCTATAAATGCCGTCCGGGTGGCATAATAAACGCATTGAATCCTAATTGAAGTTGCCCCTAGTGAAGAACAGCCCAAGCCGTTCCCCGCCATAACCTTGTTTCGTCCAAGAGTATGGGGTGCACGTGGGTACTGTGGCAAGTTCAGATGGGTGGAATGATCGACCTGTCAACAGCGATGGGCGTAGGATCACCGAAGCCACCTATGTCTTGAAGACGCTACGGAAAGTCAGTTCTTAGCCAAACTGAAACGAGAAGCAGGGGTTGACTACTTGCCATATTTGGCTCTAGCACTTGGCATTTAGCCAGTGACAGTGATCAATCCATCCGGCAAAGCCAAGATCCCCGATGCTCTCTTTGCCGATGGAGTACTTGCATTTGTGAAGCAAAGGTAATCTTAGTCAACAATAAGCTTAAGCAACGACCAAATAGCCGGCGTGCATATATTCCTTGGCACTGTTTCGACAGCTGCCCCTTTCGGACGTCCGCGGAGTCTCGGAAGTTAACTTTGTCATGCTGTTAGAGATAAATAACTCCCCGAAGCTACAGGTACTATACTATACTAGAGCCCCCAATCCTTCGCATCGTAAAGTGAAGCTCGTGTCCGGCCTCATTATTGACGAATGATCCCGAAGGGTGGTAAGCATAGATTCGGAGTATTGTTTGTTTTGATCCCTCAAGGTTCTCCATCCCACTACTCTTATCGCTTGTGTTCCGGACCCCTGTAATTGCCCAATCCTTTACCCCTCTATCGGAAAATCATCTTGCCGACCTTTTGTCCCTGACGTGAAATGGCTCACTCCTTCCTTGGAGTTTAACAATATACTCATTCATATTGATTGGGCTCTTCCTCTTTACCAATCTCTTTGGATACTTGGATCTATATGCCATGGACCCCATATCTGGGGCTGGGGGTATTCGATGGTAGCTGGACCTTCCTTTGTGTTTCCAGAGGCTCTAGGTTTGTGTTGTTTGTGCTACGCGTTCTTTTCGGCACACGTGAAGCATTATCCAGTTTGTCTGGCTTCCTACTGTTGTCTGCTCATTTTCTCTTCCATACCCCTACAATTCCCCCGAAGTTACTCATGGGATCTATCGCCGCTTTCTTCCAGTGGCTGAATGTGCCGATGGGAATGCGATTCCACCGAATCATCCTACAAAAGTCGGCGTCTAAGAGCACATCAAACCTCGCTGGTAGGGACTGTAATGGTGATTTCTACAACTTTCTACTTGGAGTTATAAACTTCCCTAAAGACCTACGCTGGTATTTCAAAGGCTATGTTCCAATAGGGCCTATAAACAATTGCCTTGGATTGTGTGATGATTGTGATGTGAGCGAGACCTCTAAGATTTCCCTTGCAGTTTGCAGTCTTAGTGGGGTGTATGTATATCCTCAAAACATACCAAGATTGACCACCTATGATACCAAGAGCTGAACGATGCATATGTGTTTGCTCAAAACCTCCTAATCTTGCTTGCTCTCTAATAACACTCCAGACATGTGTGCAATGTGAGAAAAACACGATGTGTGCCTCAGCATTATTCACCGTTGAAGATTCACGTGAATCGTGAATCGTCGGCGACAAACAATGCAGTAGCACATATATAGCTTGAAGCGTCTCGGTCCTGTGTTACCGCAATATTTTACTTGTTAGCACCTTGGCTTTAAATATTGACCCTAGAGCACCTATAACCCACTCACCAGACGAATCGATCCGAGACTATATCTCGATATCTCAATATGTCTGCGAAAATCCAAACTCCTCTCGGGCACGCGATTCCGGCGGCTTCCTATCATTCCCTCACAGCTCATATGCCAACATGGTCACACTCAGTGAGATTTTCAGAGCGGGACCCAGAATTAATAGCCTCGTTGAAGAGCATGTACCCTCGGATCATTCTCCACAAAGGGGTAGAAAAGGTAGGTTAGTTACTAGCATGGTATCGATATGCTCTTCTAACAACACGTCAAGTTCGCCGCCGAGATAGCAAGGAAAGCATCAGTCACAGCAGAAACCAGGTGCCTGCCATCCATTCACATCATTCCGTGCTGCATTACAATGCGTGGTTTTCTCGACATCGGCCAGTCGTGGCGAGGATGCCATCTTGCAGAAAGATATTTCAATCAGGATGTTCGATGCTGATGTTCGATTCTGGGTCGTATTCTTTCCCTTGTTAGGATTTGGTACGGTACACTCATTTTGGAACAATTCTGGCACGGGTATACCGTCGAGAAGAGCCGGAATAAGCTTGATGCATCTGGATTTGCTGCACGAGGTGTATGACGATATACCCAAGCCTAGGCAGGCCGATGGCCCGGTTTATGGGCTGATCCAGCAGAGAATAGCAACACTGCTAGAGCGTGCTCCAGCTGGGCCGCCGAGACAAGCCAAAGTGTCGCCTGCTGATGTGTTCCTCTTCCCGACTGGGATGGCTGCGATATATAATTTGCACCGGTATCTCCTTCAAAGATATAATTCTACGAGCATACAGTTTGGGCTAGCGTTTGTTAACACCACTCATGTTTTGGAAGATTTTGGACCTAGTACTAAACTTCTGATCGAGGGGACTCTAAGAGACATCGAACTTCTCGGGGAATATTTGGAAGACGAGAGGAAGGAGGGCAGGAAGGTACAGGCTCTCTGGACCGAGATCCCCTCGAACCCTCTGTTAATAACCCCTGACCTTGGGAAACTCCGATCACTGGCAGACGAATACGGCTTTCTCCTTGTTGTTGACGACACTATTGGAAGTTTCTGCAATATCGACCTATTGGGAGTCGCTGATATTGTAGTCACATCCTTGACGAAGTCCTTCAGTGGATACGCGGATGTCATGGGTGGCAGCGTCTCTCTAAACCCGTCGTCGGAAAGGTATCCCGAGCTGAAGCAGATGTTTGCAGAGTCCTACAGCAACGATTATTTCGAAGAGGAGGCGGTCGTTCTCGAAAGAAACAGCAGAGACTACTTATCTCGCTCCGCCACCCTCAATAACAACGCTGCACGTCTAGTTGAATACCTGAATGAGAAGGCGAACGACCCCAAGAGCTGCGTCTGCCGAGTCTACTACCCAACTACGCAGAGCTCTCTCCTCAATTACCAAGATCGGATGCGTAGACCGACAGAAGAATTTACACCTGGATATGGCGGCCTCTTCAGCGTGGAGCTCAGCACCGAGGAGCGTGCGATTGCGTTTTACGTCAACCTCAATGTGCACAAAGGCCCGCACTTTGGAGCCCCGATGGCACTTGCTTGCCCATATGCAATGATCCTTTACTCTAAGGAGCTGAAAAATTCTCGATACTGTGACCTAAGCATGGCGCAGGTGAGGATTGGAGTGGGTTTGGACGATATCGAGCTGCTCTTGGCGGACTTCAAGTTTGCGTTGGAAGCAGCAGACGCGGTGGAGGAGGTGAAATGGGGGTAGAGAACCATGAACGGAGGGCATGTGCAGTGTGGCAGTTGTAATGAAGTAATCCTTGCGGTGGGATTATTATTTGAAGGGATCGAGGCCACTGTATGGTAATAATAACGCATGAACAGTTTGATACATTCTGGACCCTGGATGTGAACCCTTGGTCTGAACAGGAAAGTACAGTAGATCTTCACCCCTCAAATTCCCTTCCTGCAGTTGTCTTACCCACCTACAAGACAATAACTTCAGACGTACAGAATAGCAGCCTCGTCGCAAAGAGTCGCCAAGTCGTCGGCTTCATCACTATCCACACTGAAAACCGTCCGAGAAAGCCAAGGGACCCAAAGAAGTTCCAAGTGCCCCAAGGTGTTGTAGGCAGCTGGTGCATCGGGGAAATGTGGTGCCGGCCTCCGAAGTGAGACCGGCATTCAGCTTGGGCTGGGCTGCAGCTTGGGCTTTATCTGGAGCCCCGGAGCTGTCTACATATAGTACGTAGGCCCCTATATAGTATTTAGTTAGTTAATCGATTCTATTACTACGTACTGCGTTACGTACAGTGATAATCCGTGCCCCTATTCTGCCTGCCATAAAGCGTGTGTGGGATTCACAGCTGTTTTCGCTTACGATCCCCAGGCCACACACAAAGCCTCCAACACAAGGGTCATTAGCTCTGATCAGATGACGGCGAGCTAGAACATGGCCCGAGTCACCAACCACCACCAACCACCACCACCAACCTACGCGACAACCCGTGATCTTGACAGCCTGAGCGACAGAAAGGAACGAGCCTTGGACAAGTGTACTCGTGCTCCAACTTTTGAGCCGCTGGTGGTTGTCTGCCTCAATACGTTTGTATCAGCTGTGGTGGTTCCTGGAGGCTACCTGGTCATGTCAGGTACTTCCATTAACCTATTCTTTACTGCTTGATCGAGGTACCTTGCATGTGTGTTCGCTGACTGTACTGCCTATTTCTCGATGGCGGCGACGATCGCGGGGCTGCATGGGCTGAAGGGGTGGATGCTCAGCCTCTCACGGCCCTGGAAAATGGCGGTGATGGACGTCTCACCCAGCTAAATGGGGAAGCATCCCAAAGGCGCGTGCGATTACATCGACGCGCATGGCGATGCCTTGCTCTCCCCGCCGCCTTGGCTGCCCATCCCAACCAACATCCTTATAGCCTTCTCTTCCTCTCTCCTTCCCCTTGTCCTTCTCTCTTCCTGGTATTCCCTCTCGCTCTCGCTCGCTATAGACTCCCTCTCGTTCCCAGCCCGTCACAAGCATAGCTCTCGCGCTCAACCTCTTCACATGCGATTGATACCACTGTTTGCGATCCACAGTAAAACTTTCAGCAATTTCAGCGACCTAGAAAGATACCAGAATCCCCTACGCCCAGTTCTGCGCGCCGGCCAGGCATAGAAAGAGCCATGTCGCGCTTCATCCGAAAAGCTGCCACGGCACTCGAAACGAAACTCGATCCCAAGCCCATACCCTCAGCTCCAGGACGACACGAATCAGACCTGGAGCACCGCACACGAAAGGCGCGCAATTTCGAAGAGACGGAGGCAACGCTTCCCAACATCAGAAATAGCCCCGCCCCGGACGAGCCCCCTTCGGTAACCACAAGCATTCTCTCATTCCTCGGGAAATGGAACCCTCACCCGCACCCAATTACCTCAAACGATACCGTGTGGTTGTTTGATAACACCGCATATCGAAACCCGACCACAAACAACTGGGAGGCGGAGGTGATCGCGGCCGTTTTCGACAAGGAAACTGGCGTCAAAGTAAGCCTGGTGGTGGCTGATATTGCGGAGAAGCTGGGACTCGGACATGGCGATGAGGCAGAGGAAAGGATCAAGGACCGCTTGATGCCATTCATGCAGTCTGTCTTACCAGGACGTGTGGTGGATGTGGACTTTGGGCGTCGCGCACAGCTCAAATTAGGCCCTGGCGGCCGCAACGGCATCAGCAGCGACATACGGCAGCTCCCACAGCCCGAGAATGAAGCTGTGGTGACTAGTGTTGCAAGGGTGCCCAAAGGTACAAATGGAATACTGGAGATGAAAACAGTGTACGCAGAGCCAGAGGGGTGGGGTGTCATATCAGGTATGTTGCGAAGCGCATAATTTAACATGCGCCTACTAACTGAACCTTTCAGATGTTGATGATACTATCAAAGTCACACAGACTGGTGACCCGATCGGTATTCTGCGGAGCACATTTGCTGCCGATGCAGCTCCTATCCCAGGAATGCCCTCGTTATATTCCCATATCCAAACCGTCCTAACCAAATCCGCGCCCTGGTTTTATCTCTCCGCTTCGCCCTACAACTTATACGCCTTCCTCCACGAGTTCATCCATGAATTCTACCCTCAAGGCACTCTTATTCTCCGCGATGCCAGCTGGAGGAATCTCGCAGGTCTGCTCACGAGTTTGACGCAGGCTACCCAGGAATACAAGGTTGATCGTATGGAAAAGATCCACTCATGGCTGCCGAACCGTCAGATGATTTGCATTGGCGATTCCACCCAGTCTGACCCCGAAGCCTACGGCGAGATGCGAGTCCACCACCCCCTATTCCCGTCGTCTTATTTACTAATACTCTTTTCAGATACCGCAAATACCCTGACTGGGTCGGATTGATTCTTATCCGCCGTGTCGAAAATATCGCTGAAGTGGGACTCGAAGAGAAGAACGACGCGTCCCGGTTCGAGAAGGCATTTGAGGGTGTCCCAAAGGAGAAGTGGCATGTGTACAAAGATGCAGAGGAGTGCCATAAGTATATTAATGATGCTGTCACTGCTAAGGCCAAGGCCAAGGCTGAACAGGCTTGATTTTATTATAGTTCACGATGGAATGATACTCTACGACACGTAAATTGGAATGAACCACGCTAATTGCTATATTTACAATTCTCTCATAATGTCACTGAAGCTTTACAGCACCGTTAATATTGTGATCTGTTCGACGTTACTCGAGGCAGCCATGAAGTTTACAACCTGCCTTGGTTCAGTGCAGATTTCCTGTAAATACATATCGTGCTCAACACAAACCCCCAGAGCTCGCCCATACCTTCATACCCCCACGGTCGATTCTTGGCCCGTATGATCACTTTATGGCCGCCAAGTGTCGCACAAGCTTTTCCAAACCATGAGGCCCTTCTTGCATTTCCACAACCACATGGAACCTTGCAATTCATGAACAAACCTTTGATGCAAGCTGGCATTCAGCACTGTTGTGTAATCTGTAGTCACGTACAAATATCAAACAAAGTCACAATCACTGTTTTCAAGTTTTAGATGATTTTATTGATTGTATGGACCTATCTGCCCCAATCTCAAGAGAAAAACAATGGATAAAAGCCAGCGCAAGGGGAAGGAAGGCAGATATCCGACCTATCAACTCAACACCATAAACTCCACCACCAAGGCGAGAGTTACTCCTGTAGCTTGCCGACAGAAGTTCTCGTGTTGTCCCCGTACAAATGATAACCGCGCCCAAGGAAAGAAATTGTCCGTAATAAGCAAGCAGATGGCACTCACTCTGGCAAAAAGGGCCAAAGTGAATGTGGTCCAAGAGCTGCGGCTCTAACGCCAGCCATCGAAAAGTGTCCGTGGCCGACAATAGAGCTAGAAGTGAAAATAGTAGGCCAGCGAAGCTGACAAGAAACCCCAAGAGTCTAAATGTACCACATTCCGTATAAGAAGGCCTGGGTCAGCGCCTTGAATCTTACCGGCTGCGGCTGCTCTCTCCAGAACTTCCCAATCACCTCATTCTCCACCATCTGGTATTGGGTCGATGGCGACTTGCCAGACGAGCGCTTGGCGGTCAGACCACCCTCAGATGCGTTCTCCAGCCTCAAATCGCTCTCAAGCTTGGCTGCCTGTCTTCTCTCCATGGCCTTTTGACCACCACGAGGCTCATCGACGATTGGTACGTTCTCGTGAGAACGGGCTCTGTTGGATGCCAAGTGTGCGTAATACACAGCCGGGTGAATGGAAACAGGCGTCGTGGACCTCATGTACTGGTAGGAGTGTGCGTAGATCATCTCCTGAAGCTGGCCGGGCTTGTGCTTGACCTCGTCGAGAATGACGTGGTAATGAACCGGTCTGGCAGTTCCCTTGATTGCCTTGTGGGCATTAAGGTAAAAGTCGTACTGGAATGGATGCGTGATGTCGTGCTCAACCAAAACTCCGGGCAAAGGATTGAAGTCTTTGTCTTTGCATTGGTCTTCATTCCGAGGCAAGAAACGGATGTGGTGACGCTTCGATGCAATGACCACAACAAACTTGGTCTGCTGGAACTGTGGGTTCACGGTTTCCAGCATATCTTTGAGCCATTTGACTTCGTCGTTGAGCACTTGTAAGTACTGACCTTCGGAAACACCGTCGCGCATATAGTAGATGTGAGATGGAACTTTCTTTTGGCCGTTGACAGTTCCGACCGTCTCCAGCCACCAGTTGACCATTGCCTTGACTTTCTTGTCCCAGACATGCTTTTGAATCATCTCCTTATTGAAGCCATTGACTTCGCATGCCGCAGCATATCTGCAGCAGTCGCTATCAAGAGACATGGTAACAGCTGCAAACGACGGCTGCTCTGAGCCTGGGGCTGGGTGGCTCACGTCGGCGCCAATCATCATCACAAGGTTCTTTGCGGGTTGTCCAGGCGTATTGAAGAAAGTAGGCTCCTTCGTATTGGCCTTGCAAGCCTTGCTGGTTGTGCCACCGAGCTTGGCATTGAGCTTCATGATGACGTTCTTGCAATACTTGGGGTTGTTCTTCTCGATATGTCCCTTCACCATGACCTGCGACACGAGAGCGTATTTGCAATCCATGTGCTTCTTGATCCTGTCATAGGTCCAAGAATTCTTATCTGGGACAATGAACAACAAGATCTGAGGAATGTTCTCCGGAGTGGAAGCAAGCGGCGCCATCAATCTGTCAATCTGTGACTCGATATTGTCACTGTTGAATAAGAACTTCTTTGGATCTGGAATAGCACCCTTGTGGCCGAGGGCAATGTACTGCTGCTTGAAAGTGGCAATAAACTCGTCCCATCTAGGCTCGGTGACAATTGGCCTTCCATTTCTATCCGCGGCCATGAACACACCCCAGTTCTTCAGGGGCTTCGGTGGAACTAGAAGCAATTGACTTCTGTCGAGGGTCCAAAACCCAGCAAATCCTGGCTTCACAATTGCCTTCTGTGAGGTTTTGCCAAAGTGGATATCCGGGGGTTGCAATTGCTTTGCGGTGGTGATCGTTGGCGTACTCTCGATCTTGATGCCGTAGTGGTTAAGATAGGGATCCTTGCCCCAATTCAGCAAGTCAACGCCCTTTCTAATGGACTCCAGGCGCTGATTCGGTGGAACAACAGCAAAGTTGATCATATCCGCGGTCTGTTTGGGATCCAACTTGAACATGTAGCGCTGGTCTGGTGCAATCGTACAGAGTTCCATTGGGAAAATTCCACCTTTCACTGTCTGCACCAGTGGCAGCTTCCAGTACTGGAGAGTAACATTGTATGTCCTCTCAAAGTAGTCGTAGATCGTGATTTCCTTTGCGGTCGCGTTTGGATTCTGGGGGTCCTTCTTCTCAAAGGTGACTGCTTTGGCGTGGCCACCCCATGAACCGTACTGATCCGGAGAGAAGACAAAGTTCTTGACCTGATAGACTCGCTCATTTTGCTCCTTTCCGCGGTGCTTGACGTGGAATCGAAGTTTGTGAAGCTTGCGAAGCTCCTTGAATTCCCTCGACATAATATGGTACTGAGCACCAGAGCTGGTCTTTTTGCCGTTCACAGGGACAGGTCGCAGACTCTCCGAGAACACGTCCCAGTTCAAGCCAGAGTTTCGCTCGTAGGTCAAGTTGCGAGCTGCTTGACTGAGAAGTTGTGGCACCCAGAATGTTCCATTGGCGACGTCAACATTGACACCAAGACCTGTGCTCAGGGCACCCCGAGTACTGGGAGATTCGCAAAGGCGGATGGATGAGTAAACACCCTTTTGTGCCTCGATGAGTGTGGCCAGGCCATGAAGAACCTGCCTCTGAGTGCCTCTCGGAAAGAAAGAGCGCTTGACTTGGATAAAGTTCTCTGATGGCCATTGACGAAGGCAGTGGTCCAAGAAGTTGATTGCCATGAGGACGGTGTTGTCGAAATCCATTCCCTTGAACAGATAGGCTCGAATGACTCCCATTGGGATTTCCGTGGTGCACTTGATGGTGACAAATGTGATGTCCGGCTTTGGGACGCCATTGATAACTCGGGGCTGTCTGCCCTTGAGCTCATCCAAGTTCACCGTGATCTTCTTCTCAAAGTTCATCTTCTTGGTTGGCTTGTCGCACCATGCGATTTTGTTCCCATCCCAGAGCCAGTATTCCGCATGACCGGCCAAGAACTCCTGGACAGGCTTGCTGTTCCAGACAACCTTGAGGAGACCGCGATTCTCGGCTCCAGATCCAATCTTGACCTGGTATGGGGTTAATGTGAATAGCTTCAGTTGAAAGTGAGGTTAACTTACATCGTACTGCCAGACTGACTTGTCTGACCACTCAGAAATTCGGAACTGGTTCACTCTGAGGGTGACACTCTTCGCTCCGGGGTCGGAATTGTAGCTGGGTCGTGGTGGGAGGACCGGTGGAAACTCGAACTTCTTGACGTTAGACTCGCGGTTATACGTCCACAGGTGACCTGGCTCCATGATGAAGTCGAGTTGAATAAAGATAATTTGAGATAAGAATGAGGCAAAGGATACTGGAAGTAAATATGAGATGTAGTAGTTGTGATATCACAGAGTGATATCACGGGTTAATGATGATTTTTTTGGGTTGATGATGTGTATAGCAATGTTTGAAAGGATGAATGGGTTGAGTGTATGAATGTATGAATGTATGAATGTATGTGAGGATATCTTCGAGGGACTTGAGGTTCTTGGTCAAGGTGTGTGATATGTAGGAAGGAAGAAGGAAGAAGGTCGGAAGTCAGGCGCGGCCACGAATATATACCCCCCAATTTTGCCGGGTAGTTGCCCGACTATTGAGGGTTGATACTTAGAATCGGTAGGATGGCAAGGCAATATGCGCCTATAGGCGGCAGTGGAATCGGCATAGAAGATGAGAATAGCGCTTGCCAGTTCCCAAGTCCCACATGATGCATGTGCGATGCTTCCTCATCTCGGCGACCGGGAAACGGGTATGAAAGCTCATATCAAGTATGACAAACAACCCAAAAGAAAACAACGGGGCTTGTGGGGCAGCACGCTGTATAGAATAATGATAGAAACAGTTTGTGCATGATGATGCCGAAAACAAATCCAAGGCAGGTATGGATTGAAGATAGAAATAAAATATGAAAACTTACGGATCCATCTCCATTCACAATCCATTGGACGGGAAGCTCGACTCGCCCACGAAGGGGACGCTCTGGGAATGCCATCGACATCTTGTGGAGTTATTTGTCAAGCGACAAACAGATATTCCTGTGACCTTTGTTAGAATAGTTTATCAGATCAGATGATGCGTCTCAGCTTGATATGAAAAGATAGTATTCCAGTAGCCGTAGAGCCCAATGCACATCAAGTGATGTTTCCTGGCTATGAGTTGGAATAGAAACTCACTTGGATCAAATCAAAATGAGAATTGCTTGCTCAGATTGACAGTGTGTGCGTTCTGAGAGTTGGGGCTATGCCTGGATCACCTAAATCACCAATTGGGTTAGCATATATTGTCAGGAGCAAGTGAGTTGCTGAGTTGCTGAACTTACAACTGCTTACCGTGTGAGCTATAGCGTGTTATTGTTAGGTTGTTGTTTGGGTTATTGTGTGAGCTGTTGTGTTGGGTTGTTGTGTGAGCTGTTGTGTAGGTTGTTGTAGATTGCAATAAGCCTGGACAGGTCCTGACACGGATTTGAAGCCTGAAGCAGGCAAGAGAGAAGTTGAAGGGCTTATCTTGCCTGAGATTTGTAAATATGACGATGGAGAGTGATTTTTGGTTGGGTTTGAGCCCCAGAAGTAAAGGGCAAAGAGCGAAGTATGGGAAGGAAGAAAGAAAGAAATGAAGAGAGGAAGCTGTAGAAGAAAAGGATGGTGCACAAAGGGGGCCAACAACAAGATATTCGGCTCCAATGGCGCTAAGCCATTAGCGTAGTTTTCTTAGTATTCACCTCCTCCTTCAATTGATGAGGAAGCCTGAGGATAACAAGATAGGAAGGAAGGAAGGACGGGGGTGTGATAGCGTGCCTGGAGAATCTGGAACTCAGAGGCCAAATAGCCGAGCTATTAGAAGAGACCAATGTGATATCAGAGGGTAATGAGAGTCTTCAAATAAGACTCAGTTCTAGAAAATGGATTAAGTATATGAAAAGGAGCACCTGCCTTATATTACCAGCTAGTTAGAATTTAGGTTTTGGTCTGCTCTTGTTAATGTCTTGGGCCTCATGAAGGAAATAGATATGAAAATATAACAACCACGGGACTGGACTAAAGTGAACACGGTTGTCTTCTCATATCTGAGAATTTCTTGACATAAGCTTTCTTGGACATAGCATAACTGCATTAGGAATCATCACGAATGAAGCAATAAAAAATGAACAATACCAGGGTTTCTGATTTCATTTGGCTATGCATGAACCACTAATGCACCTTTCCTGGTTAACAACTCCCTGAACAACTCCACGCTAGCCATCTTCAGTCCCAAATCTCCCTCATATAATACAAATCCACAGATCTTCTGTGCCCTCATTCACCGTAAATCCTTTCAACATACAAGCCCCGTCCCTCCTCAATAATATCTTGGCGCCTGGTCACGCGATGCCTTCCAAGTGCTGTAATCTGGAATAGGTGTCTTGTCCAGTAGTCGTACCATAGCTTCTGCGTTGAACAGCGTGGCATTATATGTCTCTGCCCGCGGGATGATGCTGAGCAAAAATGTGATATCCCTCGGAATCATGAACTGTGCCGGACCGTTGGATTGCCACTGCTGAACACCACCATGAGTCTGTTGCATCCTCTTCTGCTGGTCCAGGCGGCGACCTGCAGCTCCTTTCAGGGGTGACTCCCCACGAATAAGTTTCCTTGGGCGGCCAGACTCGTTGTCAGATTCTTCACCCCCAAGCGGGCGCTTTGGAGAGTGTGTTGGCTGCAAATAAGCCGGGATGGGGTTAACCTCCTGTCGAGGCTGTGGACGGGGGCTAATCTCCCTGTATTGGGGCCTTGGGCTCGGCTGCACCGAAATTGGCTCCTCAATGGACTGCATGATAGACTTTGGACGCATCTGTGCCACTGGTGAGATGATTAGGCGGACAACAGTAGGGTCGAATCTTTCGGATGAGTATCGCGATGAGAACCTCGCGAGTCTTTGGTCTTCTGGGAACAAATCCGCCATTCGCTGCTCCAGCCTGTTGATTTGAGAAAGTTCACCATATTCTGATTCGTATTTATGGAAAAACACGTAGAGTGGCTTGGCTTTTGCAACGTTTTCGGGTTTCTGGGTGAGTCGATTCACGGATGTCTCGAAGACGGCTCTAGCATCTATGAATTGTTAGAATAAGCCAACAGTCGGGATTTCTTGGAATACATACTTGTAGTGTCGCCAATCGACAATAGGTGCTTGAGGTATTCCAATATGAATAGTTCATCTTCCGGAAACAACTTTGCGCCCTTCTCGAATATCTTTGTCCCAGCCGGGTCTTTGTATACGTTGTGCTCAATCAAAGCACTGGCGATGTATACATCGCTAGTAATCTTCCCTTTGACACGGGCATCGCTCAGAATCTGGCGTGAGCCACCAACAGGGGCACCGACTTTGCCTTTGCCCTGCACTCTTCGCATAGCTCTCATAAGAGCAATCCATGCAAATGACAGCGTGCGCTGTGTCAGTTCCGACTGCATATGATATCCTTGTTTTACAACCTTCAGTTGGTTGTCTCGTGCGGATTCTTTTGCCTCCTTTAGCAATCTGTCGGTATCATCCTCGTCATCATCCCCCCTATCCAGGGCAGGGTTGACGGATGACTCCAGCATTGCAAACTCTTGGATTCTAGCCAATTCTGCATTTTCGCGGGTTTTCAGCTTCTTTATTAAATCATACAACGCGTCAAGTAGTGTATTGTATGGAGCCCTGACGGCAGCTCCTCTGCTGACAAGGCCTTCTTCCCCTTCCTCCATCGGCAGCACAGTCTCCAAGCGATCAGCTTGTTTAAAAGCCAGAAGGCAGCTCTCTGGATTTGCAGCAATCCCTTGGCTTAAGAAATCGTTGCCCTCTTTCTCCATGCCGTTGTTGAAGGACCATTCTGCAGCTTCGACCCACATCTCTGGCCAGAACCTCAATGCCATAACCGCGTGTTTGTAGACGTAAATGACTCTCTGTTTGTAGGCTTGAATATCTTCGTCTCGGAAGACCAGGGGATCCTCTTGTTCCCAGTTGATCCACTGTCTCCAAAAGCCAACCTGCTCCAAGTATTCCTTGTCCCCTTCAAACCCAAGTGCCGGAGGGAGGCGTGGGAGATTAGTACGCACAAGGCCGCGCGTAATATTTTCCATCGCAGTGTTTGCGCTTCTTGCTGTCATGTACGATGGAGACTTTTCCTGAAGGAATTTCCGGCCCTATATACATGTCAGCTGCGATTATTAATCATTTCATAGACTTGGACGCACAGTAATCTTGTTCAGACTCATCTCAAACTGGTCGTACTCTTTCCATAGAGCATTTACGTTAGACATTGGGACACAAACGGCACGTTGATAAGCTTTGCGCATTTGATCCATTTTTTGCTGGTCCTGCCAGCTACTCCCTCCAATCTGTCCAGGAGCGCTGCGGATGAATTGAATATATTCTTGCCAGATTTTGCCAGATTCTCTATCAATGCCAACGTTTGCCAGCACAAAATCATATGCCTGTGATATAGTCGCCCGTGCAGAACCAGTAACGTCGTTGGTTAGGTCATTGCGGCGGCGAATATAATTGAGGTAGACGGACCATAGCTGGACATGGGGTACTGTGAGTAGCGACTTGCCAAAGATCTGCTCCGCAGCGAAAAAGTTGTCAATGCCCAACTCCATTTCAGCATATGCGACCCAAATATCAGCCTGTCATTGATGTCAGCGGGAAATTGTAGACATAAGGAGCTGGAGGTAGGATTTCATACCGCCATAGGGAACACTTTGAAAAAACGGTCGTAGACAACCCGAGCATCATCCAGCTTGTTGCGGTTTCGGTGTTCTGTGATGAGAGATAGCCAGGCATCCAAGTCTCCCCTTGGATCTTCCTTGATTCGGTCCTCTAAGATACCTACTCTATCATGGGGAAGTCGTGCTTTGGGTAAGCTAGTACCTGCGATTGGCGCAGTGACGGTTGCTGCGGCGTTGGAAGTAGAAGCTTGATTGGAGATACCAGCGCTAGTTTGTTCATCATCACCTAATGCGCCGGGGGTCTCCAAAATTGGAACAGGGGTTTGAGCTGCAGAGTCTTGAGGCACAGCTTCGAGGTGTAGAGGAGATCTTGACACGGAGCGAGTTGGACCACTGGTCGGGGGCTGGAGAAGTGCAGTCGACTTTGACGTCGCAATCTCAACATCATCTTCGTCGTCAGAGTCATCCGCCAAGAACGCACCAATGGTCTTAGGCTTTCGCGCCGGAGACGCTCTGGATGGAGGCCCCGTGCCAGCTAGACTGGTAGTTGTGTGACTTGGAACTGGATTGGCTGATTCCGGGTTATATTCTTCGCCATCAGACAGAGCATCAGATGGGGATAAAGCACGAAGGACTTGATCATCGGAGAAATCTTTTTCTTCTTCTTGCACAGGTTGGTCGCTATTTTCTGTATTTGTAGCACCAACACCCTCTTCTGTATCATCTGTGCCTTGTCCCCACGAAACGCTCTCTTGCCCACTCTGCATCTGATGCAAGAGCGCAATCTCCGCATCATCCTCCGCCATACTTTCAGCGTGCCAATTGAAAAGTGTCCTTGAAAGGGTATGTAAAAAGATACGGTGAGTAGTTAGGGGCCTGTTGTTCATTAGCTGACATGACCTCGGTTTGGAAGAAGAGATGAAATCATACGGGAGTTTGGCAATTAGAAGCGCGTAATAACAGCAGCAGTCATCGCAAATTAATCTTGTCGCAGACTCTGTTCGTTAGCTCAAGGTAAATCAAGACTGAATCGATTCGCTATTTCAGTCTAGAAGATGTGGAGATGATATCGTCAAAGAAAGTTGTCGCGAAGCAATTTGAGGCGCAACATCATTTCCAGTCAATGACAGCTGCTTACTAAGCATCGAGAGGCTCAAATTAAATCAGCCAATCAAATACATTCAATACAAAAGCTGCTGGGACAACAACACCACCTACCAAAGATTTTTTCGAGCAAACGGAAGGTAATGTACGTTGTAATGGCACTCTACAGATGAGTTTATCGATCGCATACTTGCTGTTTTCAATATCTCCAGGTCAAGACGAAGATCAGAGCCTCTTTGGAGGACATAGCACGCGAGAAAGTTACGGGGACGACAGCTTGTCAAAAACAGACAAGAAGCTGAGCATCTCAAGAGTTATGTAAACAGTCTGTATTCTTTTTGAGAGTTCATTATAGACGTTTACATATAGATGTTTACTTATAATACTCGTATCGTATCAGAATATTGGCAGCCAATAAATCCTCATATCAAAAGGGGTGTCATGTAGCAAAAAATGTACCGCCAGCCATCAATCTCCAGCCTACGCGTTTGCACGCCAAAACTCAAGGATAGATAGTCGACGCAGAATGGAATGTGTTCTTTCCTGTCATTTCCCCTCCAAGCCTCCACTGAGAAGAAAGGAACAGAGTGAATATGAAGGATTATAGTTTTATGTGGAGGGGAAAGAAGAGCCCGAGATTCGCGAAGATTAAATAGTCGGAAATTTCTCTCGGCTGATCACGTGCACTGTCTTGGCGCGAGGCATGTGTCCTAGAGCCAGATTCGGGATAGCGCGAAAATGCATCTTGGCGCTTTGAAAACGCACGGATTCAGGTTTGGAGGGGCGGTGAATTACCCCTCCTTTTCGGGCAGCAACTGTGATTCACGCCAAAGCGAAAGCAAGTAAACAGGTAAACAATACCATCTTCACTTCTATTTAATCACTTCAAAACTGACACGGCCAGCTCTTTGACTATTATTCTCTCAAGTTCGAAACTTATAACACACTTTCTATTCCAAATCTATCCTCATACGACCGAAAATGGCGCCAGGAGGACCTCCAGGAAGCAGCAGCAGAGGACGTGGCGGAAAGTTCAAGAAGTTCACTCGCGGAGGTTAGTATCAGCAACTCACCTTGTATCTCCCTCTATGTTCACTAGCTAACCACCCACCCTTCTATGCAGGCGGCAAGCACTTCTCGAAGAACCTACGACCTCTCGATGCCGAAGGAAACGAGCTCGGAATGTGGGGTGAAGGCGCCGAGGCTGCCGAATCCTCTGAGGAACAAGAGGATGACGACTCCGAAGAGGAGAGTGAGGAAGATGCCAACAAGCCCGAGATGACCCGTGAGGAGCGCCGTGCCGCTGCTAAGGCCAAGAAAGAGGCTGCTATCGCGAAGAAGAAGAACACCGTGGCACAGCCCGGCGATCTTCCAAGCAGCTCGGAGGAAGAGGAGGACAGTGACGAAGATGATATGCCTGCGAACCCCAACCATAGCAAGGCAGCCAGGAACCAGGCGAGCGCACCACCTATCAGTGTGGATGAGGCTGCCGACGGTGTCAAGGGCCTTAGCGTCGGTGGCAAGGGCAAGCCAAAGCCAGTTGGCGAGTTGAGCAGACGCGAGAGGGAGGCGTTACAAGCGCAACAAGCCAAGGAGAGATATCAGAAGATGCATGAGGCTGGCAAGACCGATGAAGCGAAGGCTGATTTGGCAAGACTGAAGCTGATTAAGGAGAAGAGAGAGGCTGAGGCTGCGAGGAAGCAGGTACGTTACTGACGATGATACCGATTTGACGATCACAATACTAACCGGTTCTAGGCTGAGAAGGAAGAGCGCGAGGAGGCCGATAAAGCCAAGAAGTCGGAAATCGAGGCACGCGAGCAGAAGAGGAAGGAGGCTGCCATGGGTCCCACCAAGAAGAAGGTAGCCAAGAAGTAAGCTTGATGTTGTTCTTGGATTAGTTCGAGAGGCCCGCAAGGCGAAAGCTGGGGCTCTCCAGGCATCTTCAACAGAACTTTTACCAGCCTGTTGGAATTATCATCGTGGGAAAGTGGATAACGATCTCGCATACGTTCTCTTACATAGATTATACTATATGAGATTTACTATGACAAGTAATAGTGGACGATTCTGATCCCAGTGCTTCGTGGGGTGGTCGTCTCTGATAGCTGCTGTCTTTCTCGTCTTGTTTGTTCCTATTCATCTCTTAACGCGGACTAATAAATTATCCCTTCGTCTCAGATCTAACCTCCAGTTGCCATGTCATATTAAAGGTACTTTAAGGCACTCTATTGTCTCGTGTCATTTATTAAATTCGAATTCCGATTTATTCGAATTTAATAAATGATACCTTATTTATTTATGAGTCATCTGATTATTCGATCCAGAAAATATAGCCTGCGAACACATGAGCATAAGTACAGCCAGCACAAATACAAAGATCGAGTCTATGAGATTTATTAATAATATTAATATATTTGGCATTTACACAGTTCTTCCCTGGCGTGCTATTAAATCATTAACCGCGTCGCCAGCACAGACACCAGTTCGTTAAGTCTGACGACGACGCTTGGCGCAAGGCTGAGACAGTGGGGGTTGCGCGGCTTCAGCCTTGTGCCGTTTCAGCGGGGCAGTTACGTACTGTACATGGTCGGATCACCAAGAACCACATGTCGCCTTGGCCTTTATGCTTTGTTGCATCAAGCAGACAAATCGATTCCTCACACTAAAAGAATACAGATTCAAGGCCTGAGTACTCGAAAGCTATATACAGGTGATATACCAGAGAACTAGCCCACTATGGCCGCCTTTATCCGGGCCAAGCAGTCTGGCATGCAGACTGATCTGTCTTCGTCTATTTTGCCCGGACTGTTTACAATTGACGATGAAGCTCGATATGGCATCAACTCACAAATAAGGTAATCCACTTAATAATGCTCATATCTGGTCTGGTAACTGATTCCACCCGTTCCGCAGTACGTTTGCGTACGACCCGGTGCAATCACTGCTGGCAGTTGGCACAAACGAATCACAGTATGGCAGTGGACAAATCTATATATTCGGCAGGGACCGAGTCCAAGTCACAATTAAATTGTCTCGGCGAGCATCGGTCAAAGAATTACGGTTCTGCGCAGACAAATTGCTGAGCCTTGACTCGAAGAATGAGCTGACGGTTTGGGACCTGATCGGAGGCGGCAAGAAGATTTGCAGCTATACAGCACCTGGCATAGTTACGTGCCTGGCAACAGATCCTATGCTTGACTGGGCATTCCTGGGACTACAGCAGGGCGAAGTTGTTGCGTTTGATCTTGACCGTGAGAGGGCAGCGCCGCTCCGACTGCCAAACTTTTTTCGTGAACGAAGTCCGAGGTCTCGGATTCTATCTGTCGTTTCCATGCAATTGCACCCGAGGGATATTGGGCAGCTTCTTATTGGATACACAGAAGGCGCCGTGATTTATTCATTTAGAGAGGCAAAAGCTACGAAGTTCTTTCAATATGAAGTTCCGCCGGGCGCCCCAGGAGGTGCCTCCGATCCTAATGTCGTTGGAGATGCCCGCAGGCCCCGCCTCACACAGTGTTTATGGCATCCAACCGGAACATTCGTTCTTACGGCACATGAGGATGGCAGCCTTGTTTTCTGGGATCCCAAGGATGGTAGAGTCGTGATGGCTCGCACTCTAGACGATCTACACGTAGATCAGCCAGGTAGCAAGCCTAATGGCTCTAAAGGAGGCCTGTCTATCAAAGAGCCGTATGCTAAGATTTCATGGTGTGCGAAGACCAACCCTGATGACACGGGCTTGTTAATCGCCGGTGGGGTTCCAATGTCTGCGCAGACCAAGGGACTCACATTTTTGGAGCTTGGTCCTACACCGGTTTATGCAACTTCGTCATGGCAAACTTTGACCGACCATTTCAAGGGAAAACAGCAGAAGCTCCTCGAGACACCGGCCGGTGCAGAGGTCATTGACTACTGCCTTATTCCTCGCGCCTCGCCCCATTTTGACGGTGCACAAGATCCTATTGCTGTCATCGCCTTATTGTCATCAGGGGAGCTTATAACACTATCATTTCCTAGCGGGCATCCTATATCGCCCACTAACCAGCTGCACCCGTCGCTGACCTTCGTCCATCCATTTGTTGTTTCATGTTCTGTCACAACCGTCAATAGAACTAGGTGGCTAGGAATGACGGAGAAACGGCAACAAGGGCCCCCCATATTACGTGGCGGCGTTGGAGGAAGCAAGAGTGTCCGCAAACACGAAGACAGGACAATCATACAGACAGCACATGGCGATGGCACAGTTCGGATCTGGGATGCAGGAACCTCGGACAAGTTGGAGAATAGCGGGGTTCTTCAGATTGATGTAGCTCGATCACTTGGAAGGTATGAGAACATTGAAATTACAGCCATAAATATGGCTGGCCAAACCGGAGAGATGGCTGTTGGCACGAAGTCTGGTGAGGTTGCCATTTACAGGTGGGGTGGAAATAAACTCAAGGGGTTTGAGCCTCCTCCTCCTGTTGCTGTCAGGCCGGGAACCATCGAGAATATTAGCGACAGAGCCGAGCCTGGATTGAGAGAAGGCCTGCAGCCCTTTGTTCTTTATAACATGGCTCACGGGCCTATTTCTGCGCTGCAGATGTCTGATGTGGGCTTCGTCGGCGTTGGATCTGAAGATGGCACTTTCGCAATTATCGATCTTCGGGGCCCAGCAATAATATTTGACGGTTCAGTAAATGACTTCGCCAAGCATGAAAAAAGGGGAAGCCTTTTCAACAGAGGCAGCAACCACGGTGGACCCAAAACCGACTGGGCTGTCTCGATTGCCTTTGGTGTTTTGACCCTCGACAATGACGAATATTCAAGCATATGCTGCTTCGTTGGCACTAACCTGGGGCGAGTAGCTACATTTAAGATTTTGCCGCAACCCAATGGAGGTTACACGACGCAGTTTGCGGGAGTCGCACAGCTGAATGACCGCGTTGTCTCTATTTGCCCGATTATTGCAACTTCTGGACAGCCAGCTGTAGCTGATGGTCCCACAGTGGCGTCACTCCGCGAAGGGCGAATCATCCCTGGAATGCTTGTAGTCGGTATGTTATTTATCCCCTTGATAGTAGTATTACATGTGGCTAATCCAAATTTGCAGTCACCGAAGCTGAAGTACGGGTCTTCAAACCCGCTACCGCAAAGGGAGCGCAGAAAACTTGGGATGAATCGACAGTCATGTGCCACGCAGCATCAGTAACCCACTTCCTCCTCCACGGCTACGCCATCGTTGGTGTCTTCGGTGACGGCACCGCGCGCGCCTACTCTATCCCCGCCCTCAAAGAGCTAGGTGTGCAGAGCCTGCCGATGATCGACAAGTCCCGCATCTCAAGCAGCATCGTCACGCCCTCAGGTGACATATTCGGCTGGGCCGGCCCCTCCGAGCTTGCGATGCTGAATGCTTGGGGTACGGGGCAGCCACTCGCGCGCTCTGACGACCGGCTGTTCAATATCGAGGCACTTATTCCGCCGCGACCGACCATCTCCAACATGCAGTGGATCTCAGGAACAATGTA
Source organism: Pseudogymnoascus sp. WSF 3629 (assembly GCA_001662585.1). NCBI lineage: Eukaryota > Fungi > Ascomycota > Leotiomycetes > Thelebolales > Thelebolaceae > Pseudogymnoascus > Pseudogymnoascus sp. WSF 3629. The sequence goes on from KV454629.1 coordinate 89,852, forward strand.
TGTCAGCCCCACAGACCTGGATCTGCTCATTGGCGGACCGGATCGCCCACCTAGCAAGCGTATGATGGCCGCGGCGGCGGAGGAACAGCGCGCGTCGAACCAAGCACGGCCAGGACCTAGTGCCAAGACGGAGGGCTGGGGTGATTACATGACGAGGCAGTTCAATGAGCGGACCGAGCAGCTGGGGATTATGGGTGATACGATGGAGAGGACGCAGGAGAACAGTGCTGGGTGGGCGGATGACGCGAGCAAGTTTGTGAGCAAACAGAAGAGGAATCTTTTGTTTAAGTCTGTGGCTGGGAAGTTCTTTTAAAAGCAGGGACTGCGGGGCTGGGAGACCGGTAGGGGACGGGTAGGGGACCAGTTGAGCATGTCTCGACGTGAAAATTGTTGCACGGATTCTAGCGTTGATTGTGCCTATAAGGTTTATTTTACGTTTGGCACTGGTTTACTGAGATGTCGTTGCCGTGTGTGCTTAAGGGAATGATTTTATGAATATATGACATTGAAGCCAAATTGTCAAACATTGAACCTATAGTTGTTATAATTCTTGTTGGATCACGTACGTAGACTTCATCGTGCACAAGACCATAGAAACAAGACACACATTTAGAATGATGAATTGTGCTCAGAACATCAACTAAAGACTCTACGCTGAAATACTCCAAGCCGTAAATCCGAAATCCATCTAAACAAGATTCCGTAAAGAAGTTTGACATCCTTATCGTCCAGTAAGCGGCGTAGGGGGGTATCATAACTTTTCCACTTAATGGGACATGACGGCGTCAGACACAGCCACCTTGGAGCCGTTGGCGGCCTTCTCAGGCTCGTCAACCTCCATGCCATCATCAGCCTCGCCCTCACCCTCTTCCTCCTCCTCCTCCTCAGCTTCGCTGCCGCTGCTCTCGCCCTCGAGATCCTCGCTTCCCTCATCATCTTCCTCCTCAGCTGGGGCCACGCCCTCAACGCCGGCCATAGCCTCATCATCGCCTTCGGCAGCGCCGTTAGCCTCACCAGATCCCTCGGCAGCTTCCTCCTCCTCCTCTTCGTCCTCAACCTCTTCGGCGCCGTACTCCTCACCATCGGCTACCAAGTCGGCCTCTGGCTGCTCAGGTGGGAATTCAGCAGGTGCGGATTCCTCAGAGTCCCTACAAAACCAGTTAGCTTGTTATTTCGAACGCGTCGAGACGTGTACACAAACCATTTAATCGCAAAGCGAGTAACGCGGGGCTTCTCAGCGAGCACGTTCCTGCGGACGCGGTCGAGGAGTGGCTTCGCGGGCGGGTCGGCATTGAGCTCGTCGGAGTCGTATTCGTTGTTGACGTAGTATCCGACGCGGACGAACTCGCGGCCATCGTAGGCGCAGGTGAGGAGGATGACGGTGACGCCGAGGATCTCAGCGTCGGGGATGCGCTTGGTGTCCGGTGGGTCGGCTTCGAAGATGAACTTGTTGACGCCGACGGGAATGGGGCCGACGAGGAGGGAGTCGAGTTCTTGGTCGTGCTCGTCACTGAGGACATTAGTGACTGAAGGGTGGAGTTGGGAAGGGGTAACGCACGAGGTGGCAGAGCCGACGTAGGTGAGCTTCCATTCTAGGTCTATGGAATGTTAGTGAGGGTTTGATGTATAGAATCGTCTGATATTGCATGTATTGAATGGGAGAGACCAACCTTTCTGGAGTTGCTCCAAACACTCGAAAGTGATCTCGAACTCATACGAATCGCCGAATTTGGCGGGGTTGTTGAGAACATTAACGCCGAGCAATGAAACCACAGACATCGTATCGAATGGCTGGCTGCACAAATGTACGGCTTGTACGAAGTTGCGGATGCAGAAGATGAGTTTGAGTGCAACAGAATTTGATCTTGGTGTCTTAGGTTGATGTGGGTGGGAATGTGTGAGATCGAACGCGCTCGTTGGCGAAGAAACCGCGTTTGAGACCAGGCGCGCGACTAAGACGACTGACCGCCTTCAGACCGCCTTCAGCCGTTTGCCCATGGCCATGATCGAATCTGATAACATACTAGAGTTGCGCTAAGCAAATTACAGTTAGACTTGTGTTTTGAGGGGTACAGTCGGACCCCTGTTATAACGATCCTCATTATAGCGATATCCTCATTATAGCGATATTTCTTCATGCACGAATTGATTCTACATACAAATACCGATATCCACGATATCGCCCCTCAACCTTCAATATCGCTATAGCAGGGTTCTACTTCATCAATTGGTACGCAGAAATGTCAACGAGAAAGGGTATATCCTTAGAACAGAGACGCGCACTACGTAAGTGGGCTCACCGACAGACCCCAAAACCAACACAGAAGCAGTGCATTGAATGGTTCTTCGACCAATACAACCATAAAGTGAGCCAATCGACAGTCTCCGAGTCCCTTAGCAAGACCTTTGAGCACCTTGACGAGAGTTCGAACCCTACGAGCATCCGAATACGCAGTGGCAACTGGCCTGAGATAGAGAAGATCTTATAGGACTGGCAGCTAAGAGTTGAGGAGGAAGGAGGTGTCACAACAGGCGAAATACTTCAGCAAAAGGCAAAGCAGATTTGGCTACAACATCCGCAACACAAGGAACAGCCCTGCCCTAAGTTTAGTACACGTTAGCTTGAGAGGTTCAAGCAGAGACATAACATCAAGGCTCGAATTCGACACGGTGAGGTAGGTTCAATCCTAGCTTTAACAGAAGAGGAAATGCGTGCCTTGCAGATAATAGCAGGAGAGTTTTAAGAGGAGGATATATACAATATGGATGAGACTAGATTATATTAGAGGATGCTACCCTCGCGCGGTCTCCTTTCACAATCTCGACCTAGAGTAAAGAAAGAGAAAGCTAGAGTCTCCCTTACACTATGCGTTAATGCGACCGGCTCAGACCGACTACCTGTTTGGATTATTAGGAAGAGTAAGACTCTAAGGGCATTAAAAGGAGTAAGCGTTACAACAATGGGAGGGAGGTGGAGGTGGAATCAAAAGGCCTAGATGAATACTAGTATTATATGCGAATGGCTTCACGAATTCTACTCCTATATTAGACCAACTCGCCAGGTGCTCCTTACAATGGACAATCTCTCTGCACACTACTCTGCCATTAAGAGTTCTCCTCCTCCTGCTAATATTCGAATCTGTTGGCTTCTAGCAAACAGTACAAGCCGATATCAACCTCTTAATTAGGGTATTATTTAGAACTTTAAGGCTTACTATAAGCAACACTAGCTTCAATTTATCCTCGAGTCAATTAAACAAGGAGGGGCTCTTAATTCAGGTGTTAACATTCATCTTGCTATTCGCTAGATTGTACGAGCTTGGAATAACCAAGTCACAAACACAACTATCTACAATTGCTTTCGAAAGTCAACTCTTATATTAACCCCCATTTCACTTCCTACGCCAATCCTCCCTCTAGGACTCTTAGAGCTCTATGATCAGGTTATCCGTTCTGGGAATATACAAGACCAGATGGCAATCTCCAACTTCCTTAGCCCTATTAGAGAAGAGGAAGAAGACAATCAAATAACCGACTAGGAGGCTATTCTTCAAGACGTACTACAGGAGCATCTAGATATAGGTAACCAGGAAGTAGAAGACGAAGAAGAGCAAGAACGTCAGAGATATACAGCAAGGGAGGCATATGAAGCTTTACAAGTCTTAATTGACTATACAGAAGGACAAGATACTCTGACATCAAACCATTTAAGGGGGTTAGAACGATTAGAGACTGCAATTAAGGATCTAAAGGAACAGGCAAAGCACCAAAGTAGTCTAGATCCTTGGTTTATATAATATCACATCTTGAATCCCTTATAGCGATATCCTCAATATAGCGATATTTTTGGTGGCACGGAATATATCGTTATAACAGGGGTCCGACTGTAGTTGAGCGCTTGGAAAGAGCGACTCAGCCTCGCCTCAGCCTCGCCATTATCAAACTGACCTCAAGGTTGGTTGTTTGAATGTTTGAAGGCCACCATGGCGCTATGTTCGCGCGCGGCTTAAATACAGCTGAAGCAACGTATCTATGGTGTTTTAATATGCCGGGCTTGAGTCAAAATACTTTACGTTGTTCTCAAATTCTGGCTACAGAGCTTGGAACCTACTGGTACTGTTGGTGGCCGAGGCCGTCGGCGCCTATTAACCCTGCAGGAAAACATCGGCCAGAGATTGCTTCGGGCTACTCATGTAGTATATAACGAGTATTTACAGCTTTGATACTTTTATCTATCCCCAACAGCAAAAAGAGGCCTCATTAACTCTGTCCAGGATGGGTCGAACAAGACAAGGATTAGACCACCATGTACTTTACGTATCTACCAACATTACATGGCATATGACCTCCACCTCAAGACAAAATATAACACAGGCAATATCAAGGTCGATATGTTCTTGGTTTTGTGGGAATACAGGCGCTGCCTGGCAGTGTAGACATTCCGACCTGGAACTTTAGGTCGAGTGACCGGAGCCCCCGTTGTTGGAAGGTTAGTCGAGCAACCCAGACAGACATGAAAGGAGAAATAATTGCTTGTTTCAGTATTTATTTACCGTCTAAATGAGATGCAGAGGGTAAGACCGTGGCTGCTTTATATCTGAGGGGGGTTCAGCTGAGCTTCTGGATCACTGACAACCAATACAGTCAGCTTCAGATAACGCTGACTACTTCATAAACGAAGGGCGGTATATGAATAAGCTCAGCAAAAGGTAAGTTATATAGTTTGAGGAAAGGACTATGGGTCAAACTTGGCCGCCCAGGTCGCTAACAATTACCAACACTGGTAGGGAAGGAAGTACCGGCCAACAAAGTTGTCCAAGTTGGGGCTTCTTTTGTTTGCCTCTCTATCCTTTGTTTGATGATGGCCTTATGTTGGACAAAAGACCTCCCTACTGACCTATTTATTATTATTCGATTTACTCCGCCTCGTTGGAACCTCTTTGTTATATCTCTATTGTTTGATAACCGGTAATTTCTATAAATCATCGCCTTTTCCCTTCCCCCCTTCTAGTCACTATGTGGCACCTACGGCACTCATTCCCCGAAGAGTATCTACCCAACATGTCTATCGATAAAGAGCAACCTCCAGCGCCCTCATCAAACTCCTCATCCTCCGCATCTCTCTCTTCCATTCCACTCGCCTCAACCTCGAGCAGATGCCCAAGATGCTCCGACACACTCTATCTCCCTCCGTCAATCGAAACCCTAGAAGCTGTCTTTCCTTCAGTCTCTCCCACTTCAGTTAACCGCTCAACCCCTCGTTGCTTCCAATGCGACAAGGTCAATGCCGAAAGGGCCGCCTACTTTGCAGAGTTCCCACCGCCAACGCACGTGAACCCTGTCGCGGAGCTAGAGAGAAGAATACTGCAGATGAGGGACTACATAGCATCAGGCATCCAGGTGGACGGAATGAAAATTGCACTGGCCGTGGCGATAGACCAAAAGGGTGCCAAAGAGCGGGAGAGGGATGCCGGGATTAGGGCGGCTTGGAAGGATTTTTGTGGTATTTGGGGGCCGCCGAGAACAAGATAGGGACATTGATGGATATGTGATCCCCAGGACGTGAGAAGAGGATGGGAACGGCAGCTGGCTTGGAATTTATCGTTGGTTCTTGGAAATGGTCTCTTTGGGTAGCGGAGAATTATCTCAGTCTATATCTATATGTACAGTATGTGTCCCAAAACTCCTCCAGTGCCTTTATGTTGTGGATAGTCTTCCAAATCCACCCGATGCCCATCGTTTCGTTTCTACTTACACAAATTATAGCGACCCCATATGTTACAGCGCATCGTACAGCATCCTCTATCCTACAAAAACCTCTTTTCCTCCTTCACCTCATAGCACTGGACCTGGTCACCAACCTCGAACTCATCCCAACCTTCGAAGCCCATACCGCACTCGCCGCCCTTCCTAGCTTCGGCGACATCTTTCTTGATGTTCTTCAAACTCTCAAGGTCACCTGTATTTTGTTAGTTTTTCTCGCCAGATAGAAAATAAAGCAGCCGGGTATATCAAACTCACCATCAAAGACCTTTTTGCCCTTTCTGAACACCCGCACCTTGGTGTTCCGTCCCATAACTCCATTGCGTACCTTGCACCCTGCAATCGGCTTCTGTTTGCGTCCTTTAACCGTAATATTAAATACCTGCGCAACCTCAGCCTCTCCCAAGACTTTATGGCTCACAATCGGCGGCAAGAACTCCGATAGGGTTCCTTTAACGTCGTCCACAAGTCGGTATATAATGTTGTGGTCTAGAATTTTGACCTTCGCCGCATCGGCCTTCTTCTGGATCATAGGGTCAATAGGGTTGTTGAACGAGATCAAAAATCCCTTCGCAACTGCCGCGTGCTCAACGTCGAACTCGGAGAGGTGGCCGACGCCGGAACGCAGGATTACCGGCCGGATCTCGCTGTTGCCGATTGCAGCGATGCTGTCAGTAACCGCTTCGACAGATCCAGAGACGTCGCCTTTAAGGATGAAATAGACCTGCTTCGGCCCATGCTCTTCTTCGACAACCTCCTCTTGAGCATCATGCTCGGCATTCTCTTCAGCGGTGCGCTTTTTCGAAGCCTCGAGTTCCAATTTCTCCTTCATTCTCTTCTCATTCGTAATCTTACGATCCTCATTAATAGCCTCCATATCCTCTGCCAAGCGATCGCGCTCCTCCTTCTCAACTCGGTAATCCACCACGCTCTTTGCCTTCTGTTCCGTAGGTGCCTGGAGAACCTCGTCGCCAGCCAGCGGCTGCTCTTTCCACCCATCGATCTCGACTGGGGTTCCCGGACCAGCTTCTGTAATCTCAACGCCTGCTTCATTGCGCATGCACCTGATGCGTGCCCAGGTTTTGCCGGCGACGATGAAGTCACCCGGACGCATTGTGCCGCATCGGACTAGAACCGTGGCAACCTTGCCCATTGATTTGATGCTAGCTTCTAGGACCCAGGCTTCAGCCGCGCCTTTCGTGTCGGCCCGCATATCGAGAACATCTGAGAGAGTGAGGGCGGCTTCTTCAAGCTCATCCATGCCCTGTCCCGTTTTCCCGCTCACGCATACAACTTGAGTATCGCCTCCATAGTCTTCAACATCCACGCCATGGCGAGCGAGGTCCTGCTTGACGCGATCTATGTTGGTGTCTTCCTTGTCTATCTTGTTAATGGCGACGATTATGGGGACGCGAGCACTCTTAGCGTGATTAATTGCCTCGATCGTCTGGGGTTTGACACTGTCGTCTGCTGCAACGACGAGGATGACAATATCTGTGACGTTTGCGCCTCGTTGTCTCATATTGAGGAATGCCGCGTGACCTGGGGTATCTAAGAATGTGATGACTTTCCCAGACGGCATAGGCACCGAAAAGGCTCCAATATGCTGAGTGATTCCTCCTGCTTCACCTGCCGCAACAGACGATTTTCGCAGGTAATCTAGGATCGTAGTTTTCCCATGATCAACATGTCCCATAATCGTCACGACCGGGGCTCTTTGAGGGAAAATTGACGGATCCTCAGCAGCTGGTCTAGCCTTCAAGTCTTCCGACTCGCTGCGGTCAATCAGCGGCTCAAAGTTATACTCTTGGGCGATGAGTCCAGCAGTTTCGCCATTGAGAACGTAGTCTGTTCCCGTCTCCTCAAAGCCCAACTCCTCCATCTTCTCGACGAAATTTTCTAAGCGAACCTTCAGCACCGTGGCCAAGTTCGCAACGCTGATATATTCCGGCAATAGCACCGGGGTAGGTGCAGCAGCCTTCTTTGCTGCCTTCGCCGCTTTCCTTTCTTTCTTTAGCTCTGCCTTTCGATCGGCGACAGCATTTACGTGGTTGTCCTCCTCTGTGGCAAATTCTTCCCTCCGGCGATCTTTCTTCTTGTCTTTACCACGGCCCTTGAAACCTAGGTTTTCGCTTTCACGGGAGGACGCCGAGTGTTCGGCCGGGCGCTGCAGCGGGCGTTGCTCACGTAGTTTCTGTCGTTGCTCTAGTTCCGCTGCTCTCTCTATTTCCTCTTCTCGTAACCTCAGTACCGCTGGGCTAAGCTCAGGTTCGACCTTCTGGGGTGCGGCTCGCCAAGTAGTTAATGGGGGGTCCGGTGTAGGTCCTGACGCAGACGCGTCTGAGAACGACTTGTTTGTAGAGATTTGCTTGTGGGAGGAAAATTGGGGTTGCTGCTGTTGGCGCGCATATGGGTTCCTTGGAGAGGGCGACGTATATCCCCTTGACTCGTGGTACTCGCCATCCTGTATTCCAGCTTTGGAAGTGTTATCGGAACCAACGCGTTGGATTACAACACGTCTATTCAGCTGGTTCCAGGGCCGAGGTGTACCATCTGCTGCGCTCATATTTTGCGAAGCCTCATTACGTTTTCGCCTCCCATCGCTCATTTGCCTCGCCCTTTCTAGTCGTGCCTCCTTCGCCAGAACTGCCGTATGCTGTGCACGATCGATGGGTTCTGGGCGCCCTGCCCTGGATGCTTCAGGTCCAGCTCCACCGTATACCTGAATTGGCCTTCTTATTTTTAGCTGTCCGGCCCGGGCTTGGGTTTGCGCCTCGGCCTCTCCTTGCGTCTTCAGCGCATCCCTCAGCCTTTTCTCATCCTCAGTCAACTCAATCTTCCCCGAGCCAAATGCAGGACGTCCAGATCCAGCAACTGCGCCATTACTCCCGCTGCCTATGTTTCCAAACGCTGGCCGGCTGCCGAACGCAGGCCGACTGAATCCTCCCCCTGTTGAGAAGTTGGACTTTGCGGATTGAGACGTGGGAAGCTGCGTTCTGTCATCAGCACTCTGAGATTGGCGCGCCTCTGCAGCCGCCGATGAATTCAGTTTCGAGTTCGATGTTTGTAGGAAGCGTCGTGAGGTATGTGACGGGGCCCTGGCTGGTCCCAGTCGATGGGCGCAAAACGCGCAAATCGAAGAGCGAGGGGATTCCTATTAAGCATCAGCATTGACCATGACACGCTTCAAATACGTAAACTTACACTCCATATCCTTCCGACTCTCATTTTTGCGATACGTCGGGGTTCAGCGTCTGAAAGCGACGTTGGTTCCCAAAATTTATTATGGCACATCCAGGTCCAACCAAAGTCGGCGCGGAAATGTTCCGGCGACAGCCGCTGACGGCATCGCCACTCGAACATTGATTTAGGTCTTGAATTATAAACAATTGAATCACTCTTCATCCTCACAATGCCGCCGAAATCCAAAGGCAAGGCCTCAAAGGCATTATTCAAATCATCTTCCACCGCGAAGAAGCCGCGCTCTTCAACCCCCCCGGCGCCATTCTCTCTCCCACCACCTCAACTCGAGCCTCTACTATCCCAGCTTTCCCAAAAGCACATCTATATACTCTCCCTCGATGCGTCCCCTCAACCATTCAAAAAGAAAGTTTTCGCCGTACCCGTCCTCACGAACCTGGCCATAGTTGCCCTCATCGCGTGGCGGATCAGCTACACGCTGCCTCTCTACATTTCACTCGCGACCTCCTTCGCCAGGAACGATACCACCGCGCCTCTCACACTCTCATCCATATTGAACCGGTTCCTCGGCTTTTTGATCGATTACTTTCACTACTTCTTACTCACATGGCCGCGCGAATTTCTTGTGGGCACGAAGCACGGGTCGCCAGTCCTATGGCGGACCAACATCGGCTTCCGGAATAGCGAAGTCATAGTCCGAAAATCGAAGGCTTGGGACGTCGAAGCGATAATTCCCACTGTCGATATTGTACTAGAGAACGAGGAGCCGGCAAGAAAGCTGTTTGATGAAGAAGTCAGACGCGCAACGAGCGTGACGGCAATGCACGAAAAGACAGGATACATGCTTCTAAATGGAAAATGGGATTTGGATTGGAAACTCATGATATACGCCACGGAGATGATTGATGCCAAGGATGCTGTGCTACCAGATTTTAAGACACAGGCCTTGGTGCATAGCCCAGCTTATGGATGGGTGATCTGGGACGAGAACGTACAGGGTGGGAATAAGGAAGAAGAGGCCCGGAAGAAGATTGTACTATTTAAGGATGAGCTGACATTGATGGGCAAAGAGGGCTTGTTCTTCCGCTGGATTGAGCTTGTACAGTACGAGAGTGCGAGAGAAGGAGGGTTTACCGCCGAGAGGCAACAGGAAACAATGAAAAAGGCGAACGAGTTGTTTGAAAGGGAGGGAGTAGACTTTGAGGCATTCTGGGCGAAGCTGGGTGGAATGCAAGGGATGCCTGGCATGGATTTGGCATAATGGGGTTATGATATTAGACAACATAGAATATATATTCGCATAGAGTGCCCGGTATTTGGGTAATTAACGACAAAACAAATATGCACACCACAAGCTGCAGTTGGGACATGGTTACGTTCTTGAAAATCAAGACGCTGGCAATGCCGCTACATAGATTCAAGTCTAAAACGCTTTCCCTATCCCTACTATAATACCAGCTTTTTACGCAACACCAAGAGTTGGTATCTCGCCCTGTTCTTGCTTAGAGTCGCCACCAAGCTTGTACAATAGTTGCCACCGCAGCTTAACATTGTTTCCTTGTCCAAGTGCTACGCCATTGAGATGTACCACTTGTGAGATTCCGTCTTTCTGAAGTGGCTGCAGAGTTGTCCCTGTCAGAGTTTCCCATTTGAGTGAAATTCCCTGCAATTTCTGTTTCTAGTTAGTGAGGCACGGGATAACACAAGCGTGGAGAGCATACCTTCGGCACTGCTACTTTGAGTTCGAGATCTGAGATTGGCATGGGGGTCTTGTTGGAATACTTCAGAGATATCGTGATAGCCGTATCTGAATTCGATTTACGACTTGCTTCAGCTGTGATATTTATAACAGAGTCGGTCAAAGTGATCACATTCGACGATGGCAACCCGTTGTTTTTTGGTAGTGCAGATTCAAACTCCCATTCATCATCATCTGTGGACACTGGCGGATTTGTGGCGCTTGGATTTGGAGTAGATGTATTGGAACGGAAGTCAAACATGGAAGGAGTGTTGGAAGTAAGTTGCGGCGTCGACTGTCTGAGTGGCTGAGTCAGAGCTGCAAACGGATCAGAGGGCCGTTGATGTACAGGCGGCTGGAATCCGGCATAATTTGGCTGTGTCACTGCTGGGGATGGTGTTGACGCTGCAGGAGTCGGAGCTCGCGCACTGTTGTTTTGCGTGGTTGAGGATATCAATGATGGCCCAGGGATGTCTAAATATGTTAGCTTTGCCATATAGGGTGTGGCCAAATTACATACTTGTGTTTGCACCAAAACCAAGTCCAATAGCACCAGACTGCCCAAAGGGGGCGTTGCTAATGTTACTTTCACCCATTGATAACCCAAGAAGGTCGTCTTCGAGACCGCCAGGCTTTGATGGTGGTGCGCTTGAGGAAGCTCCCCCCACACCCTCTCCATCAGCATCAAAGTCGATTAAAGAGAGCTCATTCGCAGCGTTCTTTGCCACCCCGGTAGTTGTTCCCAGGGTTCCTTTAGCGATTTTCGATGCCGCCTCAATATCCCCTTTCTTCATTAGCTTGTACCGCTCGACCGTGCGGTTTATGCTGTCGTTGATCTCGAAAAGTTTCGCCACGGCTTCATGGTCGTCTGACTCTTCCTCACACATCTTCTGTATTTTAGGGTGTGCACTCTGTAGTGATGAAGCGAGCTCCTCGTACACGTCACCCTCAGTCATTGTCTCCCCCGGCTGGAAAGCCTCGAGCCGCTCTTCTAGCAGCCTTGCCTTTTGTTGAATTTTGCCCACCTCCTCGGCTGCCTTCGCTCTATAATCAGTTTTCGATCGGGTATCATATCCAGCCATTATCTTCATCAACCGATTCGCCTCCTGCAAATCTTCCGGCCCACTTCTCCGGATCAGCTCCTGCAGCTTTGCCGATTGCGCAGATCTCTCTTCCTCCTCCATCTCCTCTGCCGACTTGAGGTTCTATAACGTGTTAGTTTCGCCTAGCAATTGGGAAACTACGCGATTGAAACAAAAAAAACGGCACGATTCACCACCAAAAATGTACCAGACATTTGGCAAGAACCGTGCCGCTTATTGATTCAACCGCGTAGGAACCAAAGGCACTTACATCGCTCGGATTCAAGACCGCAGCATCCTCCCTCCTAACCTGTGGAAACGTATAGCCCTTATAACTAAGCAGCCTATGCATATCCCGTATGAACCCCAGGTCCTCTTTATACCGACTTGTCTGGCAAATAGTGCTCTTCCACTCCTCAATCGCCTCCAAAATCCTCAACTGGACCCTCGTAGCCCTCACCGGCGGCCTCTCCGGGAACCTCCTAACAAGCTCATTGAGAAATTCCTTCGTGCCGACCTGCAGCTGGAACGGGTATCCGCAGTTCTTCACGCAGATGTCGAGGAGGCTGAGCGCCAGCAAGGCCACGTTGGGGTTCCGGTGGTTGATATAGTTGACGATCGCAACGGCGGCTTCGCGCGGCGCATTGCCCTTCTTGGAGTTTATGAGGTCCGCGATCTCGAGATTGAGCGACAGGTTCGGCTCAAAGTACTCGGGCGAGCAGGCTTGCTGGATGAAGCGCTGGAGCGGGGTGGGACCCGAGTCGCCGGCTTGTGAGAAGCGGTCGCGCGCAGCCATACGCGCCGAGGCAGCTTCCATGGGCGGGTTTGGGTGGTTATGAAGCCCGGTGTGAGCTGGTTCGGGGAGAGGGCATGCAAAGAAATTGGGAAATAGAAGGAAGCTGAGAGCTATGATGTGGTGTGGTGATGTCGATACTCCACCTAGATATAAGCTTGGCACTGCGCGGCCATATCGGAGGGCCGGGGGGCAAGGCACCGGGCGGTGTGGAGCGGCACAATGTTATTATCGTGATAGTAGAATTTGGCGGGGCAGCATATCAACCTCCCCCAAACCACACATACGACTCACAAAACGCGAAGAAAGGCACATTTACGATTTCTATCTCGCTACGATCTAAGAAATCAAATACTACAAACAACTAATTTATTTCTACGGCTATGGTTCGCCACAAGAAGGACGGCTTCGGCCCCAAAGGCAAGAAATACGCCAACGCCCCCCGCCAACGAGGCCCCAGGGACGACGACTCCGATGCTCCTCACGCCCGCCCCTCTTTTCGAGCCGCCTGCTGGGATCTCGGTCACTGCGATCCGAAGCGCTGCTCTGGCCGCAAACTTATGAAGCAAGGCCTGATGCGCGAGCTCGCCATCGGCCAGAAACATTCCGGCGTCATCATCACCCCGAACGGCAAGGCGACCGTCTCCCCCGCAGACCGCGAGATAATGGAGGCCTACGGCGCAGCGGTGGTAGAGTGCTCATGGGCGCGCACGAGTGAAGTGCCCTGGGCGCGCATCGGCGGGAAATGCGAGCGTCTGCTACCGTATCTTGTGGCGGCGAACTCGGTGAACTACGGAAAGCCATGGCGCCTAAACTGCGTAGAGGCCCTAGCGGCAGCGTTTTATATCTGCGGACATCCTGAGTGGGCAGAGGAGATATTGGCGCCATTTAGCTATGGCAGCGCGTTCTTAGAAATTAATAGCAGTATCCTGAAGCGCTACGCTGCGTGTGAGGATGAAGCGGGCGTGAAGAAGGCACAGGAGGCGTGGATGGAGAGATTAGAGAAGGAATATACGGATAGCAGGGAGGAAGGGGCAGCGGATGATATATGGAAGAGCGGGAACACCAATCACAGAGCCGCCGTGAGTTCTGACGAAGACGAAGACGACGATGAGGATGCGGAAGACGACGACGATGAGGGTAGCATAGACGGAATATACCTCGGCTCCAAACCTCCGAAAAACTCCTCCTCAGACCCATCTTCCTCTCTCCCCCAAAACGGCCGCGATCCCTTCGATATCTCCGACGACTCCGACGACGAAGCCGAAATGGCTGAACTGCGCCGGCAGGTTCTCGCCTCGAAACCTTTCTCCAACCCTGCCTCAACCTCCAAGCCCTCTCCAGCGCATATTCCGCACCCCAAACCGGTCGCTCAACCTGATGTACAGGCAGATTCGGATAATGGATCCGATGGCGATGATGACGAGTTCGATAGCATTATCGATGCAACAGTTGTCACGGACCGCACGGGGATCGAAGCGAAGCAAAGAGCGAGGAGGGAGGATGTTCCGCTTGCGAGCGTGAGCTATTCGCGGACAGTGATCGGAGCACCAAAGAAGAGGTAGACTTAGGTATGCAGGGAGTGGGGAGGGGTGATGTTACTGGTAGAACCAGAGGTGTGCGGGTGGCATGTGGTTTAAGTTCGAGCACGCCGTACACCATCAAGCGTCTTTGGCGACGAGAGCATTCTAGAATATGCAAAAGAACTTATTTAGGCACCTAAACACAAGCAATGCCTGCAGAAAATTGCATCCTTTCCGTGACCCTAATATACCCCTATATCGACGGCTTTCGAAACAAGTGACCATGCCATTAGCCCTTATTTGTTCAAAGGGCTGTTTTTTTTTGGGAGTTTCTACTGTAAGATAGTGCTAATGGTTTCAAACAGGTCACATCACTATTTGCAATACCGCGCATCAATAAAATGGGCTAAAAAAAGTTCAATTTTTAAGTGTGTACTACGCATACAAAATCGGATTCCTCTACTGATACCTCCCATAGAAAAGTGTTGACTTTCCTCTCCACCTCTTTCTCCTCTAGTCACATCACTGGCTGCGGACCCTCACCATCACAATCATCATCATCGCCGCCAACTTAGCAGCTGGTCTTGCTGCAGACAATGGGGTTCCACCATTGGGTCTCGTCCTTACAAGTGCAGCGGCAGATGTTGTTGGAGTCGCAGTGGGAGTTGCAGTAGCCGATGGCGAAGCAGTGTGTGAAGCACGCAAGGCCCTGGGTCACACCGTCAATGTTGCAAGTGACACGCTTCTGCAGGCCTGGCACTTCGACTTCGCGGCCGCGGATGGCAACGTTGCGAGTGGTGGGGTGGTCAAGGTGGACCTGGTCGGCAGGTTAGATGGTCTGTTTGGTTCTCAGGGGGAAGGGGAGGTTACCTCTTCGACGCCCTCAGTGTGGCCGGGGATACAGTTGATTTGGCCGGTTGCGTCGCCAGTGCAAGTGATGTCCTTGGAGCTGACGTACCAAGAGTTGACCTCAGCCTGGACGGCGAAGACGAGGGCAAGGAGAACGGGAATAGTTGAGAACTTCATGTTGATTGATATGAGAGTAGACTAAGTAGACTCGAAAGTGTATGAATTGGAATTTGTTGGTCTTTGTAGGCTGTGATGCTTTGGATCTTGTGTTGTTGTGATGATGAGTTTGAGGGAAAAATGCTACCCTTCTTATAGATTTTCGAGTCCTCGTCGACGTTCTCGACTGTCTCATATCTCGCATGCCTCGAGCCCATTAGGTGTCTTCTTGCGAGGGCATCAGCGCCCCAAGTCGGCCATGAAGACATCATGACAACGAGAAGATTGGTTCGATAGGCCAGAGAATCTTCATTCTCAAGAGATACCACAGCCCCATGAAGCTATTCCAGCATTGAAGCCTGGTCCGAGGCAAATTCGAAGTAACATATAGAAAGTATGCCTTGAAGGCGTCATAATTGTGGAAGTGATCGACGAGCTGGAACATGAAGTTGTCAACAATGCTGATCTCGTACCTCAAACTATAAGTTGATCAACGAAAATGACCTTGGCAGGTCAGCCCCACCTAGGGAACGGAAGAATGAGAGAAGAATATTGGATGAGAATGCACAGATATGTGAATTAAGCTGGCTGTGCACCGTATCATTGGAAACATTGCATATGAGTAAAAACGGCAAAGACGGAATGATAACAGAGACTCTTAACGCATTGGCAATTATGAAACAGGTATAACGTAGATATAGAAAACTTAGCTCACTTATAATTAGCTTTCTAGTAAGGTGATTCTTGTTGCAATGCTAGACTTGATAAGCGCTAGTAGTGGCCGACTCACTCTCAAGCAGTAAACCCACGAGTTCGGTCCCTAACCCCTCATTGACGGCCCCTCAACAATGCACTGTAAGCACGGGTAGATGGCCCGTAGCCACTAACAAGGCCGCCATTTGTAGAGAGCCTGGTCCAAAAAGCGTAGCTAGGCTCCCCTGTCATATGGCTTCTCTCAGGTCCAAACAGTATTATTTTTGGTAAAAGAGCAGTCTCGCATGACGTTGATATCCAGCCACACAGACCAGGGATTATCGCAGGTCAAACTTTATATCCTATTATAGTCTCACTGGCGTCGATCTATGGCTTGGCGTGGCGCAGCTTGGCATCTCCGCATAATCCTCGGAAATAACTGGTTCGGGACAGTCAATTCAAGGATAGGACACCTAAGTCTGTTACATGCTACCTGAGATCGACGACGAAGTCGCATTCTATTGTTCCGTGCTGACAGGATCGACATTAATTACTAGGGATATCGTATTTCTGTTTATAATGCCGGGCTGACAGGTTGCCACTCCTATGAAAACGTGGGGAAGCCTGTATATCTCAGTTACTCTTTTAATTGGTTAGCTATTTGGTTTTTGAAACATTGCATAGCCCACATTGGCTGGGCAATGACTGATTACTATATTCAGTCGGCATCAGAGACAACAAAATGAACCTGCTAGTGTAACCTGGTGTTAGGTGTTAGAACCTGATAATACGCTGACACAAGGCTGATCTTTCAGCTACGTTTAGGGGACTCGTGATTCAGCTACTATAAGGAGGCTGATTTTCAGCTACCACAGGGAAAAAAAATGAGACACGGACGAATGAATAATAAGAACTATGTCACGTTTGCTGGCGAGGAAATGGACAGCTCGGACGGTTCACGGCCGCGCCTTGTGCTATCTAATTATGATAAAAATAGCTTCAATATGGAATGAGCTGGTAGAGAACTGCATTTCATTCATTTAGTTGTGGGCCAATTAGATACTGTTCTCATAATGGACAGAAAAGATGCTTTGGCAGCTCGCAAGGTCGACCATAGCCAAGATTCAAAGATATCTAAGACCTCTTCAGTACCGCTATTCCCCACTCTCAAGTCTGCCAATCCCACAAAGTGCAACGATGACAGATCGTAAAATACCTCGCCAGATATTCCTTCTGAGACTGACTGCATTTACTGCAGCTGTGCTGTATTATCAGGATGATAGTGCCTATGGATCATCCCTCACGTGGAAGAGACGGACGGCGAAGATGACTGGTCCAGCGCTCGAAACGAAGCCCACGTCTGTGCAACACTCACGGCAAGTGAGAACATAGCCAGGGTGACACTCAGTAAACCAAAAGCAACGACAAGCCAAAAGGTGTAGTAGTTCGAAGAGTCCCTGTTGTCCCTCCAAAGCTGGCGGATTCCTCTTGGTTTTTGATCATCCATGTAGTGTCGCAATTGGCGAAGGCGGGACTCCAGTGCTGGGAACTCGGCGAAGGGTATTGAAATTTTATTGAGGGCTGCCTGCCGTGTTTGCCTGTAACGAAGATGATACCCATGGCCGTCACCTTGTAGGTGGAAGTCTCGCAATTCTGCGTAAGCATTAGGTTGTGTATTATAGTAGTCATTCGCGGCTTCGCCGCCACTGTGCCAATCTGGCTTCCCTAGCTGCTCATATGCTGATACTCTATCCTTATGACGCCGACTAGTGGCAAATAACATGGCCCAGGATGCGACTATGTCGGAGTTCAATGCTAGATACTCAGCCTGGGGGATCCTGCACTTTTGTTAGTAACACGAATAATGCATACAACACAGATATATTTATACTTACCTCTGCTTAGAAGTATCCATAGCACTGTAAGATACTAGGTCGGTGAAGAACCACGCAATGAAGAGCGTTTTTTCAACCATGTCTAGTAGAAGATGGTCTTCAAAAACATCGGTCCATCGGATAGATAGACCACCAATAGACTCCAAATCTTTAATATTTAAGTCATTGATTGCAAATGTGCTGTCCTTGCTGCCGTCCAATACCAGCGGCTTTGAGAATAACAAGTGAGTAATTTGGAAATGGCTGGCAATCTCTATTCCTAAGACAGTATTAACAGGTCTGATTTCTAAATAGTACTTCATGCTCCAATAGTACTCTTACTCATCCAAGATAGAGTGCTCATCATTTATCATCAACACGCCTACTACAGCCAATATATCGTTAAAGTAATCGGTGTGTAAAATCGCCGGTCGCTTCAGGGCCTCAGTTCGATAACAATTGAGAAGAAGATCACCAAGAGTAGCTTTGTCGCAAGATAGAATACAGGCTATACAGCTGGATAATATAGCGTCCGTATCTAGTTCTTGGTTTCGTGTGCCATATCTGAATGAGCTATAGTAACCTGCAAACTTCGAGATCTTTCTAGCAAATACCGCGTCGATTTCGGATTCCCAGTGCGTTTGATACGACATAATCCTGGACCCGCTAATGCGGTTATAAGCATTGATGTATCTTCTATCGCTAGCATGAGAAGTTGGCTTCCGATAAGGTTCCCCTGGTGCTCCCAAATGGCATGCCATATCCTAGGGTTTGGCACTGTTCCACAGATTATCAACAGCTTCTTGAAGATGCGCCTTCTCCTCCTCCCCAAAATACTGGTCATGTGGAAAATTGCAGTGTGAGTGACACCTGTTTGTCCTATTAGGCTTTCTGACGATATCCGTATTTCCTCGCTCAAGGTCCGGCTGAACTTGTCTCGCCAACTTACTCTCGCGGACAGCCTCCGCGAGCAGTTCCACTAGCTGTTCAAATTTTGCTAAAGGCACTGAAACTACATCTCCGGCTGCAGGAGCATCTGGGCCTACCGGAGGAATTGCTAGAGCGGGACCTGTAGCATCGTCAAGCTCTTCCGTAGGAACGGGATCTGGCTGAGCATTGCTTGGTGACGTGACCCCTGTATCGCCGTCTAGCACTTCCGTAGGAACTGAATCAGGGCGAGCGTCGCTTGGTGACGCGACACCTCTATCTGTAGGAACATTAATATAGGCTATGATAAACTGGACAAAAGGTAGCTTGCCAGTATTTCGCCAAGGGTGGCCTTCACAGCAGTTATAATCAATGCCTACGACCTGCTTCTCTTCCGCATCGCTCGTGACATTGGCGGGAAGCGGGCCGGCGCGAGTAGCGTCCGTAGGGGTAGCCGTGTCTGACATTTCTTCAAACTTCAAGATTTTGAGATAGCTGGCGATAACATAGTCGCGTATATAAACAAAATGAGGAACTGATGTACGTGATGGTTCTTTATGAAGTCCAGGAGGAGGATGCGAGGCTGTTGGCAAACAAGGCTGGAGGGCCGTGCGGGAGGATCTGAAAACATGGCCGCCGAGCTTATTGGCAAATGAGGCCCTGCCGTTTGAGCCAAGACCCGAACTCCGGCTCTGAGCTCGTTGGGGGCGGGGGTGCCCATTTGATAGTCCAGTGATTTAATTGATTCCCACATATAACTACGCGTTCTCCTATACCGTTGCGCCGAAGTGAGAGTTTTTGGGTCCCTATGTTCCCATAATTCCTTTAACACAACTCAAGCCACAGGAGTGTCACGCCACGATATGCCGCTTTTTGTGGCGCGACAACCTCCCCAAGGTCGAGATAAAAGAACCAAATCCTACAATTAGATTCAATGCTCGCTCAAATGGCAGCTAATCCTCGAATCCATGCGGCAGGGCTACCGGACGGCCAAAAACCGGAAATAGACGTTCTTGAGTCCTCATTTTTCAAAGATAACGGGCCTAACCCATGTTTTCCGACGCCGGAGGAGGTGCGAGCCTTGTTGAGTGCAAACCAGAACAAGGATCAACCACCTCCAGTAAGGTTTGAGCATCTTAATCTCCTTGTCAAGTGGGGTCCCTATGTCACAGTTTCGGAGGCGCAATCACTTTGGCTTATAAAAAGAATACTTGGCGACGAGGTTCCTGTGCCTGAACTCTATGGCTGGCGAGTTGATGGGCGTGATGTTTTCATATACATGGAGTATATACAAGGAGAGATGTTAAAGGATCGATGGGATTCTCTCACTGATGCCGATAAAACCTTGGTTTGTGATCACCTGCGGCAGATTATAACATCTTTGCGGCAGGTTGAGCAGGACCCAGATGATACGTTTATTGGCACGTTGAAATGAACAAGAAACCCACGTGCAATGTCTAAATTTCTTCAGGATCTCCTAGTCGTCAGCACCTCTTAGACTACGTGTTCGAAAATCGAGCTGGAAGCGGCCCGTTTGATACCATCAAGCAGTTCAATGACTGGTTTTGTCGATTACCATGGCTTCCATTTCCCAACCACGAAAGCTTCCAGGATCCTTGGAGAGAATTCTTGCCAGATACGGGAGAAATCAAATTAACCCACGGAGACCTGCATCGCGGAAACATCATAATTTCGTCGACTGGGCCGCCGCGCGTACTTGCGGTTGTTGACTGGGCCCATTGCGGGTGGTATCCTGATTATTGGGAATATTGCAAGGCGGCTTATACCAGTTCGTACAAAGGAGAATGGCGTAACAGATGGGTACCCACGTTTTTAGAACCTCTGATCGAGGTGGATGAGACCTTTGGAAACTATATCCATGCGATGGGAGCCGTATGAAAAGTATATTTGGTCGCGCATATATAGTATTATGTGGAATCAGGATTGATACAGGCGCAACATATTTTGCTGTTGGGGTATGACGACTACTCACGGTCCGAATAGAGAAATATTGTCAAACAGGCCATTAACGGCCTTTCATTTCACTCTCCATCTCACTGAGATACTCCTTTGCCTCCTCACCATCTAATCCAAAAGCCAACCGCACCATTTCATATGTCAATTCCTCCTCCATACTCCCAAAAACTCCAATCTTTTCCGCTATAGCAAAGATTCTCGAAGCATCACCATGCATTGTGTCGGCTATCGACTTCGGCAGGGTCTTTCCTCTCCTCTCAAGCGCCCGTTCCGCATCCGCAAACTTCTGTCTATATAATTCCCGAGCATAAACTTGGCGCGAGACGTTGTCGTGCGCTATATGATCCGGGTCCTCTAAACTTCTGTTGATCTTGTCATCGGAAAAGGCTCTAGGAAACGGCATTGGGTAGTGGTTGACCTCCCAAGGCGCAGATTGGGCAAATTCCCAGTCGATTATAGCGAGGAAATTGAAGTCGTCGTCGACGAGAATATTCTGCGTTCCCATGTCCACGTGATTTAAATGGAATGGGCCGTTTCCGATGGATTTAAAAACAGGGGTATTCTGCACGATGTCTCGAAATACGACAGGGCCTAGCATCTTAAAAATGTTACTGTCATTAGCCTTATCTTTCAACGCCTGTTGAAGTCTAGCATCTGCAATAGCAGAAAAATAGTTCCATGACTCTATAAATGGTCCTTCATTCGAGAGACCCTCTGAAGCAGCCACGGATAGCTTCCCTATGGTTGCACCGGTGTCTTTCGAGAAATGGGAGATGGAACCAATCATCGAGAATGAGAAAGTCGCCAGTTCAGCTTGGATAGAAGTCCACTGCGTGATGATATGCTGCAAGGTTGAGTCCTAGTGTAGCAGAATTAGGATAATCATACAGGACTGATGAGTGTTCGTACCGGAAGCTCGCAAATATTAAATTTCACGTCTTGCAGACTGTTGCCGTAGAACCCTTCGATGAGCATGTAAATAGCACCAACATCTGCCGCCCTCCGCGACTCTGGGCCATCGAAGGCGTATAGCCTAGGAAGCGGAACCCCAGTGGCATTCTCATGGAGAAACTCCATTGTCGCAACTTCACACCGAATTGAATATAGCTCCGAGTCATCATTTGCTTTATTAGCGCTGTCGGGATGCGTCGGGAGCCGCACACGTGCAATGATGAGTCGGCCGTCGGCTGCCACGAGTTCAAAACAGCACCAAAATTGGCCGGCGGAGAAGGCCTCACTCATTGTGAGCCGTTGACCTAAGATGGATTGGGCGTGCTGTAACAGAGCCGGCTTGTTGATGGCATCCATGAAGCTCTCGAGGCGGTCTTTCATGCCGTTATAGTCCCAGCCATCATAGGATTTCCAACCAGCACTAGGGAGCGCCTTTTGATGCGCGCGAGAACCCATATTAAACGCGGGGTGGCAGGGTGGCGGGGTGTATATTTTAAAGAATACTCTTCGATGTCGAGGATAAATCAACTTGACCGAGTACAGCGTCAATGAGCGACCATATGCGGGGTATTTGTTTGGGGAGGCACAGTGGGGTTTGAGACACGACCCCTTTCAATCGCCGACCTATGACAACTCAACTCTCCCTTCCGTCATAGAGTTGTTTAACATTCTCTTGAATCTCGGCGTAAGCTTTGTTGGAGCTAAGAGTCGAAATTGACAGTTATTGTGGGCTATGTAGTGGAGAATCGTTGAATTAAGGTTGGGATTTGGTTGAATTTGCGGGTTAGTTCGATCGATCGATCGACGTGGTCCAGACTTGGCAGGGGTCTAACTAATCCCTGGGTCAACTATAGTTAGTATAATTATCACAGCTTCATCAATTAATAAAACTCACAAATTCTGTGCTATTCTCTTGCAATTGTCTCGATATGCCCATGCTGTGCTCGTGGTGTTGTATAGAATGTGACAGTATAGTATGTACATACTATAGTCGTCCTGGTGCATTTCACGTTAGCGAGCTCGCAACTCCTGACATTATCCACAAACTACAACTATTTCTTTTGACCAGATCTTGATGCATCTATGTCTTCCGACAGTGAGTCTCAAGTGCGCCCAAGGTACGCCTGAGGTGAGCCTCAATTTCATCTGGATTTCTGTCTCTTTACTCTCTTTTTCGTCACTCTACATGCATGTTTCCCACCACCTGGATTTGATCATCAGCCACAATGGTTCATCTTTACGCCTGCACGATCTGCAAAAACAAAATACCCGCCGACGAAAACCGCATCCATTGCAGCGACTGCGGCTCCGAAATATGTGGCAGCTGCTATCTGCGAAAGAAAACCTCACACTTCCATGAGCTCGACCATACAAACTACATGATGGCCGAGGCCAGCGGTTCGATGTACGTTCGTCCGCCTGCCCCGCCGATGCTTGCAGCTCCGAAGGCAAACAACACCAAGAAAAAAGCAGTACGTGTAGCAAATGATCTGATGCCATTTCCTTGCTCATTCGGCGCATAGAAGCAAGCGGCAACGCCCCAGACACGCGCTGGAGTCAAACGAAAACATCCCAACGATGATCACGCCAAGGTAAGTGCGTTCTATTATCCAATATTATTCAAGTGCTCATTTTGCAACTAGCGACCAGCTGGAGCGCCTCCGATAATTTCTGGCCACAAACGAAAGTTCTTTGGCCGTACTAATAAAATCGTAAGTGCATCCTATGATCCGATACCATCCAATTGCTTATTCTGCAACCAGTGCGCACGCTGTAGGAAGCATCATCAACGATGCAGTGGTCCAACAGAAGAAGGGTGGTGTGAACGCTGTCGAAAAATGGACTACCCGGAATGCGACTTTGGGAAAGACCCAGAAGATGGCATTGTCGATGAAGAAGCATCCAGCGGATTATCCTCAAGCTGGTCCAGAAGTTCAGCGGCTCCCGAACCCACAAAATCTACGCCATCCCTCGGTGGTCGCTCCGAGAACCCATCGGTTTCTAAGGACAGAGAATCTTCGTCATCTGAATCACCACAGCCAGCCACCCGTCGGCGATTGGTGTCCCGACGAAACATGCCGGCCTACGTGTTTGATGAATGAGCTTTCCCCCTCTACGACCAGACGTAATAACCCGCCAATGCGGCCCACTGACAACGTCGATGATGAGCAAGATACAGCCACTGGATTGCTACAACCACCACGGTTTCAATATATCCCAAGCAACTTGATCCAAAGTATACCATCAACCACTATGCAGCGCTGTGTAGCTTTACCTGTTTCGAAGTCCACAATGTAATGTTGTCATAATCTTGCCAAAGGGATTGAAATATGGCATCGCGAATATCATTGAGGCTGTTGTTGTGCATAACTGGAAATATCAGTCCTGTTCTTGTGTGAAAACTCGTCCCCCTAACTACATAATGGGTAGCTGTCTTCTGAATGTCACAGAGGTTTATCAATCAATCATTAAATGAATCCAAAACACAATGGCACTGCGTCTTAGGAATGTTAAGTGGAATGTCCTGCTATGGAGAAAGCTTCCATTTTATTCTACGGATCACACAAATTACAAGGAATCACCATTCTCTCTGCTTTAGGTTTCAATACAATCCATATAATCTATACTGATTACTCATTACACAGCCAAGCCGTCTAATCTACACCACTATTCACACCCCCTCCTCCTCGCCATCATTGTCAGACGCCTATACCATGCCACATCCAAGACTTTTCCCTGTCTAAAGATACCATAGCAATGCCCATTCCCCTTATCCCATCCTATCCCATCCTAAACCCAAGAAAAACGCCAAAAGCAAATCCCATGCACACACCTATATCCATGCTTGCCGATGACAGAAAAAAATACAAATCCCAAAATAGCCTTTCATCTTTTTTGCCATGCTGTCCAATGCAAAATCCTAATGAAAGCCAATGCAAAATCCCAATCAAAATTAACTCCTCCTCTTTCTTCCTCCTCTTTCTTCCTCCTCTTCCTTCCTCCTTTTTCTCCCTTCTCCATCAGTCGTCATCCGTCACCCATCTTCGATTGCCTATCCTCCGTCACCCACTCTCTATCACCCACCCACCTTCAAACCTTCCACCAACCACTCCCCCCCATCCCCCCAAACCCCATATCAACCCCCTCCCTCGTCTCCGGGCTAAACCTCGGCAACTCAGGCGGCGGTTCCGTCTCCGCCAAACTCGGTCTCCTCCCCCTCGCCATCCCAACCACCATCCCCCCATCACTCCCCCCACTCCTCCTCGACTCCCCACTTCTGGACCCCCCACTCCCGCTCCCCGACTGCGCTGACAAACCCCCGGAGGCATCACGACTCATAAGCGCGGAACTGTATCCGGAGACGTTGCGGGACATGGGTTGAGAGCTGTACCCTCCCACGCGGCGGGGTTGGGGCGGGGTTGCTGGGATGAGGGGGAAGTAGGCGCGTCCTTGTCCTGAGCCTGATCCAGAGCCTTGCTGTGATCCGCCCATCACCGGGGCTGGTCCGGGAGCTAAGCCCGGACCAGGCGCTGGGGCGTGGGGGTAGAGGTATGGTGTTGGTGCGCTGACGGTGCTCGCAACGTGTGGACGGACGTCGGATTTGAGGACGGGCGCTGTGGAGAGGGCGGGTGCGTATTCGATTGGTAGGGGACCTGTTTGGCGTGGGTATTTGGCTGGTGGGAGGGGAGCGGAGAAGTCGGGTGTTGAGATGGGGTAGGGTTGGGTGTACATGCGTAGGGGCGGGCGGGGGGAGAGGTTGTTTTCTTCTCTCCTGGGTTGAGCGCCTGTGGTGACGGAGGAGGAGGAGGATGACGATGTAGGCCGGGGTTCGTAGGGGATGCCCCGCAGTGCTGTCATGGCTGGAGTAGCTGGTCTTGGACGCGGCGACGGTTTACTCCTCGATCTCTTCTGTCCCGATCCAGTGCCTGACCCGGACGTCGACGTCGAGAGTGGACTCCCAACAGCCTCAAATATCGTATCCCCCGCGACCGCCTCACCCTGCCACCCCGCGCTCTTCCCACCCAACATCTCACTCGGCCTCCTCTGACTACTCGTTCTCCTCCCCCTATCCTGAATATGTCCTCCCCCCCTACTCGGCGGCGGCGAACTCTTACTAATCTCCCCCAACGCCACCTCCGCCGCGCTGAGTCCACTAGGTAAGTTCCCTTTCGCGCCGGGGATGGGAATCCCCATCACGCCTTCGACGGTGCGGTTTCCGGCGCGGCCGCGGCGCTCGAGGACGCCCATGGCGGTCTCGTGGGAGAGGGAGACGCGGGGGTCGGCGGCGGCGCGGAAGGCGCCTGTGGTATCGTGGTAGCGGGATGCTTCGAGGGCGCGGGTTGTGCGGTGGAGGTCTGCGCGGGGGAGGGTGGTGCGGGGGTGGTGGGGGGGGACGACGGTCCATTCTTCTTTTGTGGGTGTGGGTGAGTCGAGTTGGGGGGGGGGGGAGGTGACTGTGTGGTTAGTGGGGGTGGCGGTGCCGGGGCCGATGGAGTAGTGGGAGCCGCGCATTATGACGGAGGCGGAGGCGTTGGATGACCAGTCTGAGTCATACCCGTCGTCGACCTCTGGCATGGCGGGGAACTTGAGTGGGAAATCATTAACGCTCACTGGGCTTTCCAGTTGCGAAGCCTCCATACCCCAAAGGTGAGCGCCTGGCGGGTAAGAATCAGCGGGACCTGGCGTCTCGGGCCCAGTATCAGACGAGGAGCTCGTGCGATCGAAAATCGACATCATGAACGCCTCGTCGCTACCGCCTTTCGCGATATCCAGCGACGACTCGCGGGTTCTTCGCACAATTTCCGCCATGATATCGCGAAGCGACGCTTCAAGAGGCTCGCGGATAGCGGGGAGCGCTGGCCCCCTACGCTCTATGCGCGTGAGGTGGGCTAGCAGGCAGCGGGCGTGGATCTCGTAGGAGCGGAAGTCACCCACGAGGCCCGCGTTGGTCTTTGCTTGGATGCGCTGGGAAGCCTGGCCGTAGGATTTGGTGAAGAGGGTCATTGCGCGGGCGAGCCAGGTGGCGCGGGTGCCGGCGGCGCGGAGGGAGTCGATGAAGAAGTCTTGGACGACGGAGTGGATGCGGATTATGTCTAGGTCGTCGGCGAGGAGGTGGGAGGAGGACTTGGAGGAGGTGGAGGCGTGGGGGCTGAGGTCGTGCTCGGAGCGGCTGATGAGGGCGTAGCTGTTGAGAATTTTGAAGGTGTTGTTTAGGGAGCGGCCGGTTGCGTTTTCGTAGGTTTTGACGGGGATGTCGACTGACTTGAGGCCTGTTGACTGTTAGTTCAGCTTGATAAAGAACGAGAGTTAGAACCTACCTAAAGAAATCATTTCCACCGGGATACTACTGCTGAAGAACGCCAGTATACTAATCAGATTCAATGCCTCATCCGCCCCTGAGTTCCGTAGCTGCTCCACAACAGCTACATAGGTGTCTAGTGCCCTCAACTTCGGCCCCGATGCGTAGGCTCTCGCAAACTTCGCCAACGGTTCCTGTGTCGATTTCAGCCTCTTCGCCGCCACATGAATTACCTCTGGCAGAAACCCCATTCGTTGCACCAGCTTCATCGCCTCGGCGAGGTCGTCTGTGGTCGGATTCTTCCGTCCCAGTTCCTGGAGGAAGAGTTCCTGTGCCTCGCGCGCTGATAGTAGCGGTACCCTGATAACCTCCGGGTTCATGAAGTGGTGATCGCCACCGACACTGTGCTCGGTGGATGTGTAGAGAAGGCTGCTATTTGTGCTATCGGGGATAAACCGTCTGAGAGTCTCATTGTGGTCGAAGTGGATTCCATCTAGGACAAGTAGCCAGTCATGATGCGTGGTAAACCAGTCAATAACGCATCTGACAAAATCCTCCGTCTCTTTCGCCGCCACGCTGCCACCCGCGGGAGGTAACACAACAGTAGCAGCAATATGCCAGAAGCCGGCCTCTAGTTGCTCGGGAGACTTGGCAGTGACCCAGAAGACGCCGCCGGGAAAATCTTGGAGGTGCTTGTAGACATATTCGCGTGCAAGATGTGTCTTTCCGCCGCCAGGAATGCACTGGATGAGGACGGCGGCAACGCCCTCGGCGCGTCGCTTGCGGTCGAAGAGCATACGATGCATCTTTTCGAGTTCCTCTTCGCGGCCGACAAAGAGGGAGTTAGGACGAAAACCCTGGGGCTTGATGAAGTACGCGGTGGGGGCTGTGGTAGTAGCTGGGTCAGCGGAAGAGGCAGCAGGCTGGGCGAGGTTTGCGTGTGATACGGCGAGCGACGAGTCTACATAGGCACGAGAGAATCAGCCCTTGTTCATTTTTTAAGGATAGAAGAGTAGAGTAGAGTGACATGATATAGAGTGTAAGAAAAATAACCCCCGAGGAAAATCAAAAAGAGAAAATCACAGAACGACAGAATCAACGCTCCACCAGTTCCGCTTCTCTCTCCTCAACCTCCTCCGTTGTGTACTGGTACTGAAACGGCGACGCAGCCGGACGTGGCGCTGCCCCAAGTGCAGCCCGCGGCTGACTCGTCGCCGGTGCTTGCTGGGAAGTAGATGGCGACCTACTGTTTGAAATTCCCGACGCCTCCTGTGGCCGCGGCTGTGCCACTGGGGCACTCAACTATTCAAAAGTCAGAATGTATATTTCGCTACGGCTCAGCTACGGCTAACTCACAGTATCATCCTTATCCGTCACGAAGATGCCCAGAAGCTCCTTAGCCTCATTCTCCTTAGCCAGCCTCCTTGCCTTCCGCTCAGCAGCCCACCTCGCCTGGATCTTGGGCGTGCAGTCATTTGCCCACCCCTTGATCGCCGTGCTGACATTCAGATAGCCCGGGGCGTTCTTGCTCTCAAACTTGCACATGGACGAGTGCGTGCCCTCGATGCCGTAGTATCGGACACCTGGCAACGGCGGGGAGGCAGAGGCCTGGTCCACGACGAAGATCTTGGTGCCCTTGAGATCGGTTCTCATAGCCTCGTGCACCATGTCGATCTCGAAGCGCTGGTAGATGTCGAGGAAGTGCAGGTTGATGTTCTGCAGGGTCTCGTTGTTGTTCTGCAACGTCTTGAGCAGCTGGTCCTCCGTCTCGACGATCTTCTTGGGCATGACTGTCCGCACCAGTGAGTGCAGGACCTGTCCCCATTTTGCGCCGTCGGCGCCTAGGTGTGGCGTGCCCAGGAAGATGATACCGTAGGTAGAGACGTAGATGGAGCGGCTCGGGTCAGCACTCTTGCTCGTGAGGTCGTTTGAGAGTTCCAGGGCCTATATTCTGTTAGTTTGGTCCCATTCACCAAATGCCTAGGGTCACTCACCCTCTTCACCAGTATTCCACCCAAACTATGAGCGACCCAGATGATCGCATTCTCCTCCTTCTCCTCGCTCATCCTCTCCATGCTCAGCCCCGTCAACAAACTCTGTGCATGCTGATGTATCATATCAGAGCTTGCGCTCTTGTCGCTGCCAAAAGTATATACGTCCGCGTTGTAGCCATATACCAGTACCCTGGCCTTGGCCTGCCGTAGTGTCAGAGGCAGCAGCTGGCTGGGCCAGAAGACGCCGTTCTTTGCGGTCCATGTGTTCTGTGGGTGGCCGTTGAGGCCGTGGACGAGGACGATGTCGACAGTGGCTTCGGGGTGGGCATAGACTTCGGTGACCTCGAAGCGCTTGATCTGGTCGAGGGGCGTGGTTGTGCCCTGTGGGAGAAGAAGTTAGCTGATGCTCTCTGAGATCCCTGGGCTAGTATAGGTCGTGGGGAATGTGGGAGGGGAGAGGAGGGCAACTCACCATTCTGCAGGTTGATTTGTGGCCAGAGCAAGCCGAACGATGGGTATGCGTATATATATGTGTGTGTTTGTAGTATATCTGCGTAGGAACTCGAACAGCAGGGGGGGGGGGCGGGGGACAGAGCTTATATACTCTTTAATCGTCCGCCAGGCTTAGTCTGTCAAGAAGGCTGCCACGCCGAGTAACAGAGTTCACGTGGAGGGCGCAGAGAGCCATGCAGCCGCTGTTCTCTAGACGGAAGGGGATCGATCCCTCTAACTCACTGAATCATGGGGAGCGTGCGTCAAGTAAGGCTCAGCCAGGAAGGAGTGCATATTAAGGGAGGGAGAGCGTCCACCGCGACACCACCGGTTCACAGCCTCTCCCACCCTTCGCAGCCTTCTCTTGGAGGGAATAAGTAGATAGCAGGTACAGGACAGGTACTCGGCGTGAATGGATGGGGTAGAAGAGGCTGTTGTTAATTGGTGTTAGAAGAGTGCGGGGTACATAGAGTGAACTTTATACCTACCTTTCAGAAAGAGGATCCTACCCATGCTCGAGAGCATAGGAGGTACAAGGCCAACCAGCCATAAATAGCGGTGGCTGGAAGTCACTGCCATGGTTGCTGGCGCCAAAATCAACATGGGCAGCTGATTTGCCAGTGTCATGTGCGGGTGTCTCGGGGGTTCGGGGCGTGGCGGGGGACCGTTTGGGAGGGCGGTCGTTGACGGGGATGTACCAAGCGTCTACCATATACCAGCCACACCTCACTGGAATACACTAAATTGTACCATCAACCACCCACACCTCAGTGTACTTTAC
The DNA here is from genome assembly GCA_001662585.1 of Pseudogymnoascus sp. WSF 3629. NCBI lineage: Eukaryota > Fungi > Ascomycota > Leotiomycetes > Thelebolales > Thelebolaceae > Pseudogymnoascus > Pseudogymnoascus sp. WSF 3629. The sequence continues at coordinate 119,945 of KV454629.1, forward strand.
GTACAGAGGGTACAAAGACAACCACCAACCTACACCTACCGACAACTGCCGTTACAGGGCCATCCACCATCCCATCCCATCGGGAAGACAGGCGGCAGGCGGCCACCCGGTGAGCCATTCCCAGCGACCAGTTATACGGAACAGCGGCCAACCCAGGCGGCCATATACCGGCGGCCAACAATCGTGGCAGTGATGCCTAGTACCATATGCCGACAGCGGCGGCTGGGCGGGCGTACAGGCTGATTCTGTTGCACTCACTCACGCACGCAAACGCACACAGGTGGCTGGGTGACGCCGAGGGCGTGACACAGCCTGGGAAGGCACTATTTATTGGCTTCTGATGGGCTATGGATGGGCTACTCATACGCATTTTTACTATCACGGGGTGGGAGGAGAACCACGAACCACGGGCGGAATCCACACCGAGTCTGTCTTGCGCGGGCGTTGCGGGATATGAGAGAGGAAGTGAGTGTTGAATGGTGAATACTGACTCTTGAGACGGCAGAGGAAGGTCATAGACCGGTCAGAGGAAGGTCAGAGAGGCTCAGGAAGAGGAGTCATACCGGTCGGGTTGGGTATCATACTGACTGGCTGGCATGCATTCTCACATTCTCTTTCGCCCCAGGTCTGCCTTCCCAAACACGGCATATCCAGCCTCATCGTGGCAGAGCCCGGCACTTACTCACACGTCACTCACGCCCCGACGCCATGGTAGCAGGATCACCACGGGCCGCTGCCTATGTTCCCACAGCAGGAAGGCAGACAATCCCATGTTCCCTCGGAAGCTTGCATCTGCTCTCCATCCCATATCCCTCATCATATCCTCCGTCTTATATCCCTCCCCCCACTCTCTTCATGCACAGTCCCTTCAATACCCAGCCCCCTTCATGCACAACCACCTTCCCCCGCTCTTCCAGAAGCGCCACAGGCGCCAAGTCTCCCGATCCCCCTCCCCCCATCATGCATCACCAACTCCACCATGTCTCTCTGCTGCAGCTTCGGGGATGCGAGAAGACGCAGGGAGGGTATCGATCTGCGCCGTTGCGTCCCAGTCAGTCTGACAGCTGCAGAGAAGACAGGATGAGTGGGGAACGAAGGACGAATGATGCGCGTCGGCACAGAGATGATGGAGCGGATGACTACACGGGGGATGAGTGTCACAAGGCAGCAATAAGCAGCTCAGACAAGCTTCCGCCACAAAGGTACAGATGCAGCATCGCGCGGGTAGGTCAGCCACCCGTAGTACGTGTCACCAGTCCCCCGATCGGCGCTCTTTGCACGAGGGTCAGTTCGTCCGGACTTGGGATGGCATTTCTGTTTAAGATCGACCCGCCGCGACTAGCAGGGGTTTTCTACACCCATTCTAACGGTATTTTACAGGTATGATACACTACTACCGTATGATACACTATGATACAAGCTCAATATAATGAGAATCTGACAGCCCAGATCGGAGATGCCTCCGCGGCCCGTCTCATGCAAGATCGATCTAGCACCCTAGATGGCAGATCTCGAGTCCCTGCTCCTGCTCACACACCTATTCCATGAGGCAGCCACATCCGCCGTTGACAGGCGGTCCCTAAAACGGCTTTCTGCCCGCCGCGTGAGCGATTCGTCCACCGGCCTATATACTTCAGATGGTTATGCTGTTTGATTCCGGTGTCGGCGCCGCGTGAGGTGAAGTGGTTGGTATTAGAGGGTAGTGTCGGTATGAGATTGGAATCTCTCCCCCGACAGTGTTCGGAAATCACCGGCGAGGGAGGAGGGAGTGGGATGGGAGTTCCGCGGTTGCGATTTCAGTTGGGCGCATGGGCGGCCGGCGTTGTCGGTATCATCGATTATACTCACCGGGTATGGCCACGTGAGCTCTGCTTCTTCAACAGCGATATTTCGATTTTCCTCTCTCCGGTATTCCGCATCTCCCCTCCACGATCCCTCCCCATCGCCCAAGCCAACCCAAGCCAACCCAACCCACCGGTACCGACAGCAACAACACCCAACCCTCTCCCCCACTCCCTAATCCTTCGGCAGCATAACAACATACTCCCTCGTACTCTCCCCAAACGCCAGCAAATCCCCCCCCCTAACCTCCACAAACCGCGCCCCCTCCACCACTCCCCCATTAAGCTTCGTCCCATTCGCACTCTCCAAATCCAGCAAATACGGCTTCACCCCCCCCTTCCTCTCCCCATACTCATCCACCTTCTCCACGAACCGAAACTGTATCACCGCATGCTGCTTACTGATACTCGGGTGCTCAGCCGGTAAATCCGCAATCGAGGCATCCCGGCCGATGAGCCAGCAGCTCCGGCTCCCTAAATCAATCGTATCGACTATCTCCCCGTTCTTGAAGACGAAGAGCTTCCATGCGTCACGGGGGGGGGGCTTGCGGGCTTCGGGCGGCTCGTGGTATTTTAGGACGACGGCGGCGCCGGAGGAGGTGGTTACGGTTTTGGTTTCGGCGGCGAGGAGGCCGGTGGGGGCGAAGTTGGGTTGTTTTTTCTCTGGTGGGGGGGCGCCGTCGTGGGGGACTAGGGCGCTATCATCCCCGGCACCTCCTCCGCCATGGCCACCACCGCGACCACCGCGACTGCCACCGAAGCCACCACGTCCACCACCGCCGTGCCCGCCGCCGCGGATCATGGAGAAACTATCTTGCTGACTCGGGAGGGGCGCGTTGCTCTTCCTCATCGGCGAGGGTGGTGCGTTGGATAGAGGTCTCGTATCGCGATCGGCATCTCTGTTGCGGTCACGGCTTCGAGGGCGCGGAGAGCGGTGTTTAGAGTCGCGGTCCCTGTCACGGCTGCGCGGGCGCGGGGATCTGGGTTTCGAATCTTTGTCGCGGGAGCGGTCGCGGTGTCTGTGCTCTCTCCCATGGTCACGGCCATGACGGTGGCGGCGGGAGGATTCTCCATCCCTCGGACTCCTGGAGCGGCGGCGTTTGGTAGCTGATGCTGATGGTCCCTCTTCATCTGATCTGTGCGAGCTGCGCGTCTTATCCTCATCGCGGTGGTGGTGTCGTTTTCGCGTGCTATCTGCGTCTCTGGACTCGCCATCTCGTCCCTCGCGCTCGCGCTCGCGGCGGTGTCGCCGGCGGCGCTCGTCTTCGGAGTCGGAGGTTGGGGAGCGGCGCCGCTCTCTTTTGCTTTCTGGGCGCGGAGAGGAGTCGGGCATTTTGTTGGGGTTGGGGTTGTGTGGTGAGCTATGTAGGTGTGTTGGAAGGAAGGTAGAGGTAAAGTTTTGGCAGGACTGGGGTTGGAGTTGTCAGCCTTGGGGTTTGGAGATGCGGCCTCGTCGTCGGGTTTACGGTTTTCCCGTCTAGCGCTACAGGGGTTCTCATTTCAACGTAACTCCCATCCCATCACCAATACAACGAAAAATGAATTGTAAAAATAGCAAAATACACACAAAAGATAAGATTTATCATATTTCATTTAAACTATCAACCATACGCCCAATTCTCTTTGCCTTCAACCCACACAGAAGGGCCAATCTAGTACCTAAACGCCACGAGAGTTGAGATGATAAACCAGTAACAGTAACACCCCTCCATTTAAACACCTCTCAGCGCCAAAAGCTCCATAATTCGTAAACCTCGTATTTTCTGCACTCCCTTATCCTTTCCAACCACTATGTATCACCTAGGACTCCAGGTCCATCACCGGCGAATATCCACGCTCGACCCCCTCGTGGAATCCATACTCGGCCTCGGCATCGATGAGATGCTTGAGCTCCTCCTCCTGTGCTGGCGCTCTTCATTCGGGTCCTGTGTCTGTAGTCCTGACTGGCGGGCGAACAGGTTTAGGACATCAGTAAGGGAGATGACGCCCGTGAGGCGGCCGGAGCGGACCCCTGGGTATGATGCCGCGGAGATAGATGGGTAGGCGGGCGACAGAGGTGGCGAGGTGGAGGGATGCGTCCCATGCGGCTGAGCTGCTGCCAGGACAGATGGGACAGCTTGTGGGGTTGGAGTCGGAGCCGGAGATGGGGACTCGGTGACCCACATGCGCTGGGAGGTAGTAGCGACGAGCTTCGCGACAGTGTGTGCGAGGGTAGAGGAAGGGTGGACGTGGAAGACGGGAACGGAGTCCTTGCCGTTGTCTGTGCCGCGCTCCATGAGGATGACGGAGATGAAGTGTATACAGGAGGATTTGAGGAGGGGGAGGGAGCTGGTCTTGGTGAGGTGCTTGACGTCGGTTGTGGAGATGTTGCCGATGACGTTGAGGCCGTTGTCGACGACGGCGAGGGAGGAGAGGCCTTCGGTGCTCATGAGGAGGAGGGCTTCGGTGAGGGGTTTGTCGCCGCTGTGGGATGTTAGCATAGACGCTTGAAGTGAAATAACGAGGGCACTTACTTGATAGCGATGATCTGGTGAGTCCCGATCTGCAAATCCCTCAAGATCTTCGGGTACAGCCTCTCAATAACAGGGAAGCAGTTCCCATTCTCCCACAAAAAGTTCAACAGCTTAAACTGACTCAGCACCCCCACAACATCCTGCGTACCCTCCTTCACAACAATAATCCGATGCACACCCCCCGCAAAGAACTCCAGCGCCGCCGACAAGCTCTGCGATTCCTCAAGCGTGACGAGCGGTGCCTTCTTCGCCAGTGACACCACATCCCCCAGCGGAATTTCCACGCCCTCCCGTCCCTTCCGCGCAATCTCGGTGTATGTCTCTATCATCTCTGGGTCTGGGCTGCCGAGACCAAGCACAACGAGGAGATAAGCGTTCAAATCGCCATAATCAAACGTCCCACAAGCCGTTGACGACTTCGCGTCTTCCCGAATAAGCACCACACGCGGCGAGCCCGACGTAATCAAAATCTGCGTAAATTAGCATCTCAACCCCCCATATCGCAACTAGGGGACTTACATTCGTCGCCTCCTCGACACTAGTATTCGTCTCCACGAACCTCACATCCTCCGTCGTAACCAACTCCCCAATCTCAATCGAGCGCCAGTCTCTGCCCGTGAACCTCGCGTCCGGCTTATTCAGCGGCGTCGGGTTGTTGAGGAGGTCCTGCACGGCGGCTTGCGAGAGGGAGGGGTGGCGCTGGTTGCGTGGCGAGGGGGGGTGCGGGCGCATGCCGTCGGCGAAGCTGGAGCGGTGGCTGAGGGAGCCGGAGTGCGGTGAGGCGGGGGGGATGGGAATGCTGCGGTCAGCTTGTAGGCCTTGGGAGCTGCTGTCTTGAGGCGTGAGGTGGGGGGGAGTGTTGGTGGATTTTGTAGGGTCGGAGGTTGGAGGCGTCATTTTGAGGAGGGTGTGGTGGGGATTGGGATGAGGGGTTTCCGGGGCGGAATGGGGTGTGTTGGTGTTCGAGGATCTGTGGATTGTAGCTCCGATCATGCGAGTTCGTATTTGGAGTCGTAGGTGAGTGGGTTCGCGGTGATGGTTCTTCAATTCGTGAGTTTTTGAAGCTTTTCTGGAGAGTTGGTGGGCGGGGAAAGAATGGATGATGCAGTTGGGAGCTGCAATGGCAAATCCCTGCCCCACCATTGGTCACACCCCACCATATCAATATTTGGTTTCCCGCCCCGCCCCGTTATGCCGTCCCCCGCCATTTTATAAGATCATAGCCGGAAATAGTCAATAAATATCAGTTTAATTAATTTATATAGAGTATAACGTTTATTTAAGGATCATATCTATCTTAATTGAATATTGGCTTATAAGAATTCATTATCTAGACCGATTTTTAACAAAATAATACGATATTATTCATAAATTAATACCTCGAAATGTAAATATCTCATAATAATTTCTCATAAGTTTCCAACCGTCAAAATACTTACCCATATCAACATCCAACCCCCCTACCTCCCCGTAAACATACACCTCCCCAACCTCCCCGAAGAAATACTCCCAAACTCCACCTCCACCTCCGCGCTCTCCACCCTCTCCTCCCCCATTTCCCCACACCGCCGATACCTCAACTCCGCCTTCCCCTCCCACCCATCCCTCAACACAACCCTAACATCATAAACCCTCGCCCACGCCGGCACCAGCACCTCCCCTGCCCCCCTCTCATACCCATCAACCCTGTTTACCCCACTCCCACCCTCCTCAATCTCCACAACCCTTTTCGCCACTCCCCCCGCCATAACCCCATCCCATAACCCCTCTCTATGCGGTGCCCCCGCCAACAAGTTTAGTGCCTCCCTCCTCACGGCCTTGTCACGGCATTTCAGAACCACAAAGAACAGCGGTGGTATGAACCCCATATCCGCCGTGAACCCAGGCGGGGCCGGCACCTCATCACCTAGCGGCGCGTGGGCTGATAAAATAGTCTCCCAGACGTCGCGGAAGAGGCGAATCATGGATTCGAAAGACGCGGTGTGGGAGTCGTAAGCAAGTTCGTCCCGGGAATAGAGGGAGGTGGCGAGGATGATGGTGGACATGGTGTGGTAGGTGTGGAGGAGCGGGGTGACAAGGGGGGCGATGAGGGGGTGGTGGGTTTTGAGTGTGTGGAGGCTTGATTGGAATGTTTGTAGCCACTGATCGAGGGATGATTGGAGGCGTGACTGTGTGTTTGTGAAGTGTTCTAGAATGAAGGAGGCGGAGGGGAGAGAGGCGACTTGGTGGGCGAGGTTGTAGACGGCGTTTATGAGAGTGTCGAGATATAGGCGCGCTATGCGGAAAGTAGTGAAGGCGTGCGGAATGGTGTGTTCGTTGGCGCATGAAGGGTGCGGGGCGATGGTGTAGACGAGTATGGTATCCTGTCCAAAGAGCGAAGAATGGATATTAAACCTCGTAAACGCCTCAACAAGATAATCATCCACCGACTCCAACTCCGTATTAACCACAAGCTCATTCCTCGGCCTCCTTCCCTCCCCTTCTCCCCTCCGAATCTCACTGAGCAACTTAAGACCATTCCCCAGATGCGTATCCGCCGTCTTAAACCTCTCCCTCAGTAACTCAATACAAATAAACAGCATACAAGTAATCAGCGCCACCCTCCTCGCCTCGCCATCCCTACTCCTAAAATGGACTCCCAGACTCACAATAGCCTTATTATACTGCACCAGCGCGACCCTCTCGTACCCCCTCACCCGCTCCGCCGCGCACGCCAGCTCGCGCGTCGCCTTCCCCAGATCGACGGCGCCGAGGGCGATGAGCGCGTGCAGCACTGCTGGGTCGCGGGCGCTGGCTTGGAAGACGAGGGTGGACCAGAAGGGGGAGTCGAAGATGCCGGGGAGCTTGCGGGAGGTGCGGTGGAGGAAGTACTCAAATGCGCGGTGTTCGTGTTGGGTTGTTGCGCCGAGTAGGGGGGGGAGGGTGCGGATGCTTGGCAGGGGGGTCGGGATGCATGTGCTGGTGGTGATGGTGGTTAGGGGCAGGGGGCGAGGGGGACGAGAGGGGTTGACAATGCGGGAGATGCTGCCGTGGGCGTTACCGCCTCCGCCCCAGATGCCGTAGCCGTCGCAGGTGCGGCCGGTGGAGATGCAGCGGCGACAGACGGGCTTTGCTTCGTCGCATTTGACGCCCCGCAGCCTGGTGGATTGTTAGTGGTTGGATCGCTGCGGGGGTTGGTGATACGGACTTGCATGTTTTGCAGCCTGTCTTGACTTTTGGTCGACGGGCTCTGGTTTTTTTGGCTGCTGGGGGAGGCTTATCTCCGATCATAACTGCGGGAGGAGGGATGGAGATAGGAGACATTAGCCAAGCAAGGGAGTTAGAGGTGGTTATGAGGCGGAAGTTGGGGAGGAGTTGGTGATGAGCATCGGTGCGAGGATTTGCTCGCTCGTAAACTATGCATTATTAGTGGATAGAGTATTTTAAGAGTGGCATCCTCGAAATATCAATGTTGTCTAAGCTTCTCGCCGGGGGACTAGCGTCATCGACCATCTGTCAGATCAGCCCCATTACTAATCCCAGCTAGCGTGTGTGATGAGCGATATCATTGGTCTGCTCTTAAACCACGAACGGTCATTGGTCAGGTTGATTCCTCCCCATATCTCATATTGATACTGGAAATCGCGGAGTTAAGATGTCTTTAGCTGACGACGAGCACAGGAACCTAACAGACTGGCCTTCCAGAGCCTATAAAACCTCGTCCTTCCCGTGGAAGTATGAGACCACACACTCCAGACAAAGACAAAGGCGACAGTAGCAATCATGTTCAACGACTTTGACAAGAGCACTATCCCAGACTTCGCCGGCCGGGTCATCCTCTTGACGGGCGGTAGGTCGCCCTCCTTCTCCATACCATTCATACAATTACTAACACGCTATGTATAGGAACTGGCGGCATCGGCGTTGAAATCGTCGTCGAGCTAGCCAAGCACAACCCAGGCCATATCGTTTTCACTGGCCGCAATGCCACATCTGCCGCCACCACCATAAAGCGTGCCAAGGAACTCTCTCCCCGCGCCAACATCACCTTCATTCCATGCGACCTCGCGAGCCTCACTTCCGTCAATGCCGCAGCCGACAAGATCATCGCGACCTGTCCGCGTCTAGACGTCTTCCTCGCCAATGCCGGGATCATGGCGAAGCCGCCCGGACTGTCTGAAGACGGATACGAGGTGCAGTTCGCGACGAACCATGTCGGGCATGCGCTACTGACGCGGCGATTGCTACCACTACTGGAAAAGACAGCGGAGATTCCAGGGGCGGATGTGCGCGTGATTATCACGTCGAGTACTGGGTGGTATGGCGGGGTGATGGAGTTCGATCCGCTGAAGACGATAAAGGATACGCGGCTTGTTTTGGCGCGCTGGCAGAGATACTGTGATACTAAGCTGGCGAATATGTTGTATGCGCGGGAGCTGGCCAAGCGGTATCCGAAGCTGTTGTGCTTTAGCTTGTCGCCCGGGGTTGTGGGGACGACGCTGGTGACAGATCTGAGCCTGTTCGATAGGGCGTTTGTATATGTGTCGCAGCTTGGGAAGATCAGGACGCCGGAGCAGGGTAGTTACTGCCATTTGTGGGCGTTGAGTGTGCCGCGGGAATCGATCAAAGCGGGTGCCTTTTATGAACCGGTTGGTAAGCTGTCGACATATGAAAACAAGAGTAGCAAGGATCCTGAGATGGCGGGGAGGCTGTGGGAGTGGACTGAGAAGGAGCTGAAGAAGTGGTTGAAATAGATGGAGTAGATTGTTGAGGAAGAGAGGAGAAGAGAAGATAGCAGACGATGAGAGTGTTGTGAGAGAGGAACTTAGCTGTGTAATTAGATACTATACCTGGTATCGATTGCTTCATGTTTCATACTGGTGACTGAAGACAATATCTGGACATGCAAGATCTAGAAATGTAAGATCTAGACATGCAAGACTAGATATTCAAGACCTATATATCCAAGACCTAGACATTCAAGATCTAGTCATACAAGATCTAGACATATATAGAAAGTTCTTGTAGAATCAGTAGAGTCGGTCTGATGCTCGATGTCTTTAAATCCATGTCTATAAAGTGAGGAAGAGGAGAGCTTTATACGATATACGCGGGTGGCCCGTGCCTTCCTCTGTCGGCGACAGGAACCCTCTCGGGTATGTGTTGATGCCCATTTAACGAGGCAATAAGGCTGTCAGGCTGCCAGTTGAGGGGTAACACAGTACTTGCATTGTACTGTAACTGTACAAAAATCAATTAAAATCAATTAAATTAAGTATTTTATTGTATTTGCTTATTGGATTTTTGGATTTTAGACTTATTTCATGTGATGATTTATTTGGATATTTAAATAAATAAATATAGCATTTTAAGAAGGGTTAAGATGCCACAGAGAACCCGAATTTTACACATATATTCACTTTATATACAGTATAGTACGGCGAATTTAATGGCTGGCCTCAAAAGTTCTTCCCACAAAGACATCCCAACTCCCACCCATCTACCCAGTCAGTGAAAATAAATTAAAATATATAAAATCCCTCCTTGTACCGTCGCATTTCATGCATTCGGGCAGCGTCGCCGTGCCTGGCTGCACTGAAATGTCGTACTTTGCCAGAGAAATAGAGAATATTGAAGAATATCCAACCCGATAACGCCCTCTGATTGGCGTGTCATTCTCTCCCCGCTCCCTTTCCAAAATTTGTATAGGACTTTGTATCTGTTGTGTGCACAACCCCACTACCACAAAAGGTCAACATGACGACGGCCATCACCACCATTCTTCTATTGGTCTCTTCTGCTGTTCTATAAAATCACTGTCCTACCTGTGTCGCCATATACATACTATATCTTATATTCCTCTAGGTTCTCTTGACCTCCTTGGAAACAAACACTACATACGTCCTTTGTTTGGTCCTGGCACCGTGGGTTCACCCCAGTACGAACAAAAAGGCCGTACACTCCCTTGGTTATACGCGCCATTGACACTTCAGCGCTCTTAGCCCCTCCAACAACCCTCAACAAACAAGAGAGAAAAGCGATCGATCAGGGTCCAAACCATCCCGGTGCAGCCATTACTGGTAGAGAGGAACAAAAGAGACGCGCGAGAATGTCGTCGGTCCTGTCACCTCAGGTTCATACCGAGCTCTCGCAGCTGCTGCAGGCCCTGCAGTCAGGCGACAACAACATCCGCTCCCAGGCGGAAGAGCACCTGGCCAACAACTGGACAAACACCCAGCCAGAGGTTCTTTTGATGGGCCTGGTGGAGCAGATCCATGGCTCCACCGACACCACGGTATGCATGCAGGACTCCGTGGGATTATTATCTCCGTTGGCGCTTTTCAGTTGGCTAATGTCGGGGATTTAGACGCGCTCATTTGCTTCAGTTATCTTCCGTCGCATAGCTTCAAAGACTCGCAAGGCTGCGAGCGGAGACCAGATCGAGCTGTTCCTATCTATATCACAAGAGCAGGCGTATGCGATCCGCGAGAAGCTGCTCGAGGCGCTCGGCAACGAGACCGTCAACACAGTGCGAAACAAGGTTGGCGATGCTGTCGCGGAGCTGGCTAGAGAATACTCAGATAACGGTACGAGCGCACCCCTTGGTTTTTACTGATAGTGTTCCTGACAATACAGGTCAACAATGGCCCGAATTACTCGGTGTGTTGTTTACGCTCAGCAACTCCAAAGACGAAGGACAAAGGGAAAATGCCTACAGGATCTTCGCGACCACCCCCGGTATAATTGAGAAGCAGCACGAGGATACCGTTCTGTCTGCTTTTGCGAAGGGCTTCAAGGATGTCAACGTCAATGTTCGATTGTCGGCCATGGAGGCATTCGCCTCGTTTTTCCGCACAATTAGCAAGAAGGCGCAAGTCAAATACTACGCACTCATCCCAGAGGTCCTGAACATCCTCCCACCGATCAAGGAGTCGCAGGATTCCGAAGACCTGACAAGGGCCCTTACTGCTCTCATCGACCTTGCAGAGGTTGCCCCGAAAATGTTCAAGCCGCTCTTCCGTAACCTCGTCGCTTTCAGCATATCAGTCATTCAGGACAAGGAGCTCAGCGACCAGGCGAGGCAAAACTCTCTGGAGCTCATGGCTACATTCGCCGACTACGCGCCTGGAATGTGCCGAAAGGATCCTTCGTTCACTGCTGATATGATTACCCAATGTTTGAGTCTGATGACTGACATTGGCGTCGACGATGACGATGCAGCTGAATGGAACGACTCCGAGGATATGGAGCCCGAGGAGAGCGATATGAACCACGTCGCTGGTGAGCACTGTATGGATAGGCTGGCAAACAGACTTGGTGGACAGACGATTCTGGCCCCCACGTTCGGCTGGCTACCACGGATGATGACCTCCAACGCCTGGAGGGACAGGCACGCCGCTCTGATGGCCATCTCGGCCATCTCAGAAGGCTGCCGTGATCTGATGGTTGGAGAGCTGGACAAAGTCCTCGAATTGGTCGTCCCGGCGCTGCGTGATCCTCACCCACGTGTACGATGGGCAGGATGCAACGCCCTGGGCCAGATGAGCACTGATTTTGCTGGCACCATGCAGGAGAACTACCACCAGATCGTGCTACCAGCCATTATCCCGGTTCTCGAGTCTGCCGAACCCCGCGTTCAGGCCCACGCTGCCGCGGCCCTGGTTAACTTCTGCGAAGCCGCTCAAAAGGAGGTGTTGGAGCCGTACCTGGATGGTCTCTTGAGCCTCCTTTTCCAGATCCTCCAGAGCCCAAAGAGATATGTGCAGGAACAGGCTCTGTCTACGATTGCCACAGTCGCCGACTCGGCAGAGGCTGCCTTCTCCAAGTACTATGATACCCTTATGCCATTGCTGTTTACTGTTCTGCGACAAGAGAACACCAAGGAGCTCCGCCTGCTGCGCGCTAAGGCTATGGAGTGCGCTACTCTGATTGCTTTGGCTGTTGGAAAGGAGCGTCTCCGCGATGATGCCATGACTCTGGTGCAGCTCCTCGCTTCGATTCAAGGAAGCATCACTGATGCCGACGACCCGCAAGCACAATACCTCATGCACTGCTGGGGACGTATGTGCCGAGTCCTAGAGAAGGATTTCATCCCATTCCTGCCGAGCGTCATGCCACCGCTTCTCGAGATTGCCAAGGCCAAGGCTGACATCCAACTCTTGGACGACGAGGAGCAGGCCGAGGCTATCCAGCAAGAGGAGGGATGGGAGTTGGTGCCTCTTAAGGGCAAGATCATCGGTATCAAGACGAGCACTCTGGACGAGAAGAACATTGCTATCGAGCTACTTGTTGTCTACGCGCAAGTCCTCGAGGCTGACTTCGCACCATACGTTCCGGATATCATGCAGAACATCGCCGTCCCAGGCCTTGCATTCTTCTTCCACGACCCCGTCCGCGTCATCTCCGCCAAGCTCGTGCCGCAGCTGATCAACTCCTACAAGAAGGCCTACGGAAACCCCTCCAACGAGCTGACCAGCCTCTGGGAGCCAACCCTCGAGAAGATCCTCGAAGTCCTCACCGCCGAGCCCGCCATCGAGACCCTCGCCGAGATGTACCACTCCTTCTACGAATCCGTCGAGGTGATGGGCAAGAACTGCCTCTCGGGCAAGCAAATGGACGCCTTCATCACGGCGGCCCAATCAGCGCTCGAGGACTACAAAGAGCGCGTCAAGGAGCGCGCCGAGGAGGCCGAGGAGAACAACCGCGAGGAGGGCGAGGAGGAGGACGACGACATCCTGTACGCCATCGAGGATGACCAGGCCCTGCTCGCAGAGATGAACAAGGCCTTTCACTGCATCTTCAAGAACCACGGCGTGGATTTCCTGCCCGCCTGGGGACGCCTCAGCGCCACTTACGACGCCTTCCTCAAGAACGGGGACCCGACGCAGAGACAGTGGGGGCTGTGCATCATGGATGACGTTCTGGAGTTCTGCGGCGAGAGGAGCTGGGAGTACAACGCCTTCATCATCGAGCCTCTCATCACCGGGTGTCGCGATGCTGCGCCCGCGAACCGTCAAGCTGCTGCGTATGGTGTCGGGATGGCGGCGCATAAGGGCGGGGTCGTCTGGGCGGGGTTCCTTGGGGCGGCGGTGGATACGCTGTTTGCGTTGTGTGCGGTGCCGGATGCGAGGGATGAGGATAACGTTTTCGTGACTGAGAATGCGTGTGCGGCGATTGCGAAGATTCTGCATTATAACGCGACGCAGGTGAGGGAGCCGGATGAGACGAGTAGGAGGTGGGTGGAGACGCTGCCGGTGGTTAATGATGAGGAGGCGGCGCCGTATGCGTATTTGTATTTGTCGGAGCTTATTGATCGGTGAGTACACTCCTCTCCATAACCTTTGCCCATTTTGGCCAGGATGATGGAGCACCTGCTAACTTCTCACAGACAACACCCCGCTGTCCTAACCCAGCCTCAAAAGGTCTTCGCAGCCGTCGTGCTCGCGCTCGAGGCTAAGACCCTGCAGGGCCAGATCGCAGTCAAGGTCGTGACGTCGACGAAGAACCTGCTCCAGATCACCGGACAGGATTTGAATGTGTTGACGTCGCAATTGGGTCCGGAGGCGCAGTTGATTGCCAGGTCGGCGTTCAGTTAGTTGGGTAGTGGAAGATGGATGTGCGGTGGGGAGGAGGTTGATACCATGAATGAACAAGCTGGTGCGGGTTGTCGCCGGGGGATGTGGGGAAGGCGGTTTATATGGGTTTAAGCATAGCGGCGAGCCAGATGTGGTAGTAAATTTACTAATTTTATGGAACTTGTATGATTTTATGAGGTTGTGATAATGGGTGTTTGTGGTGGAGGTTCGTAGGTCGACTAGGCCATAGAGGGCCTTGAGGGAACTTCTCTGTGGTTTCGTGAGAGCTTGGGTTTCGGATCACTGCGCTTTAAACGGATGCTGAGTTATACAGTAGATAGATACCACGCCTTCCAGCCCTATATGCTATGCTATGCCAACACTTAATTCATACAAATCTTACAATACACCATCCTCCCTTTCCTCCCCTACTGCTTCTCCACAGGACTCTTCTTCGCCTCAGCCTGAGCCGCCCCCTCCTCCGCCATCCAGTCGGACAGGTACTCCGCAGTCTCCCAGGCCACCTTCCCGTTCTTCGCAGCCTCGGCGCGCTTTTTCTGTCCGATCTGGCCGGCGCGTCCGAGGATACCGGCGATGAGGTGCGTGCAGCGGAGTCTGGATGTATCAAGTCAGCAAATCTGTCCCCTACACCATGAAGGCAGGGAAAAGGAGGGAAGGGAGGGGACTCACGAATCATCATTCGCCGGGATAGGATACGTAACCCAAGTCGGGTTAACATCCGTATCAACAATACCAATCGTCGGCACCCCCGCCAACCCACACTCATGCAGACAAATATAATTCTCCAACGGATTCAGCACCACCACCAGATCCGGCTTCACCGCCCTATGATCCTCTAACTTCTTCCTAACCGTCGCATTATCAATGACCTCATCCCTCTCATCAACGACCTTAATCCCCGCCCTCCCCAAGATCTGATCCCCATTCGTCAAGCTCCCCGGAATCCAGCGATCGAAGATATGGCACCCGCCCGCCAGCTTCGCAGCGCCGACAACAGCGCGCTGCTGCCCCTTGCGCGTGCCGACGAAGAGGATCGTGCCGCCGTGGTAGGCGACGCCTTCTACTACCTTTGCGGCGCGGCGGAGGTGCACGGCCGTGGCTTCGAGGGAGATGATGTGGATACCTGCGCGGATACCGTGGATGTACATCTGGTTCCCTGGGTGCCACAGCGCGGTCGCGTGGCCCATGTGGGACTGCGATGCGAGGAGTAAGGGGAGGGTGATGTCGTCTGGCCCGAGGGGGGAGGTGATGGCGCGGTGGGGCTGGTAGAAGGGAGCGATGTCTGAGCCGAGGGAGCCGGTGGCGCGTTTGATCTGGTTCATGGTCTTGAAGTCTGCGCCGGCGGAGGGGTTCACGGAGTCGGGGGTGAGGTGTTTTTGAGGGGGTGGTAGGGTGGTGGTGGTGAGCGTGCGGAGGGAGGTGGTGAGGGCG
Organism: Pseudogymnoascus sp. WSF 3629; assembly: GCA_001662585.1. Classification (NCBI taxonomy): domain Eukaryota; kingdom Fungi; phylum Ascomycota; class Leotiomycetes; order Thelebolales; family Thelebolaceae; genus Pseudogymnoascus; species Pseudogymnoascus sp. WSF 3629. Next base: position 135,305 of record KV454629.1, read on the forward strand.
CGGCGGCCTGGAGGGGGGGGTTAGGACGGTCAATTGAGTGGGAGAAGGGTGTGGGGAGGTGGTGCGTACCTTGCCGTGAGGCTACATTCCGTATTATCATTGTGGTGGGCTTGATGGTTCTGGAGAGTTTGGTTGTCGTCGTCGGAGCGACTTTTGAGATTTCGAGGATGCAATGTGAGGCTAGGCTTAATGTGGTTAGCGCACTAAGCTTGATGGGTGACCACGGTATACGAGCATACGAGCAACAACACCAACATACAACACAACAAGCAGAGCATATCTTTCAAATTATTTGGTACAGTCTATTTATTGAAGCTCCGAAAAAATTATGGATTGGGCCACTACAAAGCCCGCATCATCACTGCTAACGCTAGGTACATCATGAAGGCGTAAAAATACCGCTGAAATCTAAACATCTCTCCCTACTACTACCTGCTGGTCGCCTTGGTGATCGCGAAAACACCAATGATGGCAACTGCAAGAGTCACAATAGCACCTGGCAGCAACAGATCATTCGGCACACCGGCGATGATCTGAGGGGCCTCCTGCACGACCGGTTGTTGTTGTCTCCGGCTGCGCGAGTGAAGGCGGTGATGGTCCTCTTCGTCGCTCTCCTCCTCGTCTTCTTCGGAGATGACGCGCTCGCGTCTCCTACGCATAGTCGACATTGGTGGTGTGTGTAGTTCCGGAGCAGCGATGACAGGGACTGGTTCGACAGTAGCCATGATTGCTGGCTTCTCGGGATCATGAACAAACAAATCAACCTTGTCGCGTCCGCCGTGTCTGGCAATGACAATGGCCTCCTTGAGATCGTGGTCTGTGGTGATGGAAACAGTGTCTCCCTCATCATCAAGGTAGCTAAGCGCAAAGCCCGAAGCCCCCAATTTCCCATCCTCAAAGCTCGCTGCTCCTCCAACAGCCTCAACCTCGGCACCGAGTTTGTCTGTGACCAGGGCGATCAGCTCTGCCATGCCGTTGGACGCAGTGATGTGAAGCCTGTGGACTCGGCCACTTGGTGCCTTGAACTTGAACGGGAATGGAATATCCTCGACCGGCAGTGCAGGTTCCTCCAGGTGCCTAACAGGAGACTCGGCTCCGGTGTGGGATGCAGAATCGCCAGGTGCAACACTGGTATCCATCATTCCACCGTGCTTCGAGTGGTCAGGGGACATGAGAGACCTGCTAGCAACCTGGTGATGGCTGCCCTCTCCTGACATCATAGATTCGGTATCATTATCCAACGATAACCAGAACTTGTTCCAAGCAGGGCCTTCGCTGTCCCCTGTAGATATCGTGTTGATCTGCTCCAATGTGGCGTATGTAAGCTTCAAGACGTCGACCATGCCGACGATTTCGCCACCATCGTTCATGACTGGCAGGTTCAAGTAGTGGCCATCTATCATCTATTAGCAACTATCAGTTTACGCATGGATCGTATACATACCATGCATCTTCCTCAATGCAGCCTGGATGGTCATTTCCATCGGAGCAAAATCCGGGTGAGGCGTCATGACTCTGACGACGCTGCAGTTGGCGGGGTCCATTCCAGGAGCAATGACACGAAGGACTACATCCTTGCTTGTGAAGATTCCGGTGATGGCACCCTGGTCCTGGACCAAGACAGCCGTGGTATGGTTCTCCTTCATCAACATTGCCGCTTCCTTCACGGAAGTTCGGACGGAGACGGTAGTCGGAGGGCGGCCATCGAGGACGGACTCCAGGGTCGGCCCAGACATCTTCAAGCGTAGAGCCTCAACGTATTGTATGATTTGTTGCGGCTGGCTGGACCCAAGCTCGGATTGAACACCTTCCAAAGCGTCGTAGAGCTTCCGGGAAGAGCTATATGCCCTCTCCAACTTCTCCATAGCATCGTAGAAGCACTTGGTGATATCCAAGATACCAGAGATATCCTGGTTCTCATCCATAACTGGCAAGTGGCGGAATCCCTTGCGGACCATGAGGTCGAGGGCATCGGTCGCGCTTGTGTCGGTGCGGGCACAGAGCGGGTTCTTCGTCATGATCTCAGCGATTGTGATGTTGTTGGCTTTGATACCAGCTGCAACAACCCTGTATGCAAGATCCTTTGCGGTGAAGATACCGGCAATGCGGTCATCATCGTCGGTGACCAGTACGCAGTCTTCTCTCTTTGCCGCCATCAATTGAGCAGCCTCGGCAACAGTTGTATTCGGCTTGATTTGAAGAGCTTGGCTGGGCCTCAGGGCCATGACAGTTCCCGGTGGAGCCCTCTTCGATTGTCTCGCACGACCGGTGGTCTTCGTCTTCTTGCTGAGGTCGGTCTCGATTTTTCTTCGGATAGCCTAATGGTACGTTAAAGGGGGATTCTGGCAGTGGTTGCGATAAGGCGGAGGGTAAACAAACCTCATCTCTCTTCGACTGCTTCTGCCTGCTGGTGCTCACTGAAGAGCCTCCAGCTTCGCTCTGAAGGGTTGAGCTGCCATGGTTCTCTAGGGGTCTCGGGATGCCCGAGGAAGGACTGTTTGTAAACTGAGGCATAGCACCTCTTGCAGCTCCACTCCTCGAGGGAGTCCCCCGCATCGTACCAGTTGTAGACGACATACTCAATATGAATGAGCTTCTGCAGCGACGCGTGAATATGCAAGCAAGGGTTCAACTTAATCAACCTTTTACGCGCTGAGAATAATGTGTGGCCTGCGATGACTGGTGTAAGGGTTTCCGTCGGTGTTGATTCCGATTCCGATTAATCGATTAGTCCAAACTCGGAAGCTTGGCCAACCAACCCTGGTCATTCCGAATTTAGGATTACGCGTTGCCCGGCAACGACCATCTCTGTTTATGCGAGCTATCACATAGCGTCATCTGCCTTGGAGATCCCAAGAAACCGCAACCTGAGAAGATCATTCTACTAAAATCCCTTCAAAGGAAAACCTCTACTCCTCTACATCTACAATACATCTTCACTTCACATCCAATTGAATCAATACAAAAAGCTTCAACCCTCATCTGCGCAAAACCACATCTCTCAAACCGCTCCTCCTCCATCCCAGGGCCAACAAGGCCACCCAAACCACCAAAGGCTCATCTAGAGTCCGACAAGTGCTGATAGATCTTCAATCTTAACACGCCTGGCCTTACGGCTTGCGCTGCGGAGGTATATATGAACCGTAAACCGTCTGATGAGTATGCTCATATCTAACAAATCGACAGTCCTCGGAACCATAGGTTAGCTTAACTGCTATACTTTCAACGACACAATTTATTCCGACCTCATACTGCATTCCAAATGCTGTCCAATCCAAAAACCCTTCAACGACACCGACAACACCGACGACAACAATCGACACCAACGGCTTACGACGCCCCGAAGGTCCCAACCCTGCCAACAAACCAGAAGAATGCCTCACACCGACGAGGCATGAGCCTGGATCAACGACGACGCCAATCACCAACGCAGGACACAGTAAGTATCACTAACCAAGGATTATACGACAACCAACAGCATATATTGCAAGAAACGCAGCAGCACAGACTGGCACGCCAGGGCCAACAACCGACACGCTTTTTCAACCCGACAAACGATGAGAACTACTTAATATCGCCTCTTGTCACACCGCAAAGGAAAAACTTTGATATCGGGTGTATCGATGTGTATGGAGCTTCAGGAAAACGCGCTTCATATTCAGCATACCCCGAACCGATCAATTCGTTAAATAGAGTCAACGAGAACGCGCACGCCAGGAATGGCCAGTTCGCCGGCAATGACTCTCTACTCTACCAGGATGAGGAGACCACTCCTTCAGCATATGTTGACTTTTCAATGGCATTCGACGGTTCGCAGGCGCAAGAAAGTTGGAACGCAACTATCAAACCCAATAGGTCTTCGCATAGCCGTCGGATCAGTGGCAACATTGCCGATAGAGTGGCACAGTATGAAGATTTGGCTGCTAGGCAGTCACTTTCAAGGCCAATCACTCCTCCTAATCATGATTCTCCGAGTATGTATATTCACATCTCTTGTATTCCATTACTAACAGGAAAACAGACTACATTCCTCTCACTCCAGCACACACACCATTTGCTCGCCATGCAAAGGTAGAACACATGCCACAAGCATACTCTGGCGACCATGACACTTCCATGGAGGCCACCATCAAGCCAACCCACCACAGGAATCGCCAATCAATTTCGAATTTCCAATACATGCGTATCCAAGCGGAGATGGACGACCCTCCGTCTCCTCCATGCAGCAGCCCAATGCCAAACTCATCATTCATTGGAATGCCATCATACGTCAAGGCCGAGCCCAGGAGTTACGAGTCACCCTATCAATCACCAACCCACTCGAAATACCCTCCCCAGAACTTCCACTCCCAATCCTCATCACCAGAACTGTCCCAAAGGTCACTTTACCGCGACCCCTTCGACAACAAGCCCCACCTCGACGCCCCCAATGGCTCATACCCCGACCTCGAGGAATTCTCCAGCCAAGCCAACTCCCCCATGCCCTCCTCCTCTCTCCACCACCGCTCCTTCTCCGAAGACAGCATCACCCACGCCGACGAAGCCCACGCCGAAACCGGCATCACCACCGACGACATCGCGTGCTACATCTCCGGCCCCTCCCCCGCAGACCAGAAATACCTCTGCCTCTTCCCCTCCTGCAACAAGCGCTTCGGCCGCAAAGAAAACATCAAGTCCCACGTGCAAACCCATCTCGGGGACCGCCAATTCCAGTGCCCGCACTGTCGCAAGTGCTTCGTTCGCCAGCACGACCTCAAGCGCCACGCCAAGATCCACAGTGGTGTCAAGCCCTACCCGTGTGCCTGTGGCAACAGCTTCGCGCGCCATGATGCGCTGACCCGTCATCGCCAGCGCGGGATGTGCGTCGGTGCCTTCGAGGGTGTAGTCAAGAAAGTCGTTAAGCGTGGACGCCCTCGCAAGCACCGCCCCGAGCACGACGAGCGCGTTGACAAGGCGCAGCGAACAAGGACGAAGAATAAGAACGCCGCTGCTGCAGCGCCGGCGAGTAACCCGTCATCCGAGGCGCCTTCTTCGGCATCGGAATACTCGGAGAGCTCGTATGGACTGTCGCCCGCGCCGCAGGCGGATTACGACGTCCTTGACGCCCCGCCATTCGCCGAGTACGCGCATAGCCCATATGCGCCTTCTGATCCGTTCATTGGCGCCGGTGTGGACGCAGAGTTGGAATACGCCATGCAGCCCGTCACCGCGGTGGCAGAGACACAGTGTATTTCCCCGCAAGCAATCCAGAATGCCGCCAGCCCCGCATACTCGCACCACTCGCACCACACCACCGCCGCCACCAGCCCGACGCTGAGCGCGCGCTCTCCGCCCGACCTGTGCGCGTCGACGTTTGAGGCGTCGTCGCCGAGCGCGAGTCTGTCGTTCTATGATATGCCTGGTGGGCAGGGGCAGCAGGACGCGGATGAGATGTTCCTTGAGGCGTTTGGGGAGGGGTTGCCGATGGTGGGGGCGCAGGAGGGGGATTCGTTGTTGAGTTTTGTGGGGGGGAAGGAGTTTGAGGGATTTGGTGGGGGGGTGGGGGATGTGGATGAGTTGTTTGGGGAGGGGGCGGGGGTTTGGGTTGATTAGTTGCTCGATCTTTTGGGTGATTTTTTTACTTCTCCCTTTCTCCCTGCCTTGCTCGCCTCTTGGGGTGAGCAGTGGGTTTGGTGTACGATACTATACGATGCGCTATGTGTGTTGTTGTTTTTATTCTGGATGGTGCTTTGGATTTTGCTTTTTGGAAATGGAATCTGGAATATGGCGGCTGGTACCGGGGTTGGAAAGGGGAAATGGGAAAAGAAAGGTTGTTGCTTGTCCACCGGACGCACACTTTTGGCGTCTTGTTTGATTTATATTTGTCAGTTTCTGTCAGTTCTGTCAGTCTGTTTTTGTTCTGCTTGCTTTGCTGTGTGCTTTGTAAGTGCGCTGCACTACATATATACAGGACTTATCTAAGTGAGTTAAGTGGGATCTATGCGTTAATGGCAGTGATGGATGGGATGAAAGTGGATGTGGTGTATTTCAATTCATTGGAGGCAGTATGGTGTGTTATGATAGCTAGTTCAAGCAGCTAAGATGAGAGATTCAAATGATAACATCCTTGTCAAGATAAAAAAAAAAACATCCTTCATTAAGTAAAGTAAAGATATAAATGAACACTTTTCATTAAAGTAAAAGTCAAGATATATATCTTATTAATCTACCTACACGCAAAATAATTAAGAAAAAAATGTAGCAACCGTTATAACCCGCTCAGCTCACAGGAAACGCCCGAACGATCCTGCACCTGCCTTGCGGGAATAGAAGAATTGCCTAGACGCAGCGCGCCTCCACATGTCATACCTTAGGTAGAGGACATAGGTTCCAGCGCGCTGGCTACTCGTTTGTGCATGACATGCATGCACGAGGTTGATGTCCCGCATGGAATACAGAGTTTCAAGGATGGGTCTTGCCTTGTACTCCACCTTGCCTTGCGGGTTGGGTGTTTGTGATGGTGAAGGGAGAAAGGGGTGGGTGGGTAGTGAGGGGGGTGATGAGAGAGAGAAATAAGAAGTTGGGAGGGGGGTGAGCACGGGTTTGTCACGGCGAAGGGGGTCCAGGAAATCGCTGTATTGGGTATCTAAAACAAATCTCGACCGTTAACTTTTTCATGCGCAAATCGGATAGGGAGGTATCAAGTTTGAATCGACTTCCTCTTCGCAAACAGCGGCGATCCACCATCCTCATCCATACGATCCAGCATCTGGTCGATGCCCGTGATATCCAGATCCCTTCCCGCGGCTGCGATCTGTAACTGCCCCGCGCCGCTCTCTAGCGCCGGTACTCTGGGCTTCTGCGCACCGCCAGACTCGGGGAGATCTGCTACGATGACTAGGCGGTGCTCAGCGGCTATGATGAGCTCGGGTGTCGCGCCATCGATCACGCTCTGAGAGAGACCGGTGCATCGCTCGCCGCGGAGGTTGACGCCGTCGATGCGGAGCATCTTGGTGCCTGTAGCGCCGCTGAAGAGGTTCGCGCCGCGGCGGTGCTGGGCTTCCCAGAAAGAGCGGAGGGAGGGGATGACGGCGTAGGCGTCTTCGATCCAGAACGCGATACGCTCATCTGCCGGGCTGGTAGTTGTCGTTTTCGGGAGGGGTAGAGCGGAGATGAGTCCCGCGGTGGCGGATTGGTTGTGCGAGCCGAGCAGGGCAGGCTCGACGGTGCGGCGGGTGGCGGGGGTCATGGGGGCGAACTTGGAGGTTGACGCTGCGTGACGGGATGTTGATTTGATGGGTGGTCCGTCGATGTAGCCAGAGATGGAGAAGGGGGTCAGGGCGCCACCCTTGATACCCTGGATACCTAGGATGCCTCTAGATGCGCCGGGGCCGGAGCCTTCGAGGTCCCAGACGCCCCATTCGCCATCGGAGAGGAGGACCATGACGGCTTTGCCGCCGAGGACCCATTTGGTGTCGAGGATGGCCTTGCGGGAGGAGAATTTTGCGGTGTCGGATTTTATGAAGTCGGTGTGGAGGGTTAGGAGCCAGGATCCGTCGGAGACGTCGGGGGAGTAGATTCTGATTGCTCCTGTCTTGTCTGCAAGGAGCAGATTGTTTGAGGAGTGGCTGAAGTCCAGACTTGAGGCTGGAGTCGACAGATACTGCGTCTGGAACGGTGCAGTGTGATCTTGTGACAGCTTCTCTGTGGTCTTCCCTCCCTTTTGTGCAGACAGAACTGGTACTTTGTGGAGTAACAGCAAGCCCGTAACCTCCCTCGAATGAGAGGCCACAAGCAGATAACCGCTCGATTTGGCCTTTTCATCCCGTTCTCTAACGAATGTCATGGCAACCCCATCAGCAGGGGTCGAGAATCCGGATAGAGTAACAACAGTCTCGCCCCATTTCCTCGATTTGTTATTTGCCTTCCTCTCGGGCGACGGCGGCGTTATCGGCAGAGACACAAGCCGAACCGAGCTATCTCCACAGGTAGCAGCAAAGACAATCCTATCTTGCACGGCCGCACAGACCGCCAGGTGCGTCACACTGGCGCCAAACACGAGATCAATATGCTGTAGCACCGGAGGAAACGGGCGTGACGGGTCAGTCTCGGCCTCTTCCTCCTCGAACTCTGCCTCCTCCTCGGCAGCAGCAGGCACCTCGTCGTCCGAGTCAATAATCATGACTGCATTGTTTGAGGCACCGTTTCCGTTCGCCTTTGGTGCCGCGGCGGGCTTGAAGGTGCGGCCACCCCGCCAGATGATGCGCACGCCCTGGTCGTGGCCGCAGATGACGATTGAGGAGCCATTAGGTGCGGGGGTGGGGTATGGCGCGGCTGTGTAGATGCGGTGGGAGAGCTCGTAGCTGTTGATGGAGTCAGGTTAGTCATGATGTCTCGAAGGCTGGGGGGAAGGTTGCACACCTCAATTGAACGTTCTGTTCGGTGCGGAGGAAGCGCTCTGAGAAGCCCATGGTGAGAGAGCGGCGTAGCCAGTGACTTGTGTAGCTTTTCACAGGTAAAAGACGCGTGGTGGTCGTTTGGAGAGGACGACAGTGAGGTAGTTGAAGCTGTGGAGGGAAGTGAAGGCGCGCAGTGTATAACACAGAGGACGTGAAGCTTAGGCAGGTCTTTCCCAGTAAAGCGTAAATCGATAAAGCTTACTATAGTTACTTTGGTATATTTCCGCCGCCGTAGCTAGGGGGGGCGGGATGTTCCAGGCGTGAACTATAGTGGTAGAGTGGTAAGTGGTAGTAGAGAAGATTAGATTAGTGGTAACTAGAGTAACTGGAGTAACACGAGTGACTGCTGGAAACTAGAGTAACCAAGTCACTGTTAGTGGTCTGTTCTACTGTCCCTACATACTAAATCACGATAGTAGATACCTAATGTCTCTAATGTTTAGTGGTACTTACTCTACTCTGCCGCCTCTACCAGCTATATACTTACCAGTGTTATCAGTACTAAAGCATACAGAATACCACTATACACGATATTCACACATGCACGGTATAGACATACAAACAATACAGTAAGACATAACAGTGCAACCTAGTTGCTGGTTACCCTACACGTTGTATGTAGACTACAACAATCTCATAACAACATAATAACAACATATCAACACAGCAAACCCCCTATACGCGAAAGTAAGGCGAAAGTAAGAGTACTCATTTTATATTACATTCGACAGTTCATTATATGATATCCCAGACTTCAGGTTACTCGAGTAATTTCAGTATTTGTTTGCCTGTGCCCCTTATACAGCCCTCTACTAACTAATTTACTCATCTAGGCCTTCATGCTGTACGAGTACACTACTCCTTATACAGCTTACTATGGTACACCCGTATTATGGGATATAGCCATATAGTAGCACTAGACCATACCTCCGGCTTCTTCTACTGGCTGCAACTCCAAGGCCAAGCGCGATATCAGATATAAGACATCGAGAGCAAAGGGTGTACAAAGAATGTACATGCAGCCCAAGCACAACGTCTGGTACTGGTACTTCCAAGCAACAGATTCCTGGGTCGAGAACTCCTTGGGAAACCAGCGGGAGATCCAGCAGGGAATCCAGTGGGAATCCAGTGCCAAAATCTACTGGGAAATATGCTGGGAATACCAGTGCCACAAACCCCCTGTGGTAGGCCAGAACACTCCTTACTGTCTCTCATTTCCCCTCTCGTCCTCCCCCCCTCTTCTTCCCACCCAACCCAATTCTCTCCTCTTCTCCCCTTTCTCCCCCCCAAATCTTCCCCGCCCTTTCACTCACCGATGTACCGGTACATGTCAAATGAGTACCGGCGCTCTTAGTCCATATGCCGGGGCATCTACGGTTGAGATCCGGATGGGCGATGTGGGCACTAGAGGCACTCCTCAACAGAGAGATCTGCTGTTCTACTTTTCTACTGTTCTACCCCATCCCCCCTCCCCAGCCCATCTCTTTTGTTGTTCTATAATATGTGACCAAATCCACAAAATCCCCCCCCAAGGAACGCAAAGAACGCAAAGAATCCCTCTTGAAACAAGACACTCGCTGCCTTGCATATGCGCCCTCTCGTGGAGTATGATAACGACAGTATGATGATGGAATAAATGCAGACCTTCCACGCGGACCAACTCTAATCCTCCCACACGCCGCTCCTTTGCAAATCCCGCTATAGACAAACCGTACGCACTCACGCACGCTCCTCACGTCTATGCCTCGCCCTGTATCTGACGCGCTGGGACCTCGCAGAGACTCTATGTTTGTGTCTTCTCCGCCACTCCCCGACGCGCTGCACGAATTCCAGCCTTGCATTCTAGTCACGGCCTCCTCGACGCCCTCGATTCGGGAAGAACTCTCACTTTCCCCGTGGGAGTCATCTTGGGCACCACCCCAATTGCTGAGTGCTCGGTATATAGCCCGGCTCCAGCGCCTCTCGTGCGGTGTGGGGGATCATCGTCGGTATAGGCTGCTCGACTTCTTCCCGGATAGTGGACATCGCGTGCCGGAGCAAGCATCCATGATACCTATACGCACGATATCGAGGACGACGACCGGCTTATGACGCAACTGGCAGCGCCATGCATGAATTCTTCGGGCCGCAATATACTCGCGAGGATCGGTCGCAGCATCAGCAGCAACAGCAACAGCAGCAGCCGCCGCCTGCTCAACGGCGATACCCACGAAATGATATTGGAAGCCAAGCCATGGGCATGGCCATGCTGGGGCCGGTATCCGAAAACGAGGCTATGGACATGACGAACATGACGGATCTGATGGGGGGAGGAGATACGCTTGATGATATTGTGAGGCAGAATAGCAAGGAGCTATTGCGGCGACAGAGCTTGCCTATGCAGCAGTTTGGAGGTGATATGGACGATATATATACGCCTATTCAGAACCGGAGAGGATCTATGATGGAGTTCGGCTCGGGTCAGGCGGCTCTCAATAACTTCCAGTTCACTACTACTGCGTCGAATGCAAGCCTTCTCGTGCAAAGCAGGAGGCCTTCGATGCAAGGACTGGAGGTTCCAAGAGGGTATGGAGATATGGGTGTCCAGAGCAGGAGACCTTCAGTACATGAACTCGATGTTCCAGGAGGATACGGAGATATCAGTGTCCAGAGCAGGAGACCTTCCATGCATGAACTTGATGTGTCAAGTGGATACGTAGACATTGGTGTCCACAGCAGGAGGCCTTCAGTTCAGGAGTTAGATGAGTCAAGAGGATACGGCGACATGGGAACGAATATGGATATGACGGGAAACCCGACGAACTTCTCACTTATGGCCCAAACTTCCGTCGCCATCGAGTCTCCTACTGCCTACCAGGCAATCGCTCCTCAAATAATGCCAACGAATATGATGGGGGACATGATGGCGTTTTCCGGGATGCAGGATACCCAGACACCCATCATCTTCAACCCGAACAGCTTCACACAGCCATTCTCAGGCCCGTCTATGGACCCGATTTCGTCGGAATTCGTACTCGGCCCAACATCACAGGTCAACAGTGGCACATCAAGTGTAGTATTGGGCCATAGTTCACGCGGCGAAATACCTCTTGTCGAATCCCACAATACCTCCCGGCGAAACAGCCATATATCCAGACGAAACAGTTATGTCGAATTTAACACGGGCATTACACAAAGCCCAGTATTATACGCAACGACTTCTATTCCTACGATTCCTACGATTCCATCAATACCCCCCGAAATGCCTAATATGGAGACATACTCCCCTCTGGTTCTAACAACGTCCGCAGAGGCGTTTAATGGACTGGTAGGCTCCTCTACGAATACCACATTTACGAACCATAATTCCAGCAGCGGGTTCAACATCGAAGGTATACTAATGAAAGTTACCTCCCGAACCAACCCCGAAACCGACCTCGGGTCCGTCGACATGTCCTGCGCATTCGTGGTCTGCGACGCTACCATGCCCGACAACCCCATAATCTACGCCTCTGAGATCTTCTCGCGACTCACAGGCTACAACAAGAACGAGGTATGGATGAAGAACTGTCGATTCCTTCAGTCCCCCGACGGCAAGTCCAAAAAGGGGGAGAAGCGGAAATACGTCGATGATGCTGCTGTGTATGCTTTGAAACGGGGGGTGTTGAGGAGAAGGGAGGTACAGTGCAGCTTGATTAATTATCGAAAAGGGGGGCAGCCGTTCACCAATCTCCTTACTATGGTTCCTATAACCTGGGACACGGAGGAAGTGAAATACTACGTCGGATTCCAAATCGACCTCGTCGACAACCCCTCGGCCATCATCTCCAAAAGTACCACCGGGACCTATTCCGTCAATTACTCCCAGCACCACCTCCCGCGCTACACTCCCCGCCCTCCCCTCCCGACCCCACAGCATCTCGACACCAGCGTGACGCTTAGCCCGGGGGAAGTCTCAACGATACTAACCTCCTTCCAAGCGGGACTGAACTACGACCACACTGGCCTTCGGGACACGCTTCTGTTGGAGAATAGTCCGGATGTGATACACATCCTCTCACCCATGGGGCACTTCCTCTACGTCTCACCCTCCAGCCAGCGGATCCTCGGGTATGCACCTGAGGAGCTTGTCGGGACTGCGCTGTCGTCTGTTTGTCATCCTAGCGATATCGTGTCTGTGATGCGGGATCTGAAGGATGCCACAACCGGTGGGGGAAGCATTACAACCATCTTCCGCATCCGCCACGCAACACGAGGATACATCTGGTTCGAAACCCACGGCCGCCTCCGCCCATCCTCCAGCAGCTCCAGCAGTTCCTCCAAAACGCTCCTCCTAACCAGCCGCGAACGCCCCGTCTACTCCCTCCCTTACACCTCCATCTCCGCCTCTGGCACCCTAACCGACTCCGACATCTGGAGTAAACTCTCCACCTCCGGACTCATCCTGTACATCTCCTCCTCTGTCCGCACTCTTCTCGACCGCTCACCCTCTTCGCTGGTGGGGACGAGCTTTCAGGCGCTGTTGCCGGGGGAGCAGAGAGGCGGGTTTGAGGAGTGCCTGGCGGGAAGGGGGAGGGGGTGGAGGCATGAGGTTAGGAATAAGAGAGGGGTGGGGGTTATGGTTGTTACTAGTTTGTTTGCGGGGGACGGGAGAGATGGGGGAAAGTGTGGGTTTTTGGTGGCGTTGACGAGGTTGGTGAAGCCTGGTGCGAGGGCGCCTAACCAGGCGGATAATTCTGCTGCGGCGGACTCGTCAAGTCGCTCGAAACCGCCGCTTATCACGGAACTGCAACCCGCGAGGTGTACATCCTGGCAGTCAGAACTCACATCCCTATCGCGCCACAACGCCTCTCTCACCACCGAGCTCTCCGCCTTATTATCCCTGCGGAAGAAAAGAAAGAGGAGGAAAGAGCAGGGCGGGGGAGGGGAAAGGGATTGTGCAAATTGTCGGGCGAGGACGACGCCGGAGTGGAGGCGGGGGCCGAGTGGAAAGAGGGATTTGTGTAATGGGTGTGGATTGAGGTGGGCTAAGAAGGTTGGGAGGGGGAGGGGGGTGGCGTTGGGGGGGGGGGGGAG
>KV454629.1:148848-160503 GCA_001662585.1 Pseudogymnoascus sp. WSF 3629
GGGGGTGGTGGTGTTGGGTAGTTTCCACGGGGGACACGGGAGGTTGTTGGGTTGGGGAGTATGGTTTTAATAGCGGGCTAATTCTTGGGTTGGAGGGTATAGGGTGACCTCACGGTTGGGCGTATAATGGGTTGGTGGATGGTTGGGTATAAGGAGTCTCAAAAAGAATATGGATGGCGATAGTACCTAGGTTGGATAGCGGGATGGGTGTAGTTTAATAGCGGGTATAGGTGTTTGGGTAATGGAGTAATTATAATTTTTTCAAAAGCAAATGATAGATAAATATGCTATTCGCGTGGCTGTGGGGGGGAGATGTTGGTGTTTTAGGGGGGTTGATACAACTAGCTTGGTGGAGGGGGTGGTGGAGTAGATGAAGAAGCATTGGTGTTGTTTTTATCCTCGATGGGGTAGGAGAGATACGTTGCCACCTAGAGCTCCATCGTGGAGTTGAACCACTATTCTATCGCTCTCCTATTTTTGTTTCGGGTTGGGAGGGGCCTGTTGCTTATGGGAGTAGAGGCGCCTGTATGTGCCCTTTTTATTTCAGTTATATATAAACTGTAGCTCTAGAGGATATCTGTGGATATGTCACACTACCATCCGTAGGAGTCTAGGTTAGGGTCAGGGCGTGTAGGTTGATCGTTAGAGAGTTAGGGGGAGGAGTTTGGGGGTTTAATGCAGTGGAAGGGAGTGGTTATAGGCACTAGAGTCCCCTAAGGATTCGGATGTTGCGGGGGGTTTTGCCCCATACTCTTTTGAAGTTGTTTCATTACATGTAGCATTCTAGTATATTTCTTTAGTGATAAGCACTCTCTCTAACAGGATTCATTAGAGGGCCATTGTATAGTAGGCAAGGCAGGCTCTATCGATTATCTAGGTGTATACTAGTTTCGTTTCTCAAATGATTGGGAGACGGTTAGGGTTAGAGGCACCATATGGCCGTCTTTCCGACTGCCATCCATATGGAGTATATGGACCAGAGAAGGAGGGAGTGGGATATGAATACCGAGGCACGGAAGAAGTAGCCTGCCGCTCTAAGCCCCTCAATTCGTCTATCTGATCCCTTTCGCGACACGGACAGAACTGTTCCACTAATCTGACGAGTTCGACTTGCCCATAAACTTGGGCACGCCGAAGTATGCGACGCCTATTATGACGATCAATATCAACATTCCCTGTCAAAAGGAGCCTTCGTGAGACCTCCCAGAACATTCCACTGCAGCCATAATCGCGAGAAAGCTTAAACGCAAGCATCAGCGGCGTTGAGCCCCTTGACGCAAGGTTTGGGTCAATTGTAGGCGAATTAAGTAGCGCCCCGATCAGCATATGGTTGCCAGATCGTACTGCTCGTATTAATACAGTCTGGCCAGAATCATCCCTTAAATTTGGATCCACACTCGGTAGCTTGATGAGATCCGAGGCCATTGTTATAGCAGTTTTATCTGCCACTGTCGCACACCAAGATAGGGCTGTCCTCCCAGTGTCATCTCGAGCGTCGATGTCACACTTTGGATTGTTAAGTATGCATCGAAATGAGCTGAGATGGGATAACTTCACGGCGAGGGTCAAGGCTGTGTTCCCATCTGGAGTACGTGCCATAGGGTCCGAGCCAGCCTCCAAGAGCATTTTGACAAATGTCTTTCGCGATTCTTGAATTGCCCAGAGGAGTGGCGTCAAACCTTCACGTTTGTCCTCTAGGTCTAATGATGATGTGGATAACAGTAAAGCGACGACCTCCTCGTTGTGGGGTTGACGCATTGCATCGAAGATCAATCCGTCAAGACTCGGTTTTTGGGCAGCCCTTAGGTCGACTCCGGCATCTAGCAATATTCCAATGACTGCCAATCGACTACTGTGGTTAATACGCCCAAGGGTCGCGCAGCGCAGGGCATCTCGTCTATTGTAGTCAGATGTGTCTTTGATGCAGAGCTTCGAGATTTGTTCGAAACCTCTTTCGGCCGCATAGCTCAACAGGCTTTTGGAACCACCCCAGAATTGATCTTGATTTATCAGTTCAGGATGCTTCTCTAGGGCCAATTCCAAATGTGGAAATTTCAAGAGAGTTGGCTCCTCGCTATTATCCAATAGATTAAGCGGCTTAATGTGATTGTTGCTTTTAGTTCCCTGGAGCGAAGTAGCGCCGAATTCTATAATCATGTCTACAATCTCTTCTGATGAGGCGTATTGTAAGCACTGCAGCATAGCGATGGGGACGTTCATAGCTCTGGGATAGCTGGATTCCAGCACTATCCTCAAAATGTCCACATCACCAAATTCGCAAAAGAAGGAAATGAGATGCCGTTTCTTACTAAAGCCATCCATCTTCATCGTAAAACTGCGGCGAGATTTCGGTTGCGCTGGATTCGCTGAGGTCTCATCATGCAGTGGAGGGAGATTTACGAATGCTCGAGCAGCAGCAACATGACCACCATATAGAGCTGCTACTATAGCATACCTAAATTGTCCCCCATCCAGTTCAAAGTGCTTGTTTCTCTCAGGGTGGATTCCAATAAGATCGGCACAACCGTATTCACCGAGAAAGTACAAGAGGTGAGGGTAAATTTGAGGGTAAACTTGCCAGGGTTGCGGTAGCGGCTGCCTCCAGTGAGAACCGTCACGTGCCTTAATCCAGTCTACAGTCCTGAAAGTCTCGAGGAATACAGTCTGATCTAGACCCTGTTTTTGGGCCCAATTCGCGTGAAAGTAGATATACTCTGTTGCATAGTGTAACAATGGGTATTCCCGAGTCCAATCTGGAGGTGGATGCGGCGTGAAGTTCTTGCCCTCCTGTGTAATTCGTGCAGCATATAGCGAGAGCTGGAGTGAGCAAATTCTCTTGAGAGTGTCATGCCCTTGTCCCTCGAAATTCTTCGCAGTAGGAAGGAGTTTCTGAAGTCCTCCATCTTTAAGCAAAAAGTCGCGTACCGACTCATGTATAAACTGGACAGTTGGCTCTTTGGATTTGGTGATTTCTGCCAGCCCTTTAGAAGCATCTAATACAAATCTCCTCAAATTGTCGGCCGTCATCTGAGCCGGATCACATGGTCCATCTGGAGGATCGTCCTCGTTACCTGCTTCGACTGCTATCCGGAGTTCATCTGGTCTGAATGGTCGTCCGGCGAATAGTACAGCCTGAATGCAAACTAATAGTTCGTCGATATTCTTATGGTCCCTCGTTAGTATATCGAGGAACAATTCGTGCAGCCCGGCAGGGATCTCCCCAAGTCTTTTCTTCAGAGCCTTAATCCTCCCACGATCGTATTCCTTGTTTAGGATAGGAATGACCAATGCAACCCAAAGAAAGATGTTAGAAGATTTTAGTAAAATCTCCGCCTTGATGTCCTCAGCTTGAGTAGTTGTGCCAATTTTAAGGTGGGTGTCGATGTAGAGAATGATGTCGTTTTTGTGATCCTGCTCTGATTCAAGGACAAGCTGGAGACCGGTTCGGATGCTGATTTCCGGATAATGGCGGCTCGAAAAACAAACGCGGAATTCCACAGATTTCTCAAGATCCCCAAGTCCTTCGAAGAACGATATCATATCACGGACATCATCCTCGGGGCACTCATCTAAGGCATCGATGTAGCATACTATTCGCTGATCTCCTAGCTTCTCGAGAGCTCGAGTAAACGCCTCTTTGAGCATTTCGTCGGGCCAATCACTAGCCTCCTTGATGGCATTGAACCCGGAAGTTCCATAGTAGTCCAGGATGTGACGAGTTTCCGGGGCTTTCTCTAAAAGCTGCAAAAGCAGCGAACGATATAATCCAGTAGTCGATTTCTCGAGGCCTCCACCTCTAGCGTTGAAAAAGAACGACATGACAATCGAGCCTTTCATGGACTTCTTCGCCTCCCAAAATAGAAACTTCATCATAATGGATTTTCCAGTTCCAGGCTTGCCCTTAATCCAAAAGAAGCCGTGGTGCTCTCTGATCTTCGTTGTATTCATCCAATCCTTATAGTGTCCGTTCTTGAGTAGCCAACGACAGGTTTTTGCTTGTGCCGTCTTGAGTGTTAGTAGACGGGCGTCCATTTGCCTAAAGCGCAGTCGGTCCATCATTTCCTTCTGCTGAGCCTCAGAAAGTATTTTGCCATCATCCGCGGTTTCAGGAGTCGTTGGTCCAGGGGTCGTTAGTCCAGGTGTCGTTAGTCCAGGTGTCGTTAGTCCAGGGGCCGTTAGCCCAGGAGTCCTTGCTCTCGACCGCGGCCTAGACTCCTCTACACACATTTCTTTATTCAATTCCCCGAGTAAAGGCTGCACAATACGCTGGATAGCCGCCGCAACCTTTTCGTAGCGAGGGTCGTTAAGACCAGAGAATCGACACATGTCCCTATGATCGCTCTCTATGTCTCTGACAATCTCCAAGTTGAAATCACCAAGACAAGATGATGCATCGTCAACAACCTAATGGCTAGTTAGTAAAGAGACCGCGAATAGTATAAAGGGTGCAAGCAGCAGTATAAATGGTGTAAGCAATAGTAAAAAGTGTATAAGCAGACCTTTTTGCCGCCTAGGACTGCCATGCCATGCATCTCTCTAAAAGAGACAATATTCCACTTCATCTTCGTAACAAGTAGAGGAAACTCATCAAGGAGTTCTTTCAGGCGCTCCGAGTCGGGCAAAAGTGTATCGAAGACCTTCTGATTGACCGTGAACCCCGCAGCACGAACAGCTCTCTCAGCAACATGCTGAAGAAACCCTCTTGGATCCGCTCCCCGGTGGGGCGTACCAAAGAAGACGATGCCCGAGGTAGACAAGAAGATATCCCTGAGATGCGCACAGGACTCATGAGCGCTTTTCAAGTTGGCCTGCCGCAGGGCTTCCTTCGTAATGATCCCACCGAGACTATGGGCGACGAAGAGAAGCGGACGCCGACTTTGCCCATCTGATTGGCGAGCATCGCTGAGGCAGTTCAGAAATTCCCAGGCAAAGTCGTAGATGGTATTGCGGTTCCTCGTTTGCCCGAGCCTGTGATGCACTGATGTGTCGTATCCGAATGTCAGGACCCGAGCCTTCTTGACAGTGTGGGGAAGCAGGTCTCGAGGCCAATATGTTTCCTTCGGGACGCTGCTGTTCTTCTCCTGCTTCTTGCTGAAGGGGTTGAGTTTTCGAACCTTGGACGGACGTTCAGGGAGTTCGAAAGCATTGGAATGATTTGGGGGGTCGGCATCTGCCCGCTTGTATGTCCACGTCCGTTCGGGATGGCCGTTGAAGCCGTGGATAAAGACAATGCTACCTTGGATGTTAGCAGCTTCGAGTCAAATCGGCCAGACAAAATTCACCGTCTACGCAAGACTTACTCGATCAGTGCATCCTCGGGCTCGTAGAGTGTGGTAAGTCCGATTGGGGCCGTGTTTCGATTCGTACGCGCCATCATCCCAGCCTTACACAATAACTTGGAGGCAAGGAGCGATGATAGAGCGTACTTGACGAGCTACGCTCAGAGAATGTCGTCAAGAAACGCATACACTTGATACAGTATGTTGAAGGGAATAGAAGGGACAGGATGTAACATTATTGTCGGTGTTTCTACACCAGGCTCCCTCAACTGCTCAGCCCCAGCCTTGCCTGCATCCCTTAGTCATGAAGCTTTAACGCCTCTCATAGGGTAGAGAAGGTGATGGGACTCCCACAAAATCCCCCCCCCCCCCAAAAAAGACTACAAGAAAATCGTCCAATCTAGAAGTCAAAATCGACCTCTAGAAGCGGTTCGCAGAGTATGAAGCCTGCGTGGACGAAGAGAACCATAATGATGACGAAGAAGCCCCTGTCTTTTACTGGGACAAACGTGACAACTGTAGTGAGATTCGGAAAATGGTTGACAGCGGGTATGTGCAGGGATATGTGGCTAGCGTCTTAGCAGTGTGGCTTAGTTTCGATTTTCGAAGTCTTCATAAAAACCGATTTAACTATCATCTATAGAACACCAGACACTCTCATTAGCTTTAGCAACCTTAATTGATATTAGAGAGTTAGGGAAAATACAAAGAGATAAAATCGATGTATAGCGAGCTCTAGAGAATACTTCTAACCTTAACTACACTTGCCTTCATCTCAATCTTCTACATCTACGTGTATAGCAGGGTAGGTGGTGAGTACTACTGGATCGACGAGTTCTTATATATTTTCAATATCACCACAAACAGCCGTAATAGTGCACGCGTCAGGCTCCTTAGTGATGGGGTTTTTGTTCTCTATATGATGGAGAGGCTTTAAAATAGCGAAATAAGGGCGAGGGGGTATACTATGGATAGGGGTATACATTTATTACAACATCACAAGAAGCAAATCTACCCATATGATGGCATATACTGAGAGACTGGTATAAATGCACAACTCCATTCCTCATCTATATTACCCCCCTACCACCAACATCCAACATCCAACATCAACCCTAACCTAAACCTAAACCCCCCCCTCCAACCCCTCCAACTCCTTAACCACACTAGCCTTCGTCCCAATCTTCCTCATCTGCGTATCCTCCAGCCTCTCCCCCCCCGCAAGCCTCATCTCCAACTCCTCAATCGCCCTCATCTTCTTCTGCAGCCCCCTCAACTTCTTCGCATGCGCCGATCCGCCCCCAGGGCTAAGCACCTCCTCCACAACCACCACGGGTTCCGGCACCGGCACCGCAGCAGCAGGAGCTGGGGCGCGATTACGCACAGGCGTAGAAGGCGCAGCGCCCGCAGCGGCAGGGGTGTTACGCCCAGCACCGCGACCGCCATTGGCACCGCCATTCGCGTTACCATTCGCCCTCTGCCCACCGGCAGCAACACCCTCGAATCCAGGCGGCACAGCCGGTGCTCCACCACCACCCTTGATCTCCGCCTCCTTCGCCTTCTTCGCCTCGCGCTTCTTCTTATTCTTCAGCGCGGCCTTGGAGAGATTCTCATCCTCCACGCTAGCAGCGGGGGTCGCCTCGACTAGTTCCGCGCCCGGAACAGCGCGACGAGCCCGTGGTCCTTGGTGTCCGAAGACGGGGGCGCTGACGAGGGATGTCCCGTTGCTGACGGTGTGTGCTGCGCCGCCCTCGTCTTCGCGCTTGAAGTGGAGGGGCGTGCTGGTGCCGCGGGCTCCGGGGGGGCGGTAGGCGCCAGCGGGCTTAGAGGGCGTCTTCACGGTTGTCAAGTACTGCGCTGCAGACGAGTGTTGCGGGACTGGCGCGAGCGGGTTAGAGACCGTGTTTGGGCCCGGGAAAGACGGGCGCCATGCGACGTGGTAGAGTTCCACCATGTCTTCGTTGTAGACGATGGATCCGGCGACGTGGAAGATACGGATTCCGTTGTCGACGCGGAGACGGGGTGATGTCGTCGCGGTGAGGAGGAAGCGCTCGTCGGGACTCCATTCGCAGACGCTCGGGTTACCGGACTCGATGGTCGTGAGCTTGCGGTAATCCTTGGAGAGGTCGTAGACGTCGACCTGGCCCGCGAGGTTGCCGAAGCCGGCGACAAGCACGAAGCGCCCGGTGGGCGAGAAGAGGATCGTGTTGCGTGGGCCGAGGGGGAAGGAGTGCGTCGCCACGGCGCGGGTGTTGAAGATGGTCGTCTTGGCGGGCATGTATCCGTAGACGACGCCGAATTCGCGCGAGTTGGGAGACCAGGTGACGTCGTGGATGGGGCCTTCCTTGTCGAGCGTGATGCGCGAGTCGAAGCCGCCGTTGGCGCTGAGAACGTATAGGGTTGTCTCGCCGTAGTAGCTCTTGCCGGTCTTGTCGGTCTCGGTTTGGGCGAGCACGATGAGGGTCGTGCCTAGGGCGTTCCACTTCAGCTGCACTTTGTCGCCCTTGAAAAAGGTCTTTTGCGACACGGCGGTGTTGAACTGAGGCACATTGAATACCTTGACTGCGGCGGGTTGACCCTGAGTTTTTCGTTAGCTGTGACCTCAACTTAAATCCTCCTAGTTAAATAGACATACCTTGCGCTGCGGGATAAAGACAGCCACCGAATTATTGTTCCCCGGCGACAAGGCAAAATCCGCCACACCCTCGGCCCTCAGCCTGTTCCATGGCACAGCCAGCTCATTGCTCTCATAGAACTGCACCTCATTCGTCACGACGCGCGCGCAGTACTTCTCATCAGCGGTATACTGCAAATTCCACCCCGTCTGGCTCTTCTGCACCCAGCGCCCCAGCACGGTGCGCTCCCCCTCCTCAATCGTCCGCCACACCTTCAAGTTCTTGACCGCATCGCCCGCCTCGTCCTTGCTCGGGCGCTCCCACGTAATAACATACGATCCGCGCGGCGAGAAGGCGAGCTCGTAGACGTTCGGGACGGGGAGCTGTGCAACCGGAGCGCCAGTGGCCGAGTCAACGACGTGCACGCCCTCGACGGCGGCCCAGGCGAAGTAGCGTCCGCAGGGAGAGTAGATGCAGCAGCGCGAGTTTCCCTGGGGGCGCGTGAAGCCAGGCACAGCCGCGTAGAGGGGCGCGGCGTCGGTGAGGCCGATTTCCTTGAGGGTGCGGAAGGCGAACTGCGGGGGGGGCGTGGTGGTGGTGGTGGTGGAAGCCATGGCTAGTTAAAGGCACGGCGTGTGTCGGGTTGGTGGGCCTGTGAGTTCGTTTTTCTTCGTGGGTTGTGGTGGGCGTGTGAAGCTTGGTGCGTTCGTTTGGTAGTGGTGCGTTGGGTTGTTGGGTTTCGAAAGGTTCGAGGGTAGTCGTACGGTTCGAGCTTGGGTTTGGCTGAACAAAGGGTTTCCTTATGTCCAACGTTCCTAGAACAGAGAAAGACTTGTAAAAGTAATCTCTTGCTTTGTCTGTTGTCCGTTGTCTTGTCCGTAGTCCGTCGGTTGGTAGATCAGGCAATGCCTCTTTCGAAGTTTTGCTTGGTTGGCTTGAGTTTTGGTGGCTTGAAAATCACTGAGAACTGAATCCCAATAATATCTCGAGTCGAGTAGGGGAGATGAGAAGATGAAGAAGAAGAGGCCCTTTAGTAGCTTGTCTCTGACACCGAGGGTGAGAATTGGCGCGCGTGTGTGGAGAGAGAGAGAGGTGAAAGAAAGAGGTGAAGAGGTGAAGGGAAGGCGACGGGAGGAGGTGAGGCGCGGGCTGGAGAATAATATTTGTGTGGGGCGCACAAAAACGGAAAGGCGGCAACGCTTTTTTTTTAGTTTCATCGTTCGGTTGGTGGTGGTGGTTTGACGCTAGGGAAGTACAAGGAGTCAGGGCGAAAACAAGCACATGCAGAAGTACCCAACGCTACGACATCGACGGGCAGGCCGTGGAAGGTGTTGGTGGGGTAATATTTAGAGGAATGGTCTATAGAGAAATATAGAAATGAAGAAATAGATGATTTTGTGAATATATTAACAATCTATATATATATTTTTACTAGTTTAGAAGAGCGTTATAGAGTTGGGTACTTAGGATAGCCATGGACGGGTTAGAGGGGTAACATTTAGAAGAGAACAGTCTATAGAAATATACATACTCATATCCATATCTATAATTATATCCATATTCATATTGATATAAGAAATATATCATTTCGTAAATATATTTACAGGTTAGATCAGTATAGCATTATAGAGTTAGGCACTTAGGGAGGCCCTACAAGCTTAGTGGGGTAATGTTAAGAAAATAGTCCATATCCGTATAGAGTTATAAAGTTGGGTATTTAAGAAGGCAGTGTAAGGCTAGTGGCGTAATATCTAGAGAAACAGTCCATATCCATATAGAAATACATCATTTTGTGAATATCTAAACTATAACCCTCTTATCTACAAGTAAACCTACAGAGCCATCACAACCACCACTGCCCCAAACACACCCAAGGCCAGCCCATATAAGACAGGACGCTGAGATGCACCAACACCCTCTTTAGAATCCCCAGTGCCGCTCCCAGTCCCGGTTCCATTAGATGAGGTGTCTGTTCCGTTCGAGCCAGAACTGCCATTCCCCTTCGACCCCCCCTCACCCGGCGTAGAATACATCGACCACCCCGGATCCACCCTCTCAAACGCCTTCCCACAAGTCTCCGTCTCATTCCTCCCCGTCGTCAAAAACTCCCAAATACAATCCGCCTGCCCCCTCTCCCTCAACCTCGCCTTACACGCACTATCCCCATCCAAAGCAACAACACCACCATCCGTATCCCCCACCGGACACCCCCCCTCCTCCTCCACTTCCCAAGATCCCCCAAAGGCAGGACAGCCGTCCCCGTCTCCAACTGGGAGATCGAAATCCGACCCCGTCCCGTCGTCCACGATGGAGAAGTAAGACGTCCCAGATGCAATAGGTGTTCGCGTTTGTGAGGAAACCGCGTTCTTGCCGTCTGGTATACAAGGCGAAGTCGCATAATCCCATTCCAACCTATACCCCCCCCTCTGCAACTGTACCAAAAACTGATTCCTCACCGGCACCACCCCCACATCGCCGAAATAATACAAAAACTCATTCCCCCCCCCCCCCGACGTCGCCGTGCCGCTTAGCCCAGGGATCTCAGAGGAGGGGAAGGAGGACTCCCAGATGGCCCAGTGGATGGACCATTCGTAGGCGTAGGCGGCGCGGATGTTTTGGAGGGCGAGGATGAGGGGGGGGGAGGTGGAGTTGGCGTTGTAGGTTTTGTTGAGGGGGGAGAGGAGGTCGATTTCGATTGTGAGGGGGTAGGTGAGGGGGGGGGGGGCGGCGAGGGGGAGGGGGGGGAGGGAGGAGAGGGTGAGGAGGAGGGTGGGGAGGTGCATTGCTGTGGGAATGAGATGGAGGATTGGGTTGAGAAATGAACTGGCTTGGTTGGAGCTGCTATTTGAGTGTAGTAGCCATGCTTGGTTTGAAGGATATCTTGGAGTATACGTATACTTCTACGAGGAGCCTCCGTCTTACCCGTGGCAAGTCGGCATTGTTCAGCTTCTCAGCTTTGAGACATTATCACGTGACATGATGGATGGTAATCAAATGATGCTGTACACAAATACACGGAGTACAGTACGGCACTATTTAGTCTCCGTCCGAGTCCGTGCTTTTCCCCATACAACAGACACACCTCGTCCACCAGCAATCTGAGCACAGACTCGTACGGACACTTTATGGCGCCGTGCCTTACGCCAAGATCTCACAGTACTACTACCAAGGTTATCTTGGCGTAAGGCAATTTCAAGGCAGATTAAGCGCCTTCAAGTGCCACTGATCAGGGGTTGTTGGTTGGTATATACTGTTCCATTTGCGAACATACTATTCTATACCCCGTCTCTCCTCTCTATCCTGGCCATCATACACAATTCCCCCTTTCCACCGTCGTTCCCTGTCAAAGATGTGGAGGCATATATCCTTCTCCCTCTACATACAAGCAAAGTCCGTTTTCAAAAAAAAGAAAAATAACGAAATGAAAAGAAGTATGCCACACGATCGATCCATCCCCCCTCCTAATCGTACAAAAGTAGTCGTAGTAGACAGAGTGAAGGTAGCGGAAATAAAAGAAAAATAAAAAGCCGTAGCTTTGGGTGGATGATGATGGGCACAAAAATGTTAAACCACATATCGCCATCGTATCTCCATCCCATTTACCCCCTCTCTGTCTCAAAATATATCCTTCCTCCTTCCCTAGGTGACGACGGAAATGAACCAAACAAAAACAGTAGTGGGAGGAAAAACACCCCCATATGCACAATGGCTATGCAAAGACATCTCATATCATCTCATTTGACGCTTGCCTCCCCCCCCCC
>KV454630.1:0-170589 GCA_001662585.1 Pseudogymnoascus sp. WSF 3629
CTGCTTCATGATCTGTTGTAGCCATAGTGCTTCTGACACTGCCTTTGCGAGTGCGTAGTACTCTGCTTCTGTGGTCGATTGTGCCACGGTCTGTTATCGCTTTGAAGTATGTGAAATCACACCTCTAGCGAAGAAGAAGACGTTTCTAAGGACTGACTTGCGTTATGCTTTATCGCTTGCATAGTCTAAGTCGCAGTATCCGTGGAGCTACGTATCACCTTTCATGCCATATTCGATTCTAAGCATCTTCGTGCCTTGTAAGTAGTGAAGGATTCGATCTGCTGCTTTCATGTGAGCTAGCGAAGGATTAGTGAGGAATCTAGACAGAACAGAAACTCCATATGAGATAT
Organism: Pseudogymnoascus sp. WSF 3629; assembly: GCA_001662585.1. Classification (NCBI taxonomy): domain Eukaryota; kingdom Fungi; phylum Ascomycota; class Leotiomycetes; order Thelebolales; family Thelebolaceae; genus Pseudogymnoascus; species Pseudogymnoascus sp. WSF 3629. Next base: position 351 of record KV454630.1, read on the forward strand.
CTAGTCGAGTCTAGACAGCGAGGTACATGAGCGATCTAATCTTCGATCCATAGAGTTCAATTTCTACATGTAAAGCCTTGCCTTTAAATGGGATCATGACTTCTGCAGCTCCTATAGCCATAGGTGTGTCCGCTGCCTTGCAATTCTCCATGCCATAGCAGTGCAGAATCTTTGTGATGTATGCATCTTGACAGAGGGAAATTGTTCCTGCCTCTCTGTTGCGTGTAATCCTCACCCCTACAAAGTATGCTGCTAGCCTAAGGTCTTCAATTTCAAATTTTCGCATCAGCTCCTTCTTTAGCCCTTGGATTATTATGATTTGTTTGCTAATGATTAGCATATCATCTACATATGTGACGATGAGGATTCTAGTCTTCTGATTGTAATAAACGCTATAATCGCTTGCGCATGTAGTGAATCCAAGTCCATGAAGTGCCTTTGTAAGCTCTCTTTGCTAAAGTTGAGGCGCTTGCTTCAATCCGTAAAGTGCTTTCTGTAGATGGCACATCTAATTTGGCGCATTTTCTAGTATGCTACCATTGACTTCCTAGTCTAGTAGAACATCCATGAAGATTTCTATGTCCGTATCAGAATTAAGGAAGGCTCTAACCACATCCACTTGCTCAATTTTAAGTCCAAAAAATGCTGCGATTACGATTACGAGTTTCTATGTTGTTATCTTGCACACTCTAGCATATGTCTGATTAAAATCAGTTCCCTGTTTCTGTCTAAAACCTTTTGCAACCCATCTCGCTTTGCGCTTTATGATAGAGCCATTCTTGTCTCTCTTGGTTTTAAGGACTAGCTTTCCTAGTAGCACTTTCGCGTGTGATGGTAGTTGAGTTTGCTACATAAGCTTCTAAGTGCCCTTGTGTTTAAGGTTTTAGTATTCCTTTTAGATGGCAGCTTGCCATTCTAGCTAGTCTGCTTGCTACTTTGCTTCTTCGATTGTATTTAGATCATCGTAAATAGATGTATATGCTCTAGCTGTAAAGGCTGCAATGAATGCTAAGCTCGAATTCTAGTTCTATAACTACTGTATAAGCTTCATTGCTTGTAGTCGCTCGTGGGTTTGGTTTCGAGTGACTCTGTTAAACTTAGGTTTTAGAATATAAACCTTTCGAGTTCTCCTCGCTATGATAGTGGGCATTAGCTCTATATCCTCATCATCAACTTCTAAGTATTAATCCAACTCATGAAGTTCTAGTTCCTAAGGTGAGTTTTCGGATTCTGAGATCTCGCTCTCATTTTCGATTTCTAAGTGATGCTCTTCATGCTGTGTTTTAGAGACTCGTTAAATTAGATCTCTGTCATAATTTGCCTCACCCCTAGCTCTATGAGGCAGTGTAATAGATGCATCTTCGTTATCGCTTTTAATTTCGTCCTCATCTAGGAGTGGCTTCGTAATGAGTCCTCCTTCGTCAAATCAGACATTTGAGGATTGCACTATGCGATTTTCAAGTAGTCCTCTACGTGTAGGCACATAGATTTTAAAGATATGTGTGCCTTCATATCTAACAAGAATTCCAACTTCTGCCTGTTCTATAACCTTTACACTTGTGATCCTCTTTTCCTTTGGGATTTGTACATAAGTCTTGCATCTAAGCACTTGAAAATGTGCTACAGATAGGCGGTTGTCTTGTCTAGGGTGAAGGTTGTCTATAAGAGCTTCGTATGGCGTCTTGCCTTTTAACTTTGAAGTTGCTATGTAGTTAGTAATAAGTATAATTGACTTAAGTATGAGAGGCTAGAGGAACTGTAGAATAGCCATGTCAATCATCACAGTCTGCGTACGCTCGTAGATAATGCTAATTAACTGCTCTGATGTGCCATCCTACTCTAGGTTGTAAGGAGTTATCATTTTGACGATTTGCCTAAGTTCTTCTATAAGTTTAGTGAGCTTCTTTAGACTGTATTCCTTTCCTCCATCCATTCTCCATTTCTTGATGATCTTGCCAAATTATGTGTTAACCATCTTCTAATATTTAATAAGTGCATCATATACCTCATTCTTCAAGTGATGAAAGTATGCCCATTAAACAGTTGTTGCCTTTTCTGTAAAGATAGTTACATATTTCTTCTTTCTAATTCCTTCTAGCGTGATCATGACCACGTTAATGTGAACTTCATCAAATGGTTACAAGTTTTGAGTTATAGCTTGTTTATGAATGTGTTTCTTCGCCTTTCCTCTCTCGTATAGATCGCATAATTAGAGAGCTTCATCTTCTTGTTCTTATAGCGTAAGGTCTTCCTCATTAGAGATCACTATGCCTCTTACCATTTTCAAGGTCTTCTAGACGTTTACGAGGCTAAGATGTCCAAATCTACGATGCTAGAGTCAAATTAAGTGTAGGGGATTCTTCTCATCTTTGTGAGTAGTTGCTAGAAATGCATAGGCTCGAGGTGATGCTTTAATTATCATTATATTCTCATTAAAACGGAACATTAGAATACCTTTCTTGTTTATAACTAAGTTCTTGTCTATAATATGTAATTCACCCCTTCCTAAGAGCTTTTGAGCTCTAAAGATGTTCATTCTACAGTTTAGAAGATATTAAACTTTTGTGAGGTGAAGAGTGTAGATTCCCTCGTTATCTATAGCACAATGTAGTGTCCTTTCTCCTTAACTAAGTGGCTTTGTGATGCCACTTGCTATGTTAATGGATAGAAGAGTTAATGAGGTTTTATATGTGCTATTGTCAAATTCTTCAATTAAGCTAGCAATGTGAGTCTCTGCTCCTATATCAAATAGCATGCCATTCTAGATTGGTAATCTTAATTGATTAAGCTAAACACAAAAGTATGAGGTAGCATTCTTACTAAATTAGCAATCTTCATCTTCTTCTTCTAATGAGTTGTCATTCTTTGCCTTCTTTAGCTTCTTGCTTGACTTGTTACTTAATGCATTAAATGGTATGAACTTCTTCCCTGTTCTCTTCTCCCATTCTTGTTGAAGCTTCTTGTTTGTAACGAAGCAGTTTTCAGGTTCATGCTTTACGTTTAGATTTTCACAGTTCTTACACATCTTTCCACTCTTGCCCTTGAATTTCGAATTTAGTTTGCCCTTTGTAGGTAGCTTGCCATTATAGTGTATGCTTCCATCTACTTTCTTGTCCTTCTTACGAGCCTCATCTGTAATATCTTTAATGAGTGCAGACAGTGTGAGTTTTGTGGCTTCACTGTGGGTATTTGAGCACTAGCGTTCTGCCTAGATTAGCCATGCATCTAAGAGTGCCATGATGAAGAGAATTAGGTGCCATGCATCTAGTAGAGAGATCTCGAGGTTAGTAAGCTTCTTAATTGCTTTCTTAAACCTAATGATGAATTGTTCAAGGTTTGCGTAGTCTTCGTACTTAATCTTGGTGTATGTCTTAATTACATTAAAGTTGAGGACTACGCTAGTTCCTTCATATTAAGACTATAAGATCACCTACATTTCGCGTGCTAACTTGTAACCTATAAGCAGTTATGATGGTGTTTTGTTAACATTAGTTTGAATTATTAGCTTCATTAACGCGTCTCCTGCTTTCTATGCTTTCCACGTGGCAAGTTTCTTAATGTCCACCTTCTCATTGAATTCATCTGCTTATGGAGGGGCTTTTCCTTTTGGATGTACAAAATGGATAAGGTCGTTAGCATCCGCGAGGTCCTCCATCACAGTTTTCCATTATATGTAATTCTCCTCTCCTTAGAGTTTCATGTTCTCTAGGAGGTTATTCTGACCCCCATTGCCTTCACCCATTATGAAAGGTCTTGTGTTTTGTGAAGTGTATGTGCTAAATGTTAGCACTTGTTCACGAGTTCAGATTGTATGTGCTATAATGAGCACTTCTCTAAGTATGATAACTTTGGCTTTGTAATAGCTAGGCTCATAACCTGTTAAAGTGTATGAACATCACTTGCAGCAGTTAGTATTAGTCATCATATGAAGTTGAACATATTATATTGTTATTATAAGTGAAGTTAAGAGTGAAGCTATCTACAGAACTATTTGTGGCTGGTCTGCAGCCTAATTCGGCTAGTAGCCACACGCCTAACTAATTAGTCTAAGCAACCTCCTCCTTTAACAGTAGTTGTTTCAGTCTACTATACCCTTTAACAGGAGCTTTGGGATTATTCTAGACTTCGAAGCATCTTTCAGGCATCCGCACAGAAGAACAATGAAGAATCATCTCTCCTCATCGTTTCGAGATCAAAGCAGCAACTCTCCATTAAGGTAATCCAGCAGCACTTCCACAGCATTTCTAGTGGCATTAATAGTATAATGATAAATCGAGACTATAGCAGCTTACATGCCAAGCTACTACAACAAGATGCATTTATAAGCAATCTAGAGGTTGCTAAGACGCGTCTTATACGAAAAGCAAATTGTCTAAAAAATCAACTTCGAAGGTTAGATACAAAAGACAAAAGTTACCCCCATTCCTCACTGCTATGGATGAAATATCTATGTCAACAGGATCGTCCATCCACACGACTTCCAGCATTTTCATGGCTACCTTCTCTACCGTTCATTAGGACCAAGGTCGATGCAATCTATCACTTCCGTACAGAAGTTGCTCAGTATAACCTAGAGATAGAGCGGAGCCAAGAGCATCCTAACGAGTTCCCTGAGGTAAATTCAGCCTTAGTTCGTTTCAACAAAGATCTCTCAACACCATCTATAACTCTAGCGATCAAAGCGCAAACTCCGTCCTAGACGCTTAAACAAGGGACAACTGCAGCAGATATTATATGGTCAAACGTCTTGATGAGCTGGTGGCAACAGCTTATTCAGACAGCTCTCGTGTACTCCCTCGTTGCTGCGTTTACACTTGGCTTCGCACTTCCAGTAGCAATCACAGGCTCACTTTCTCAGATTGGATACCTAGCTTACGTTGTCCCTTGGCTGAGGCGGCTGGAATCGCTCCTAAGGTGGGTGATAGCGACCATTCAAGGAGTCTTACCCCCTGCAATGCTATCTCTCATCACTGCCATGGTTCTAAGCGTATAACATGATAAAACATTCATACGAACCATATGAGGATAGTCTAAAGCATACTAGCAGGTTATATCAACTTACCTTACTATATATTTCATATGTTATTTCATTATAAAAGCCTTGATCTTTTTAGTCTTTATAACAAGAAAACAACATTAAAACACAAAAAATAAAGAGAAAATAAAGTCTTATTAAGCTAACATAGGTCATGGCATAAGCAGCGATCTAGTGTAAGCGGCAATAAGTACCCTTACATATAAATTTATATGCAAAGATACTTACACATACGAAACTTAAAATTTAAATAACTTTATGGGTAAAAATTACTAGGCTTAACTGTTTAGTATATAGGTTCTATATATAGACCTATATAATATACAAAAAGACTAATATTGCTAATTTGGTTATTGTGATTTTATTAATAGAAGAAGATTGCTCATACAAATATTTGTATAAGGGAAACTTTACACTTAAATTAGCATCGCAAAAAGACATTAATAATGCTAGCGTTTTAATATTAAGTAAAGCTCTACATATAGAACCTAAATACCAAAGAGCTAAGCCTAGTGATTTTTATCTATAGAGCTATTTACGTTTTAAGTTTTGGATATAGAAGTACCTTTCTATATAAATTTGTATGTGAAGGTACTTATCGCTGCTTACTCCATATTGCTGCTTACGCCACGACTTACGTTATAGAAGCTAGAAGACTAATAATATAAAAGAAAGAAAAAACAAGACTAGGTGCAAGTAAGGGCCTAGTAATAGAGGACCTTGAGATGGGAAATCTTAGCCTCATAAAGCTCCTTAGTCTCCTTCAACTCCATAATCTTAGCATCCTTCTTTTCAATGGTAGCCTCATAGCAAGCGAACTCTATAGTAACGCCATGTTGAATATAGGATAGAGAGACAAGAGGGCAGTTAGAGACTACATGCTCAAGCACAAGCATACACCTAAAAGGGCGCTTAAGGTGGTAGGGTTCGAGGGTTCTAGCCTTAGCCTAAGCGAGAGCAGCGTCATAAGCAACCTAAGTGCAAAGAGTAAAGGGTCTAAGAGCTCTAAATGTTCTAACATGACACTTATAGTTATTAGTTACCTATGCACAAGTGGTATAATAGCTAGTAGGATACACCTTAAGGTTAACAACATAGTTAGGAAAGATAGTTGATTAACTGCTTGTAAAGTGTTAGTAGAAAGTCTTATTAACAATCTTACCATGAGGATGGGTAAGGTAGGCAAGCAACTTAGATTTAGTTAAGCCTATAAGCCTAGGTTAGTATCATATATCATATGAACAGAAAGAATGATCATATGAAGGATAAATAGACTAACAAACGAGTTATAGGAGTTAAGTGTCTTAGCCTTAGCTGTGGGGTTAAGAAGATGAGGGTGTTAAACAGGAAGATTATGTACCACAATGAACTTTGATGGAGGAGGCATCGCGAAGAAAGGTGTCGTGAGGTGAATCTAACGGAATGATAGAGGTTGAACGTGGTAACGAAAGCAATAACGTACAAGAGATCTAACTAATGAAAGGTGTAGAGCTAGAATAGGCAATAGAAGGAGCAACCTACCTTTTAGATAATAGAGCTACTACTTAGACAAACCAACTAGGAAGTAGACCTACTTCCATACATACCCTATATATGATTATACGAAGTAATACTTAATACTACGAAAAGTTATCACCACCTTACTTTCATTACCTACTATAAAATAAGAAATTATACCCCATTTAGCTATATAAGAAACCACTTTAGCTAATCATATATAAGGTAGATATAGAGCTTATAAAGCCTATAGAATGATTATATAAAGGATATATGCTTTGTCTAAAAGAAAGTTAGAAGTTTTAGTCATACCTATTTTATGCCTTAACGCTCTTCTTTCTGCTATACTACAACTTCTTAGACTATGTGAAAGACCCTTAGATAATAGGTTATAGGACATGATTTAAGTTACAAAAGTCATAGAAAGGATTGTCTAAAGAATATATTAATTCTATGAAAGCTATAAGTACAAGAAAGTAGAATTTATCTACTATGCATTCTCCTTAAGATCCTTAACCCTATCCTTAAGCTCTTTAATCTTGTGCTTTATAAGAAGGTAAACAATGGTCATTAACTTAAATAGCTCTTAGAGGTGATCATTAGGGTTTTTAGCCATGATAGCCTTAAGGAGAGTGAGAGTGCCATTAAGAGTATCGTAAGGAGCTAGAACGATTAAGCTGCCATTGTTAAATCAGGTGATAATACTCTTAGACTAAGTAGCAGCATGATCATTAAAGCGGGCAAAGCGATTAAGAGTAGCAGTAGCAGAACACTTGTGAGAATCACCTGCCTAAGCACAAGAGCAGCAGTACCTAGCTGGAAATAGTTTAGGACAGATGACAACATGCTTGAAATGAGGATATTGCTACTCGGAGGTATAGCGCGGGCAGGTCGAGTTGAGAATGATGTAGCCGCAGGAGTAGGCAAGCAGGGCAAGCAGCTTTAATTTTGCAGACCCTAAGAATTGTTAGTACGAACCTATAGTACGATCCTACGAAGGATTAACTTACTAGACAAGCTGTTATACTCAGCAAGAGTCTTAGCCTCAGCTTTAGCATCCACGTGTGCAGGGATGAGAATTGGCAGGGCCTAAGCCACCACAAATTTGTTTGCAGGCGGCATAGTTGAGAGTTAAGAGTTGAGGAAAGGAAACAAAGGTGCAGAAGAACTTCTAATAGTGAAGCCTGCATGTGTAGGAAAGATGAAGAAGAAAGGAAGTCCCTAGGTGGGAAGAAGCCCTCCTATATATACACCTTCCTTGGAGTGTGTGATCTAGAATCACCGATCTGATCTGCTGAACCGTTTGGACGATTAGCTGAGTCAAAATACGTGATTGGCCGATCACGTGTGATCTACCGATCCAAACTGTGTTAGAGTGGCAATGCACATGACATAGAAGTCACGTGTAAACAAACAAGCAAGTGCGCACACAATCACGCACGTGATAACCTAGAACATGTGTAGGTGCACACAACAACTACACAACCATGTGATAACTCAGAGCATGGGTTATAGAAGGTAAAAACCACATGATAACCTAGCCCACATGTAGAATAGTACACTAGTAGGTTCGTACGAAAGGAAAACCCTTCGTACGAATGTAGAAAAGACCTTCAGAAATAGACAAGTTTTTTCCTCCCGAACCTAGAGCCGCAAAAGCCAACAGCTAGTTAACTGCAAATAGTATAGTAGTAGTAGGACATAGAACACGAATATAACTGTTAAAACCCATTAGACTAGACAAAAGTAAAACTCCTGCTATGTTGGAGTGGCAATGCACGTGACAGGAGAGTCACGTGTAAACAAGCACACAAACATGCACGTGATAACTCAGAACACGTGCAGGTGTGCACAACAACTGCACAACCACGTGGTAACCCAGGACACGGGTTGTAGAAGGTAAAAACTCATGTGATAACTAAGACCACGTGTAGATTAGTACGCTAGTAGGTTTGTATGAAAGGAAAACCCTTCGTACGAATGTAGAAGAGACCTTCAGAAATAGACAAGTTTTTTCCTCCCGAACCTAGAGCTGCAAAAGCCAACAGTTATGAGCCCGGCTTAAGCTCACGATAGCTTCGACAGGATAGTGACAGAAAGTCACTAGAACAACTCCGTGGAACGAGAGTACACGTAAAAACCAACTCTTACAAAATGTCGCCACACCCCCCTACCACGATCATACTTGCGAAGTCGAAGGATTGGGACGATTGGGTGGAACAAGTGAAGACAGCTGCATTAGCCCACGATATATGGGAGCAGATAAATCCAGAACTTGGTGCGCAATACATCGAGGATCTAGAAAAGCTGACGAGAATAAGTCCATTGACTATTAAGGCAAAGCGACTAAAAATCCGTCAAACTCAAACACGAAAGTTTGTAGGCAACGACGATGAGGACAATGATGAACTATCAGCTAGTCCTACCATTCGTACAAAAGCCAACATGCTAATTATATATAATGACAGGAGATCTGGATTTCTTAGAGTGGCAGTGCACATGACAGGAAACTCACATGTAAACAAACAAACAAGCATGCACACAAACACACACGTGATAACTCAGAACACGTGTAGATGCGCACAACAACTACACAACTATGTGATAACCTAGAACATGGGTTGTAGAAGGTAAAAACCACGTGATAACTAAGACCACGTGTAGAATAGTACACTAGTAGGTTCATACAAAAGGAAAACCCTTCGTACGTAGAACAGACCTTCAGAAATAGACAAGTTTTTTTCCTCCCAAGCTAGAGCCCCATGAAAGCCAACAGGATTGAATCTAAACTGTCCACTTTACTTACCACATATAATTTGTCTCCGCATATAAAGTTAACTTAACTTGAACTTTCTGAAACCTAATAACAATTTCTGCTCTTGTTAGTCGTTATGTATAGGAACAACTTTTTGTGTGAAAAATATGTGTAAGCGCGCTCAAAATCGTCTAAATATAGGAGAAAAAAACCCGTCTGTCCTCTTCGTAACTTGGTATATATTTGATCTAACAATATGGACTTACACAGGCTACTTAGGGCAATTATCTTAGCCACATATATGAATCATTTGATATTACCCTATCCACATTAATTTCAAACTCCAAAATCTAAGTTATTACGAAGAAAAACAGGTCCCCTCCCTCCATTTGTGCGCATTAACCCAAACAGCCCCTTACTCCACGCCATGAGCCATACCAATAAACTCCAGCAATTAGTACCCGCGTGGCAATCAAACACTCTCTTCGTAAACTCAAGTCAACTAGTTCCCTTTCCGGGTTTCCTTGTGAGGCTTATAATCCTTCACTTCGTCAAACCACTGACTCTCCTCATTATATTTGTACGCGTGGAAGTCCACACCGTAAGGCTTCGGCTCAATGACAAATAACATCCCAAGGGGAACATCGAGATCAGCGATGTCATTTCGGGTGAGATCCATGAAGTAAGCCATGAGGACTCGAGCAATGGAGCGATGTCCAATGATGAGGACATGGTCGGTAATTCTCTCAATCTCTCTCACCATATCCCGAAGGCGACTGATAACCTGAAGGTAGCCTTCTCCTCCTACTCCAGGATAGATATAATGGAGCTTATCCTGCTTCCGTTTGTTGAACTCCAGCGGGAAATTGTGTTCTATTTCTTCATATGTGAGTCGTTCAAAATCACCCGCGTTCAGCTCATTGAGCATTTCCCAGTTCTTCACGTCATAATCGTCATCGGCCTCGAAATCTTCTGCTGTTTGAATGCTTCTCTTCAGCATGGATGTCCAGATGCAAAAATTCTTTTCGTCAAGCTCGCCCAGGCGGCTCTCGGGATACGGAGGTGTATTATCTCCGGGTTGTGGTGGAAAACTGGAAGACAAAATCTTGTCTTTTTGCTCCACCAGCCAATCCTTTCGTTTCTGGGTCATGAAGTTGTACAGGACAGCACCATAAGCGCGGCCCTCTGGCGTAATGTCAGAGTTTCCACCGAGTTTTCCTTCCCTATTATCATATGATTCTCCATGGCGGGTAATCCAGATCTGTCTCGGGGAAAGATTGAACGTGGTTAGGTATGAGGCTATCCCCCCGCTTAGAAACCCCTTCAATTGGTGGTGTATGACTTTGCGTCCAACATCAATCATCTGGTAGGGATTAGCGGCGTCTTTCGCCAAGTTTTAATTGAACAAATCCTTACCTTGATATATTGGATGCCATTTTTTTCTTCATACTCGCCGAGGGGGACATATGCACTTTCATAGGCCGCAACTCGTTTTCTGAAATCTTCCAAGGATGTCACTGGGTCCTTGCCTTTATAGTCTGGGCCAGATAGCTTCAGACGCATATTTGCTTCCAGGAGCTACAGTAGCATGGTTAGCATAAGCTTTGCAATCAGACTCGATGATGTACTTACCCCTTGATCTTCGCAGATACTTTCGATGAATAGTATGCCAAGTTTGGAATCGCGTTCCTTGACGCGCTTGAACAACAACTTTCGCCGCTCAAGTGTGCTATTCGTTGCATCTAAAATGCCAGCCGATCCGCCTTGAAGTAAAAGATAATCAAGCAGCTCGTCGAGCGTCGAAATGGCCACCTGCTCTCGCACTTGGGACGCTCGCGCATTAGAGGGGTCAAAGAACTCTGCACTCTGGTCAAAGGGCTCCATCGGTGCCTTGGGTTCTTCCGAGTGATCTCGAGAAACCGACTCTTGGTTTTGGCTAGGTTCGACTCCATTGAGAAGTATATGTGCAGCCTGAGTGGGTCCGTCCATTGTGCCCGAGACCGTGGCAGTCCCTGGGAGAGCATCCGTGTTTGTCACTGATTTTGTTCGGGCTTGAATCTGGGCTGTAAGGTTCGATGATCCTGGTTGGGCACTAGCTGCCACTCGTCGTCGATTGCCAACGTTGAAGATTTGACTGTTGTGTTGCTGCCATGAAAGATATCGTTGTATTTTCTTGGTGATATACGATTTCCCTCTTGCGGGCAGACCAACCATGATAATCACCAATTTGGATGCCACATCTCGCTCTGCAATACGACCATCGGGAGAAACCCTAGACCGTGTCATCCCAGGAATATTAAGCGTTGTTGCAGGTGGTCGTGTCCGAGGTGTGCTCGAACCCGAGTTTTGTCTAATTGGCATGCTGCGACTTTGTTAGTTAGGTAAATTCGAACAAACCCTGGAAGATTATGGAGCTTCTGGATGGGAACTCACAGATGAGGGCTACTGGGTGCCGTCGATGGAGTACTACCAACGGAAGCATCGCTTGGGGTGTGACTCCCAGCATCGTGTGAGCCGCAGCCATGGCCGTTTGTAATTGTCTGATGGACACGTCCATGGGGAATAGTTGGTGGTGGTACCAGCCCATGGGTTATGGATAGTGACGGCACTAGGCCATTGGGGATAGACGGCGACGGTACCAGGCCATGAGACGTTGGTCTGATTTCGCGCGTCTCTTTGCTGGAGTGGTTATCATTCGACGTGTCCACGGCGACTACATTACTCATGATTGCAGCTTTTCCGATGGACGAGAGTTGGGACTGTCGCCTCAGACTGTCTATGACGGTATTAGTTAACGGCATACCTAGATACCATAATGAACCCATACCTGCAATTTCATTGTCAACAACTGCCCCGGGAGTGGAGTGAGGCATCAGGCGAAGGATATCGTGGGCGTGCCGCCGCCTGCAAGTGGACTGCGAGGCAGCGAGAGACTGCCGTCCTCAATAGCGGGTTTCGGGACAATTATCGACTCCGGAGGGTTGAAGGTGCAATAGAGCCGTGGACCAGGCTGGACAGCTGAGGCTGAGGATGAGGCTGTAAAGACTTTGGGGGAGACGGAAGTCCCGGCGTAGGGGTACTGGTGAGTGCTTGGAGTTCTTGGCCAAGAATTTCCGGAGTAATGAAATTCAGCTGGTGACGTTGGCACGCTCAGACTGAGAGTGTATGTATATAGACAATAGTTATGATCGGACGAAGAGTTCGATTTGGTCTTGGATTGGGTTCTGTTCAGTTGGATGTTGTTGAGATATGTTTTCGAAAGAAGGAAGAGAGGTATGAGTGGATGGAGTTGGGGTTTGGTTGTTAGTTGTTAGTTGTTGGGGTATGTGTCGATCAGTGAGGACCAAAAAGGATAAAGTCAGTCGTTAGTGGTAGTAAGTGGTAGTAAGTGGTAGGTTGGGGTTAGTTGGAGTCAGATTTGGAGTACGGGAGTACTGGAGTACATGAAATGACATGGTTGACCGGGGAGATGCAAGGAATTTGGCGATTTTAGCGATTTTAGCTTTGATTAAGGCCTGTCAGCAGTGCGATTGGCGACACACTAAGGCGGTTCAGGCGCCCGACGGGGAAATCGGCACGAACTGGGTGCAGGCTGGGTGCAGGCAGGGTACATGGACACAAAGGGACGCGGTACGGGAGATGTTTGTACTCCCCGAAGCCACCAACAGTCAGCAGTCACCAGTAGTTTGTCTAGATGTTCTGCATATGGAATGTGAGGAAGACCTTCTAGTTGTGTGGTGTGTCTTCTCCTTTTCTCCTTTTCTCCTTCTGTCCATAGATAGATAGCCTGATCACATTGCATCCTTTATAGTCTACAGTATACTATAGTCAGTCTATAGTAGGGTATGTACATATCATATCGATCATATCGGATATCGTCTTACATGGAAGATCTCAGAGGAACAATCCCTACCTAGGGATTGTCTAGGTAGACACCCACCCCCTTTCATACGTTTCTACTTTAGGCCTAGACACGCCCTAGGTGACACCTGATATCTAGTAATACGGAGTATAGTAATATATATAGTGGCATATGTATGATACCTGCTATAGTACATACCATTCATCCCATATATATGGCCCCGACTGTAGGGTATATGTTATATATATATACATTAGAGTTCCTCCATCCGTTCGGTCCGAAGTACATCCATCCATACATCCATACATACTCCGTATAGCTGGAAACACAGTTCCACGTACCCTTCGAAATCAAGTCCTTCGCATCTACTTCCCTGTCGACGCATGCCTTGAACCCCACGTTTATGCATGATTCGTACTAGTTTGTCCAAATGGAAACGAGGCGCGGCGGAGAAACCTTGTCTGAGACTCACAGCATCACAACAGTAACTGTAATGCAGCATTGTAACTTACTGACCCTTTATGACTCTACTCGCCGTACGAGTACAATGGTAGTGTGTTGCGATCCTTTCTCCGCGGCTGGAGGCATATTGTGATACTTTAGATTTTGTGAGGCAGTGAACAGCACAATCAAAAGGCATTTCTAGCTGTGCTGGCAGCCTTTCTTCATTTACTTCCTCATTATATATGATATATTATGCCGAGTATATATTAGAAGGAATATAGCAAGATAAATATTGTATAAATGTTGTTAATGAGTGACTCGTACAGCAAGTACTCGCCGAAGTATTACCCTAGTGCACGCTAAATTAAGTCTAGCGCATAGGGTACAACAGGTACGGACATCCACACCACCAAACTGAGAACAACAAGCGTCTCCTAGCCTCCTCAAAAAAGATTTCTGCCCATTTGTACCGCCTTAGTTTTGCTTTTGGCCGGAGTAATCCCCCCCCCACCGTAAAATTGGAGTCACGTGCGATAAGAGATAGTCATTAATTATACCTGAATTACGTTATAATTGCCAGTAAAAGCATTGCCCAGCTTGACTTTCCACGGCTGATGCTCCTTCTGAGTATTCAGCCTCCTTTGCCTCCAAACCAAACCCCGCTTTCCCACGTTGCTGATACTTCGGAAATGCGGTGACCGACAGCCTATCCCTACCCCATGGCTACCATCCCACCCCCAGTGCGGCGCCTCAAACCGTTGAAGACCTTACTGGAGCTGAAAGCCGGGGACTCCACCATTGATGTCTACATCACAACTGTCCCCATCAAATCCTCCAATTCGGTACTGAGGTGAGTTGGCTCCGGCTACAGGTCAATTGGTTGGAGTGCTAACATCTGCGAGTGCGGTGCGTTCTTTGATCCAAGATGAGTATGCCGTCGACTTACAGCACCTGCGACGATTTGCGAAACTCCACGATCTACCCCCGCACCTGAAGTCGCTGGTCTCGCCTTCCGAGACCACCACCCCTGTTGCTGATGGCCAGGCATGCCTTTGCTTGCTGGTGGCTCCCACAGCTTCTATCGACCTTCCAGCGCTAAAGGAGTGCATCTCCAATGTGCTTCCATTGTCAGAGAACAATGCGCCGGCTGTCTGGACAATTCCTGTGCCGCAACTTGCGCCAACTTCCCAGGTCCAGGCCACGAAGTGGACTACAACACATTGGCCCACAGTATACAAGAAGAACAATCCATTTGGCCCACACCCAAACATACTTTCTCGGGCGGAGGATGAGATGGCCGGTGATTTGGACAAATGGATGGAAATGGCCCACAGCGTTTCCCAGGCCTCGGTGGCCTCTGGGACCGGTGAGGGTGCTGGGGCAGTTATTGTCCAGAGAGAAAATGGCATCCCCCGTGCTTTGGCGCTGGCAGGAGATGCACGCTGGGCCAACGGGAGGAGTTCCCCCAAAGGTAATGTCATGGCACATTCCATTCTGCGTGCTATAGGCATGATTGCCCAGAAAATGAGAACGGCTGAGAGGAAAAAGGGCGATGCGCCTCCACCATCATCTCTTGATGAACTGGAAAGCGCAATGTTTCTTGATATGCCCATGCATCTCGAAGAACATTCTGTCTTCAACGAGAGTACAGTGTCCCCGGACGGATATCTGTGTCACAACCTGGAGATATACTTGACCCATGAGCCTTGTGTCATGTGCTCCATGGCTCTGTTACACTCCAGATTTGGCAGAGTCGTCATTGATTCGCGAGCGCCAGCAACAGGAGGGCTTTGTAGCGAAGGCACAACCTCTGGAACTGTTGCACAACCCCACACTTCACAGCTGGGACATGGACTGTTCTGGAGAAAAGAGCTGAACTGGTCTTTGCTGGCGTGGGAGACCGAAGGCCATGAACCTCCCCCTTTAAATGATAAATGTGACATGCAAGCATAAATATAAAGAAAATAATAAGATAATCCCCGTTGCTTTGTTATGTCGTGAAGCTTTGAGTCGTAAACTTGAGCCGCCATGGAGTAAGTAATCTGAGATAAGCCTCGTTTGGGATTCAACAGCCTTGCATAACGCGGGGACTACGTACCAACAAATGAAGTGGGAGAAGGCTGTACCTGACATACATCCAGAGTCTCAACCACAAACACACGAAACATAAATCCTCTTTGTGTATTCTAGGCTGTTATTCTTATGACCTGCCGCATTACAGCTTAGTGGTCTTGATTGGATAAGACCGTGCGTGTCGCATCTTCGTCTTTGTTCGATAGCAAGAGCGAACCTACCAGCCACATGGAGACGGTGGTCCGTACAGCTTCCCTCTGGTGACAAGCAGGGCCTGTAAACGCAATACTCCGCTACAGGCAACCCTTGAAATTATCAGCCCGGTTCATCAGTAACCGCCGTCTCTTTGAAATCGCGTCCGTTGCCCCAGTGCCTGGGGTGCAGCTCGGTCTTCGCTCGTTTGCCTGCTCTGTAGCACCCCTCGCGCCTCTATATCGCGAGACTACTGAATCGGGAATGGCTGCAATGGGAGGGAAGGGCGTGCCCGAGTCGGCTTCTAAGAAGAGAAAAGCTGCCAACCAGCCCAAATTCTACGCTGTGCGGGCTGGTCGTCACCCGGGCGTTTACTCTGATTGGAACGAGTGCAAGGAGAGCATTACTGGTTTTAAAGGCGCCAGCTGTGAGTAGTTCTGACTTCCTCATATTGGCTCTATATCTAACTTTTGCCAGTCAAATCGTTCTCAACTCGATCCGAAGCAGAGGCGTTTGTATCCGGGAGGGAGTCGAACTCGGGACCCTCTGCTCCTGTTGGAGAAGCTCGTTTCTACGGCGTGGCAAGTGGTCACAATCCAGGTGTATATACCGACTGGACGACTGCTCAAGAGCAGATAAAGGGATGGAAGCTACCTAAATATAAAAGGTTTAGCACAAGAGGTGAGGCTGAAGCATTTGTTCAAGCTGGCGGCCGCCCTAGCAAGGTGGATTCAGGCACCACAGAATTGATAGATGAAGATGAGCAACCTGAGGATTTTGACGACGAAATATCGGAAGTTGAGAGCCCCGCGGTGCCATCAAAGAGGAGAAAAACGTCTCCAGCGGCCTCGGTAGACCAGACTAAGACCAGTCAAAGTACGGTGCAGATAGCAGCCACAACCTCAGCTGCTAAGTCTCGTGCTGCCGATGCCAAGTCGAAGCCTCTCAGTATATATACAGATGGCAGCAGTTTGGCCAATGGGAAGGTGGGAGCTGTTGCCGGAGTAGGTGTGTTTTTTGGAGATGGAGATGATAGGTATGTCTCAGCTTGCAACTCAATCGACGACGATTCTGTACTGGCATGGACTTCATATACAGCGAGAGATACTGATTTTGATCCTTTAGGAACATTTCCGAGGCATTAGAGGGTGACCTTCAAACCAACCAAAGGGCCGAACTCACTGCTATTTTGCGTGCGCTTGAGATTGCACCTATGCACCGCGAAGTCCACATCTACACAGACAGCAACTACAGCATAAACTGTGTGACGACCTGGTTCAAGAAGTGGGAGACGAATAACTGGTTAACCTCAACCAACCAGCCCGTCATGAACAAGGACCTAGTCGTGGACATTCTTGCGAGGATCAGGGAACGGCAAGGACATGGATCCGGCACAATTTTCAACTGGATCAAGGGACATTCAAATGATCCGAGTAACGAGGCGGCCGATAGGTTAGCTGTTAGCGGCGCCCAACGGGCCCAGGCACGGAGGAGGCAAAACAAATCCTGATGGCGTCTATCAGCAACTGCGGTAAGGCCGCCCGTTTACCGGTCAGGAAGGGAACAGTCGTAAGATGGCTCACACAATCACGGTGCATTGTTTCTTGGGGAAAATGGTAGGGCATGGCTGAATTTAACAACCACTAAATGTAAACAATTATATCAAACTGGGAAACACGCTGTACCCAATCACACTCCACATAAACACCCTATAAATGAACCGTCGTCTCAATCCCACCAATAATGAAGAAGCCCTCGTCCCAAGAAGCTTCCTTGAATGTCATAAATCCCAAATTGGGAGCAACCTTAAAAACGGTTGGTAAATTACAAAGCCTCAACTGCCCGCTCGGCTCTCGACCGAGCATATGACTTGACAAGTCGGGTCCCCTCTGCCCATACTTTAGGAACGCGGTTGTAGAGCATGGTAGCCACAATAATTACTAGAATAGGAATCTATACGGAGTTAGTCAAGTTCGTTTCGCGTGTACAGGATGGGAAAGGGGTTTGACTTACCCAAATGAAAAATAGCTTCCTATCACTCCGGAATCGGATCTTTTTGCCATGTGCCAGCCTGATTTGAGCATGTCCTTCTTCGGATAAGGAATGCTTGGAACTGGAATCTAGGTTCTCTGATACCTGCGATGAAGTTTTGGAACTTGAGGCCACGCTCGAGCCAGACGACTGTGCTTGGTCATATAGCGCAGAGCATTTGTCATCAGCGATCGCATCCGCTGCAGCCTGAGTAGCCGACGCTCTTTTGGTGTCGGCGTCCTCATGGGGGAAGATATCCTCATATGCGGGAGGAGCATTCGAGATAGTTCCGGAGAAAAGGTCCCACCATTTTGAATCTGCCTCTTTATTTGCTGGGCCAACATCGGTATTCCTGGATGCGCCCATGTGTGGTACTAAAGAGCTGATTCGGCGAACCATAGGTGCCGTTGGCAAGTATGCTTGATAGTCTGGTAGGTTGGGGATTTGGGGTAAGTTGAGGTGTTGCATAGACTGTTGAATATGCTGAATCTGTGCAGTCAAATGATCGCGGAATGCTGTCATGGCTGCTGCTGGTGATACGAACCCAGCTCCCACAGCGTCGGTTGTGGGGACGGGGAGACCATTGGCTTCATTTGAAAGCGAAGTGTCAAGGTCTGGGGGAGCGGCGCTCCTGCGTCTTGGGCGCATCCAAAATACTTCATCGGGTGTAGCATCATCACTTCCTTCGTCGCTGTATTCGGGCTCCTCGGTCTCAGATGTATCATCTGCGTCGTCACTAACACCTGGCGATGCCGTAACGTCGGCTCCATTTGGACGCGGTTCCCATAGCGACTGTAGGGACGTGGCGCTGCTTGTCCTGCTACGAATAGAGCCGCCACTACGCCTGCGGCTATGACGCTCTACACGACGAGTAGATTGAAGGGTTTCTTCAGTTGTGCACAAATCGGAGGCTGTATAACCCTGGAGAGTCCTCCACGAAGGATCTGCGCCGCACAGAATGAGGCGTCTTATAATCTGGGTGTGATTATGCATCGCTGCAAAGTGCATGGGTGTGAAGCCTCCTTTATCGCGGGGCTCAGGGTTAGCACCTCTTGCCAACAAAGCCGCAACAAAGCGTTGAAGGCCCAATGAGCACGCTAAGTGAAGCATCGTCTGACCAGATGCTCGTCGCATGTTCAGGCGAGGCAGATGCGAGCTATCATCCAAGTCAATAAGGTCCAGTATTCTTAGCAGTGTTGCTTCGACGTCAACGCCAAATATGGCGGCGTTAAAACGAGAGACCGGTGGTTGCTGCGTTCCACCTGTCGGTGAAGCACCCCCAGCAGCACCCCAAGATGATGGTCCATCACCCACGATTCTTCGTGCCAAGTCACGGACATCTTCCATCCTCCCAGTCATCTTGTGTCCTAATACAGACAGAGCCGTTCTTATAATCTGTTGTTCGTCGTCATCAACATACTTAAAGAACGCCTGTTGCTTAAGTATCGGCGGTGACGGGTAGGGCTGCAATTGTTGCTGGTGTTGATGCTTAAACGTGACTGCAACAGTTCCGCCAGTAGTTGCAGGAGGAAGCAAGCAGACAAGAGACGTTTCGCCCCAATATGTCGTGGTAGTGGCCTTTACATCCCCAAACATAACTTCCAAGCCTTGACAGAATCCGCTACCCAGGCACGTCACTTCAATCCCTCCAGCCTTTGGACCTTCATTTGGAATCATCTTGTGAATGGTGGGTGGCCTTTGGGGGTTGAGCGGCAGGGGCATCCCGTACAGGCCATTAGCAACTGCTTGTGCAATCTGAGCTTGCTGCTGTTGATAGGCCTGTATGCTGTTCCTCATACTGTTCGGACTTGGTGCGCGGCTTGGATGTGTGGAGGTTGGCGCCGAGTACAGTTGGTTCAAAGCAAGGTTATCCATACTTTGGGATCTATTGTTATTCGAGATAAAACCTTGCTCGTTGCCGTTTTGAGTGGGTGACCCAGCGTTAAATTGAGTATGGCCCGGTTGTACTGATTGGGGCATGTGGTTGAAGGTTATGTCTTGAGGGGAAGCGAACATGTTAGGTGAAGTTCCATATGGAGGTTGAGAAGAGGCAGCGCCCGAGCCATTGGCTGCAGGGTTCAGACCTCCAGGGTGCTGCGGCATAGTCTCGAGTCTTGTCATGGCGAGACCGCTTGGGACTTTACTAGACCCGCTAGCTTTTCGCTTTTTGTTACTTGGACCAATTGATCCAGAAGGCGACGCCTGCCTCGACAAGCTACGCGGAGTCGTCGTGCTCGGGGCATTTTGAGATGCCTGAGGAGTACCAAGTACCGAAGAAGAAGCATACGATAGGGGGTAGTTCCTTTGAATATTTTGCACGTCTGTGTTTGACTGTGATGCTCGAAACGACGCCATGGGCATATCGAAACTCATATCGACACCAGGGTTGTTCATGAATCCATGTTCGTTGACACCAGCGCCGCCTGGCCCCATTAAATGAGGAGGCATGTTGTGTGTCTTATGGTCATCTGTGATCATGATCGAAGATGTAATCTCTTGAGCTACCAGGCGCCCCGTCCAGTCTTTGATTGTGAAGATAACCTGGAACCCCAATTTCTCATTTTGATGCCTGCAATAACAAGCGATGCGCATAGGAGCATCAACTTGTAAAGCGCCCTCGTGAACGACTGGTTCCCGTCGGTCTCCTACCGTATCGGACAATACTTGACTCGATGGCTGTTGCCAGTCTTTGATTTCGTGGGTGTTGAAGACGATCACGCGTTTGTCTTCGTCCTTGTGCCAGGATTCTTCCTCTTCAACCTTTTTAACCTTCTTCCTCGCAGCACGCTTGCGCTCACGGGTAATGCATCCGGAGCATATCTTCACCTCCCCTCCATTTAGGGGCTTGTTCTCATCGTCATCGTCGGCTACCGTATCGGCCTCATCCTCTGAACGCGACTCTGAAGTTTTGGGAGCCCCCGCAGCACGTTCAAAGGCTCGTCGGCGAAATTCTGGATTTTGCATTGCGCTGGTGCAAACGAGGGTTGTTGTGAGTTCCAAGGTATCAGGTGACTTGGTAAGGGGCTGTTTCGCCAGCAGTTTGGGCTTCGAAATGGTGTGGGTAGGTAGATGAAGCTTTGTAATACCCGGAGGAAACGGGAAAAGCGTCATCTTGATAGGGATTTGAGTCTCTACTCGCGACTTCAATGGAGTCGGATGAATGGTCAAGGCTGGCTTATACATGCTATCCATCAGAGACATGCCAGCTGAGAAAGGCATCTGTTGGGGAATGCCGTTGTTCAGGCGCATGGGCATAAAACCTCCACCATTCACCATCGAGTTTGGTATGCTGAAGTCGTAGTTTGTTTGCCAGGGATTGTTCTGTGCCCCATTACCAAGCATCGTTCCATTGATAAACTCTACTCCGGCGTTAGGAGATGGAGAATTGTTGAAGAATACTGATGGTGAAGATTCCTGGCTCGTGATCATTGTGGACAACGGAGAGGCTTCGCGGGATGCGTTGGTCGTCAGACCGTGCATTGTGCTGGTGATGGAATTTTGCTAATAATCGTTAGTTATTTTACTGGAAATTGCTATGGCTATCAATTAGGGAACTCACCGAGGATTTCGAACGGTGGCCTGCTTGTCTATGCTTCATAACCGGGGTATTTCGACTTGGGGTGTCGTGTTTGATAGTTGGCATTTCCGGTGACTTCATGGCGGAAGCAAAATGGCTTGGGCTGCTCGCAGCACTGTCAAAGTCGAAATCGTTCTCCATTATCTTGTCATTAAAATCGAACGCTGTAGCGGTCGAGGACGAGGCCGTTGTGGCGCTGTATGGCCCGTAGGCCTCTGAATCGTCCGGTCCATGCCCCCCCTCCACTTTCCAATCGCCCATCTCAGCATCATTCATTGAGGCGTCTTTGGCTTCGAAGGTAGGTTCTGATGATTCTGATGATGGCTTTCGTTTATTGTATGTTGAGGAGTCCGAGGACGAGTCATGAAAAGAGCCGCCTGGAGAATCTGAAGAAGGTATCGAGGGTGTCCGTGGGCCTGTCGCAACAGCAGAACTCCTGTTTTCAGCGCTGCCTTTCTGGGCTATCGCAGGTGACCCAAAATTCGCTCTCCTCTCTCCGGGAGGGAGGTTTTGGTCCAGGAAAGCACCAGGGCTTCCCGAAGCTATGTATGGCGTGCCTGGGTTGAAGAACTCGAAATCCTGGTCGTCTGGGTCCTCCGACACATCCAAATCAAGAATGAAGGGAGACGAATACGGCTCAGTGCCCGGCATCGCCTTCGTTTATCGGGCTCGGTCTATTCACCGGCGTGTCCTGGGAGCGAGAGATAGGATGGACGCCTCGTAACAACCCCCAGCCCGACGATCGTTTTTTCGCAGGTGCTGATCAATGAAGAGTATTGGAATTGAATCGCAATCTATCGCCCCGACATCTTTATCGCAGATGTTGAGTTGAATAGGGGTGGGACGAATCTTTTGCGGTTGAGTCTTTCGTGGGGAGGCGAGGGGCCCAACGAATCGCGGTGAGCCGGATCGAGTCGATCTTCGAAGTATTATCGCAATAGTCGAATGCCTCTGGCAGCGACAAGGTGTCTGGAGTGAAGCAGCGATTGAATGATGATGGCAGCGGGGAGTGGTTGTACAGTGCAGTAGGCAGATCGAGGTCGATATCGCCGACGTTGAGTGATCTGGAGCGAAGAAGCCTTGGCAGTATACGCGTTTCTACTCTGTACACTGACAGGCGAAACTTGGGGTCGTAAAGTATCAGTACTTTGTTTTCGCGTATAAATTTAGGGGCGTAATCAGGTACCAAAAAGTCACTTTCTACAGTAATCGACCGGATGAAATTCGGAAACACTTTTGCGGGAAGGCAAAAGGACCCTTGGAGTGCGAGTATCTCAACCAATAAAATACTGTCCAATACATCCTCCAGTATAAATATAATCATAATCATAATAAAAGCACCACTAATAAGCACGACTCGATTCCTGCGTATTTGTGTAATTCAAAACATAACTTTTTATAGGTGTGTGAAACTCGCTCATCTCGCTCATCTCATTCATACACCGCTGTAATATTATGAAGAGATTATGATGAGACACTTCTCCTATCCTTCTGCTTCTGCTTCCCAAGAATAACAAAAACTTTATCCACATCACACATTACTTCACTTCACCTCACCTTCACAATTCACATTTCACAATTCACATTTCACAATTCAACCAGTGCATGTCCAACGTTGAATGTTGATATTCCTTCTCGATTAAGCACATACTTTACAGTGTTAGTGCTGTACGTCCCTCGTGGTGGGGAAATACGCGTAGTAACAGGGTCAACAAGGCTACGCTGTTACCCTGTTACGGTCCTTCGTTGTCCGGGTTCCAGAGCGTACTCACAACAACCACAGCACAGATACATCTACTATTTACATTCGCGATTGCCAGGACGTGACGAGCAACAGAGGTCAGAGCAGCCTCTCATCACACCAACATTCTTTACGTTCACCCAAGTTAACTGTCTCAAGCTCTTGTCTTTATGGTCATACAAAGCAAGGGGCATACGTGAGCAGCAGCAACGCCGTCATGGATCCGCACGTGGTAAGTTATTTTCAGCTTGATTTGGGGTGTAGAGGGCGTATCTGATCTCACTATCGCTGAGCATACAATCCACCCACGGCGCCGTCGTTCTACACCCCAGAAAAGAATGCAATGCTAACATCACTAGTTGCCAATCAACACACCACAGGGCAAGCCTGAGGGTGATGTGAAAGACCCCCAATCTTTCTCCAAAGGAGGCAAGAGACTTTTTAGTCACACCTTCTCAAGGTACTCGCAAGAGGAAGACAGTGTCAGTAACTACGGGAGTGGCAGCGATGGACGCCATCTTGATGAAGATGACCCATTCGAGAAGCGTCACCGCACCAGCGACTGGCCACTCGGGGGCAATGGGAAGGCCGTTGAAGGCGCTGCAGCTGACGGACCTGACTCCCGAACCAGCAATTACTCTGACGATGGCGTCCAACCGCGCTCATCCAGGTTTATTGAAGGCAGCATGAGCAACAGAGTGAGCCAAAAGCCACCAAGAAAGTATGTGGTCACTGAGACCGAGTTGAACTGTGCTGGGGAAAATGAGTGCACCAAGAATGGGAAGCCACAGCGCAACAAGCTGATCCGCCACTCCAATCAGTCTATGCCAGCAGTGGCTGGGGAGACCAAGACTGAAACTAACCGTCACTCTACCATATTCCGCTTCGGAAAGTCCCTGGCAGCTTCTTTCAATCCGTCAAATTGGAAGATATGGTCGAAATCACAGGATTCCCAAGTCCCCGACGACAAGGCCGATGCTGAAGCCCAAGCCAAGCTAGAGAGAGCCTACAGGGAGGTAAAGAACATCGCACCCACTCCAGGGCGTCGATTTGGTCCAGCCAGTGGTTCTGCCATCTGGAGCAATCCGCGGTCATCTATGAACGCTTCCGGCGTCGATATTTCAGAGCAAGCACCATCTTCTCAGAAACGCTATGGAATGGTATTCGACACCCCTCCATCCATGGCAGGACTCGGCAGCATCAACGACTACTCCGCCCAACAAGGCACAAGCAAACTTTCCACCCCCGCCGACCTGTACTCCGTGCCATCCCACCAGCTCCTGCACAGCAATGAGAGCAGATCATCTTTCACCTATGGCTCCATCGCCCCACCAAAATCGGTGAAGCATAAACTCTCCCGGAACGACCTACGTGTCCAACAGAAACTCGTCAAACGCGTCAGCAACCTCGAATCGAAACTCGAAGCTGCGCGTCTCGAACTGGTCAAATCACTAGGCACCACCGGCCTCCCTCCACCAGCTAGGGGTGGAAAATCCCGCTTCGTTCCTGGGGCACTGTCATCCCTCCCTTCGGAGTCACTGTTGAATGGGTATACCCACCAAAACGAGTCCTCGCAGAGCTATATCGGCGCAGCCTTGACTACAGATGACAAGATCAGCCTCTCTGCATCACGCAACCATGATGATCCCCCCGGTCGTCCCAGCATCTCCAGTTTCT
Source organism: Pseudogymnoascus sp. WSF 3629 (assembly GCA_001662585.1). Lineage (NCBI taxonomy): Eukaryota > Fungi > Ascomycota > Leotiomycetes > Thelebolales > Thelebolaceae > Pseudogymnoascus > Pseudogymnoascus sp. WSF 3629. Next base: position 25,235 of record KV454630.1, read on the forward strand.
CCTCTTCAGTGCGTGAGAATCCGTACAGAGAGTCTCACACTGCTGCTGCAGGCCAAGATGACACCGACCAAGCCACCCCCTCCAAGAAGCGAAAGAACATGACCAAAACAACCTCCACCACCTCCTCCTCCCAACACCCCTCAGACGCAGACACCACAACATCCTCCCACCCCGCCCCCAACCCCGCCAAAAAGGCACGCAGCACCAGCGCGAAAGAGAAAACAAGCCCCGAACTCCTCCTCCCCGACTCCGGCTCTTCGGATCGCAGTTTCGAGAACGTGGATCCAGAGAAGAAAGCCGTGCTCGTGTCTGTCAGCGCGAAGGGGACGCCGAAGTTGATTGTTAAGAAGAGGGTTCCGCTCGAGACGCAGGGGAGTAGGATTCCACGCAAGGGAAGCCGCAAGGATACTCCACCTGCTTCTGAACTGTGTGATGACAAGGGTATTTCCGTCACGAGTGGCAACGCTGGTCTCCAGGCCGGTGATAACGAGGAAGCTGCGGTTGAGACTCAGACGAGACAGGGGACGGGAAAGCTGAAGAAGGCTGCTAAGCCGAGGGTGAAGAGTACTGAGATTCCAACGGCTGATAAACAAGTCGAGGAGAAGACAAAGGAGAATCTCCCAGCAACGAGGGGAGGTAAAATTACAAATTCAACTTCGATGGACAGTTTCGAGTGGGGGCCTGATGTGTTTTAACCGCGTCACCGCAAAACAAAATCAACTCAAGTCAGGTGTTAAGGAGAAGAATGGGTGGCATAGAGAGAGGCGTTACGAATGATGGATGATGGATGATGTACTGTACTGTACTGATAATAATAGCGGCATAGCGCGCGGATGGTGATTTGATGATGAAGGTAACGAGTAATGTATGTTTTGAATTTATTTTGCGGTTTGCGAAGCTGAGGAGCGAGGGATGGTAGCGCTGATATGAGGGTGGGAAAATGTGTGTACAGCGTAGCGTAGCAAGCAAGCATAGTTAATATCATTTCGGTGGCAGTCTGAATTCCCTCCTCCATGTTTTACCACTACTATCAGGACGTTGAACTTAACAGCAGTCACATCTCACAATCACCATCAATCAAGTCCAGCCAACACATAATTTTTAAAATCTCCCCCATTTCATATTCCCCAAAAAAAACTATCCCTAAAAAAAAGACGGCATTGTAGCCAGACCTTTGCGCTTTCCCTAACAATAAAAAAAAACAGCCAGAAGAAGGTAAACAAAAAGACACAAGCTTTAAAGAAATTTGAGTATTTCAAAGTCATAAAACAACCCCCTCCTTTCCTTCATATCCCCTCCTAAAGTTTTACAGTACGGAAACCCCATCTCCGCGTGGGCGGAAGCAAAGGGGTCCGCTACAACTGCACTCCAAACGCACAGCGAGGAAGGACATAGGAAAGTTCTTGTAGTGGGTGATGGTATTGGTGGTGGTGGTGGTGGTGGTACGGTGGTGTTGTTGCGCATGCAGCGCGGGTCGTGAGTGATGTGATATAATCCGAACAAAAAATCCGAGGAACAGTAAAATGAAAAGGGCCGCCGTCGTCTAGAGGCTTCGTTTGTGTGTGGTGGTGAGAGGGATGGGATGGGCGCTGTTGAAGTCGCGAGGGTAGGGGGGGGTGTGGTGGTAGTTGGAGAGGTTGTAGGTGGTGGTTGAGGTGAGGGAGGTGGATGGTAGGCTAGTGTGTAGCACCTTCCGTCCATCTCAGTGCATACGTATTTGATCTCCCGGAAACCCATCGCATCTCGAAACTCGAGAGAAGGCGTCTATACCATACTCGAGCGGGTCTGCAACTCGCCACTCGCGCGCTTATACTCCATCCTCCTCACATCCTCCGCGTCCAGCTCCTCATTATCCAGCAGCGCCGCCGCGCCATGATGCGAGCTCGACGGCCGCGCACCGTTATGCAGCGGCTGCGTGTGCGTGCTACTCGCGAAGACGCTCTCGAAGGCGCGCTTGGACCCTGCGCGTTGCGGCTCGGCGCTGGATGCGGATGGGTGGGAGGGGTACATGTAAGATCCCGAACGGTCGCCGGGGCTTGAGAGACTGCTCATTGATAGGCGGTGCGAGGAGAGGGGGGCGATTGGGGAGGATGCGGGTTCGTATTTTTGCTCGAGGGAGGGGGTGGTGGAGATCTTGATTGGTGCGAGGACTGGTGGATCGGGGCGGGATTGGTATGGTGGGTATGAGGGGTGATTCGATTCTTGTTCTTCGCGAGGGTATTGTGGTTGTGGGAGAGGTGCGCTGGTGAGGGATTGCCGTCTGTAATCGGGATCGTAATCTCTCGGGGTTTGGTATTGCCCATACTGCGGCCTCTCTGGGTAACTGTAGCCGCCGGGGGATTGTTGGGGCGGGTATTGTGGTGCTTGTTGGTGATATGGCGATGGAGAGGATTGGTGTGCTTGTTGAGGCTGGGCGGGTGGGGGAGGAGCAGGCTGGGTGAACTGAGGAGTCTGGAATTGTGGTTGTTGTGCGGAATGGGCGCCAAATTCCAGGTAGGATCCTCCTTGCTGTGGTGTGGATGCCGGGCCGTGGTTGTATGGTGCCGGGTATGATGGGTGTGGTGGGTAGGCGTCGGCCGAGGGGCGACGGTGTGCGTACTCGGGCTTGATCTCGCCATTGCTGTTGCGTACTCGGGCTTGATCTCGCCATTGCTGTTGCTCAATGATCGTTGACGGCTATAAGGCTCGGCTGGTGTTGCACTCCTCGTCGATCCACGATACCCGTTGTTGTCTGCGCGCTCGTCGTATTCATCAGCAGCCTTGCCCTCGCGTCTCCTCATGCGCACATCACGACGGATGCGCACGCGGCAGCCCTGCTCCGCCACGGTCCTGCTCAGGCTGGTGCTCTCTGCCAGTCCGGGGAACTTCTTCGCGCTGAAGACAGTGAAGGCCTCAGACTTGATCTCGAGCCTCCAATCGAAGGAATCCGTCGGCTCGTCGGGGTTCTGCTTGATCGTCGGTCGGGCATCGGTGGCCGACTCTCCATCCTTGTCCTTGTCCTCCTTGGTCTCCTCGTACAGGTTGAAGCTCAGGCGGTACTTTCCCTCGTGGCGGACCGACAGGTCGGGGAAGATGAAGTAGCCGGCCTCGGTTGGGCGGTCGAGATATGCCATGCCTGACACGGGCATGCCGGTGAGGACGGGGATCTGCTGGGCGGTCTGCTGGACACGGCCGTGGATGATGGGACGCGCGGTCTCGAGGGTGGCGAAGACGAAGAAGTTGGCATTGTAGGAGAAGGTGATGTCGTTCTTGATGTTCTGTGCGTCAATCTCGTATATCTTCAGCTCTACCACGGGCGGTGGGTCAACGGGTCTTCGGTCGGCAGAAGCTGTGGGATGTCAGTAAAGAAGTCGAGGGGACGATTGCTGAGACGCGTTGTGCTCACATTTGGCTCCCGAACCACATGCTCTCGCGCGCTCCGGCTGCTGGATGACCTTGAGCTCGTAGGAAAGCTTGCGGCCCTCGGCGGTCATCCGCGTCACCGTCGCCGTCTCCTGGGGGCGATTCACAGCATTCATTGTGACGAGATGTTTCTGTCGACGACGATGGGGTATCGAGTCTCCCTCTGCGGTCTGACAGTTGGCGTGAGAGAGAGTTTGAACTCGCAGGCCTCTCTTTTTTTTTGTCCCAACAACGACGACGGGTGTGGGAAGGAGACGTTTGGGATGGGGCGGCGGAAGGGACGCGGCAACGAGCGACAGAGGGTGGATTGTGAGGAATCTCCTTTCCGAAGTGACCTAGGCCCTGTCCACACAAGGGTTGGGGAGTTGGGTTGGGGAAGGTGGAATCTCGGTAGGATAATGTAACAAGGCGCGTACTAGGGTCCGTACTGGGGGTGTGGGGGGCCGAGTGGGTGTGGGTAGTGGGAGGCGAGAAGAGTAGTCCCGAAGTCAAAGAAAGGAAAGAAGCAATGGAAGGAGAGGAAATTCCGTGAGGGCTAGAGGGATCTGGAGGAGGAGGGAGAGGGAAGAAGGGCAACGAGTGGGTGAGGTTGAGCGTGAGAGTGTGAGCAGTGTGAGCAGTGTGAGCTTCTCGGGGGAATAGTAGGGGGAGCAGTCAGAGGATTGGAGAGAGAAGAGAGAGAGGTACCGAAGTACCCAGTTAAAAGGCCCAGTAAGGGGTTGAAGGGATTGGCAGTGTGGGATGTGATTGGTTGGTTGGTTTGGGGGAAGGGAATAGATGGGGGGGGGGGGGGGGGGGTGGGGGTGGGGGGGATGGGAGGGATGGGATGGGAAATGTGGGTTTTGGGTTTTTGTGCTGTGGGTAATGGGAAGTAGAGGAAGAAGTAGAGTACATGGTATACATAGAATAGTGTGGTTGGTATGTAGTACTGTAAAGTACCTGGTATGGATGAGAGTACAGGTATCTGGGTGTTGGGTGTTGGTGTGGGTGAAGGGTGGGAGAGTTGGGAGAGAGCTGGGAGAGTTGGAAGTTTGGTATGGGAAGTGCACTGAGCACACAGTGATTAGTGCATGTAGAGTACATTGGGGATTGGGAATTTGGAGAGTGGGAGGAGTGGGTGTGGGTGTGGGAGAGATAGAGGAGAAGGTGTGTGTGGGAGAGGATGGGAAGAGAAGAAGAAGTAGCAAGGGTTGGGGTGGGGATGGGTGGAGAAGGGGCTGAGACTAGACTGGGACTAGACTGGGACTAGACCGGGACTAGACTGGGACTAGACTGGGATGGAACGGGGTGTGGGCACGGGACGGGACAGAAGGATGACGGGAATGGAGTCTTGATTAGGGATGGCGGGGAATTTGTGGGAGGTGGGTGGGTGGGAAGAAGCAGGGTAGGAGGAAGAGGCGAGAGGCAGGGAGAGGCGAGGCAGGGAGGGAGAGAGACAGCTCGGGTGGGAGAAGTGGGAGAAGGTGACAGGGGGTAAGACATCGGGAAGGTAGGGTTGGTGGGTAGGGGTTGGGTAGGTACTTGTGTGTGGAAATACGAGAATAGAGACAGAGGAGTAGAGAGAGTTTATAGTATACCATACGTAAGAATATAATGTACGGGTGCGAGTACTGTAGTCGCAATAGCTGAGTGAGATGGCTGGTGACAGATGGCCGAGGATGTGGGAGGGGGAGGGGGGGGAGGAGGGGGAGGGGGATGATGGCTGGGAGGAAGAATAAGCACACCCGCAAAAAACAAACACCTGGACAAGAAGGCAAAACAGCTGGTTGGGAGGACAGACAGCTGGGAAAGGAACGAAGACACCTGAGTTATGGTTGTTGGGTGCAGGAAGTACAGTACTCTATGCAAGTACTCCTACCCTCCCTGCCTCTTCCCATCTTCCCACGTCTCGGCTCGGTCTCGCTCTCCGTATTCAGGTAGGCGGGTGGGAAGGGGTGGCGTCTGCATATTCGCCCAGGGTTTGGATACTCCTGATTGGCCAGCCTGAGGTATCCAGGACGCAAGGGGACGCAGGGAGTGGGGAATTAGAGTGGGGAGTGGCTGACAGTAGTCGACAGTAGTGGGGAACTACTTGGCTGCCTACTTAGCTGACACTCGCTCACTAGACGGCAACCAGTGGGGATTACTGTAGATGATGGCGGGCAGTAGAGGAGCCGGGAATAGCGGGCTGCACGTCCGTCCGTCCCTTGCTTGGATGTGGTGGTGGGTGGGTGGATGTACACCGAACACACAGACAATAAGTACGGGAAGGAGTGAATCGAACACTTTCAAGCATTGAGTACAGCAAGTACAGTAAGAGTGGGTGCTGTTCATTCATGTGTGTGTGTGTCCGTGTCTGTGTGTGTCTGGTCGGTCTGGTTGGTCTGTCCACTCACATGTCTCTTCCCTCTGGCTTGTGCTTGTGCGTGTGCCCGTGCCCGTGCCCGTGCTCTGATCTACTGTGTCTCTCGGCGAGGCGAGACTCCGGGATTCCCGACTATGCGAGTTGTGTGTGCACGGAGGGAGCATAAGGGGACGTCCAGCATAAAGGGTCCATCCAGTCAGTCCGTACTGTCAGTACACGACTCTGAGATCTTACATACAGTACTGTGGGATCTTACATACAGCAGTACAGTGGTAGCACTCTTACCATCCAACTCCGCGGAGTACTACAGCACAGGACACAACAGTCCAGCCAGTACAGCAAAATAAGTACTTACAATACAGAGTACATGTGCAAGTACTCTACTTCCTCTACCCTCTCTGTTCTGTCTGTGTGGACTTTACTTTACGCCTGGACGCACAATCGACGCGCCTCCAAGGATCGATCATCGATCTGTGATCATTCGATCAAACGATCTCTTGACCCTCCCTCTAGTCAAGATCAAGGCCATGGTCAAGGTCAAGGTCAAAGGATCAAAGAATATCGATCATGCCTCTCTCTGTGTGTCCGCGGTTTCTTTCATACATTTTATGGTTTCGGTCCGTAAACAATCACCTGTCTTGTCTGTAGTACTACCAACCAACCATACATATATACTGCCATAAATACGATATTATGGTACTGTAAGAATAGACAAATCTGACCTGTGCTCTACCATTCTACTATTTTACAATTCTACTATACTGTACTAATACCATGGCTGCATACAGCACACTTCCCTGCATTACATACTCCTCTCTACCGTGTCGTATATGAAATAGGGTCCTAGATGCGTGCTTCTGCGTCTGCATCTGCAAACATCCTTTATTTTTATTTTTCATGGCTCTATTTCTAGTTCTAGTTCTTAGTTCTATTTCGATTTCGATATTCTTATTTTATTTACCCTCCAGCTATTTATTTACAATCCCCAAACCCACTTGTGTGCAACCAACATTTTTTATATTTTATTTTTAAGAAAGAAAATAAAAAACCTGCAGTTTCATTTTTAATTACAGTGTCTCTTACCATAATTACAGCTGTCTCTCCCACTTCTCGTTCTTGTCTCTCTTGTTGCTTGTCTTGCTAGAGCCGCAGGTTACAAGTCTCACTCCGTAGCCTCTAATTGGTGACTCCTCACAACCACACCCTCCCACCACTCCTCCCCAAGTCACCCTACCCTCCTCCTCCTGCACCCCCCTCCATCTCCCCGATCCCGTTCCACAACCCTTCCCCAAACCCTTCCACACATACACATATACCCCCCCTTCCCCTTACCTTCTGCACATGATATCTCCGGCCCGGCCTCATTAATACCCCCCCCCTTCCCCCTCAAGCCATCCCACCCACCCACGCCCCCCCGTCGTCGCCGTTCCACAAACTGGTACATGCCCCGATGGTCATGCTAGCTATACCACACACGCACACACCCTCCCATCTCCGAGGTCGTAACACCGCCGTAGCGCACGGCATCAAATCTAAAAATAAACAACTCGGACAAACATCCTGTCTAACTGAATGACAGGAGGCTGTAGGAGCCGCCCCTCGCGCTGTAACTACTGTAACTACAGCACCACAGCAGTACAGCAGTGGTGGTATCACGTGTCACTACCCTCAAGGTATAACACAAACACATCGTCGGGAGTGTTTCCCTCCTGTCGTTACCCGCCTAAATTTTTAGATCCCTATGTTCGAGCACAGCACCACAGCAGGAGGTGGCTGGACCTGCCTCCCCTCTGGCCCATTCAGAAAAAGGCGCCTAGACCTACCTCCCAAACACACACACCAGATCTGTCAACGGCAGTATGAATATGTATATATAAACCACTGCTCCTCCCTCCTGTCGTCCCCCCAACACCCTCCGTGTCACTGCACGCACAACACACAACCACAGCCGCTAGGAGTGTAGTAGAAAGACCAATAACAAACAATAAATAGCCCACCCTCCTCGTCCCGGCCGAGGAGGTAGATGCGTGTGCACGAGCGTAGGAGGTCGGGATTTCCGGGGGCCGAGGCTGTGTGGCGTGAGGATGGGAGTGTGGTTTGGGCGAGGTGGGTGGAAGAAAGGGGGAGAGGGGGGGTCACTCTGACTATTTTTGAGACTGTTTATTATGGTATTTGTGTATACTACACCCTTTTATACCCTAGATCTATTAGATCTATTACTGTACATACGCCCTTTTATATCCAGATCTATTACTGTACATACACACCCTTTCAAATCCAGATCTATTAAATCCATTACTATCCTTCTATACTGACGTAACTGATTAACTTTCTCTCCCCCCCATTTCTACACCCCCAAATCGAGCGTGTCATGTGCGCCGGGTTTATATGCAACTCCCCATCCCATTCCCAAAGAACCTATTTTTACCCTCCCAACTCCCAGTTTAGTCCCCATCTTATCCCCCCCCCCCTCTATCTTATCACCATTAGTCAACCTCCATCCGCTTCGGCGAGGCAGCATACAGATCCCCCCCCTCCTTCTCCCCCTCCCCACCCTCCTCCAACTTTCCCTCTCCCCCCACTTTCCCCTTCCCCCCCTTCCCCCTCCCCTTCACCTTCTTCCCCGCCCTAGTATCCCCCTGACACCCCGGACAATTATGCACAACCTCATGCGCAAAAACATCACAATCAATACAAAAATGCTCTCCACAAACCTCACACACATACCGTCCCGACTCACTAACCGCCTTCATCATCGCCTCTCTCCTCCCCTCTTTCTTCCCCTCCCCCACCTGCCGCGGCGGGGGCTTATTAAATCCAACACCACAGGCAAAACAACTACCCACCCCTGACCCCGCTGCCTCGCTCCAGGATACTTCACGCCAGTTCCGCAGGGGGAAAAGGTGGTGGTATGAGCGCGCGAGATGGGTACTTAAGATCAGCGTCAACCCACACGCTGGACATTCCGCGGGGAGGGAGCAGACTTTACTCCCGCACCGCGAACACAGGTAGCCCCCCCTCGTAAGCTTACTATGGCACGCACACAGCGTTGGCGCCTTCGCTACTGTGCGGGAGGGGAACCCCATCATCAAGAGACTCGACTGGTTCTGCTCTTTTGACCGCGTGGGAGGGGGGGTAGTAACGCCCATGAAGAGCGCGCGGAAATGCTCCTCGTGCAGCGCGACGGAGTAGTCGCCCTTAGTCTTGCTGCATATCTCGGAGAGAATGGCGACTTGGGCTGCTAACCCTATAGCTGAGACTCGGATGCGGTCGGTTGTGAGAGAGGCGATGGTAGTGTGGATGTCTCCTGGATCAGAGGAGAGGAGTGCGCCAGAAATAATCAAAACCTCCCTGGTCCCATGGCTGGGCGCATGAAACAACCCCGCCCTCGCCATCTCAAGCGCATTCTGCAGTGACGGACTCCCCTGCGGATCCTGCGTCCTCAGCTTCCCCAGGGCAGCCAAATGCACCGTCGGCGTCCCGGATAGGGCGGAGATAGGTTTAGCAAGCCCATCGCGCATACCTAGGATTCCGAGCTGGGAGATGGGGTTCTGCTCGAAGAACTCGGTGATGAAGGAGGTGGCGTGGCGGAGGGTGAGGAGGTAGCGGGTTGGGCGGAGGTCTTTTTCGGTCATGGCGAAGGAGAGGTCGAGGATGAGGATTAGGTGGCGTATTATGCCGCGTTGGAGGGGGGTTGTGTCGCGGAGGAGTCTGTGGGGGGGGGGTTAGCTATGTCTCTTACTCTTGCTCTTCCTCTTGTTCATGTGGTAATGCGGTGATATGATGATGGGAGCAGGGGGAGTAGTAGGGAGAGTATGGAAAAGGGAAATAACAAACCTCTGCCTCTTCCCAGCCTCCAACAACCCCTCAACAGTAGAACTCAAACTCCCATCCGCCCCCTCAACAACCGTATCCCAACTCCTCTGTATATCCTCCCACGCCGCCCTCCTCCTCCCCTGCTTCTCCTTCTCCCCCCTCACCGCCTCGGGCCCCTTCACAGGGCCGCTGGAGCGTGTCGCGTGGCGTCCGGTGCCGGTGCCGAGGGGAGCGGCGGTGGGGAGATCATCGTCGGAGAGGTCTTCGACGTACTCGCCGTCCGAGTCTGCCATGGTGTTGTGGAGGGGGTGGGGGCATGTGCTGGTGGGAGGGAGGCCTGTAGCTCGGTGAGTGGTTTGAGTAGGTGGATGGTCTGAGGTTGGGGTGGTTGTGGTGGGTTGTTGGAAGTGAAGGTGGGTTGTTACGGATCTAGGTTGTGAGGTTGATGGTAGCCTTGTGGGCGAGGCGGACGATAAATGTTAAAATATGGGGACTAGCCGCGAATATCGACTTTGGCAGGACAGGGTTCATTTCGGAGGTAATGATGGCCATTGCATGTGTAAAGTCTTCTATATATCTTTCATTTTAAATTTATCTAGGGGATATTTCCAATTGGCACTTCTGGAGTCCATATTGTCAATAAGACCAACGTCACTACCATACAATAAGATGCCAAACTCAGATCACTTGACACTAGATTATATCAACGGCCTCAGGACGACATCTCTAATATAAAATCATTGCTTCATTCTTCCCATATATGCTACGAAGGGTATATAAACCTGGCCACTACTTGACCACCCTCTCCCCTTAAAACAAAGTCCAAGAGTATCGTCCCAATGTCCCCCGGGCACGACGGGATCCTCTATCCCTAGCCTGACACATCAACATATTGATATATAAGGCATATTAGCTACCTATGTTGTGTTCGCGCATTGCTCCTCCTCCCCAGTAAACTCGACACTAAATCGGCGAATTGAATTAAATCCGCCTCCATGGATTTTCGTCGAAACCGTTATAAACTCTTTGTACAGAACCCACCGCCCACCGCCCAAAAACTCCTCGAATGCCAGATGATGCCAGATTAAGGTATAATTCTTCTTTTTCTTTCTTTATGGATAGTTAACCGCTGGCATTGGCCAGTCGTCCTCGGTGATGCTCGACCAAAAGTACCAGATGGTGACGACAGAGAGCAGGGTGAACAGCGTCTCGAAGATGGCTCCGTCGATCTTGCCGCTGGTTCCGTGGCAGATGTGGGTGCTCACGACGTAGTTGAAGATTTGCCCAAGAATGAAGAAGAGTGCTGCGGCTCCGAGGTAGATCATTGGCTTCCTCTCGCCGAGAACCCTCAGGACAAGGATGGATTCCAAAACGAAGAAGACTGCGAGGAAGATGATGGGTGCGAGTTGGTAGAGAACGTAAAGCCCGATGTTGCGGTTATTACCGACGAGGCTGCTGTCGAAGTGGCCGGTCCATGAGAAACCAGTATCGAGAGCGATATAGCCAGTGCCGACAAGGAGAGCAACTGCTGAGCCAATGATGAGGCCAATAGACATGGGGGTGCCATCGTCAATGATTTGATATCCGACGGCTGCGTTGAGCATGAGGATCCATGTCGTCGCAACAATCATACCAATGTGTATCCCACTGAAGGCCTAAACAAGAATTAGTATGTCAAGGTAGAAAAAGAGTGTATTAGGAGCGCACCAATCGGACTTTGTAGTTGAGAGGGAACACTCCGACTGTGAAGATTTCGCAGATCTCAATGATAATATAACCCAGCAGAAACAGCTGCATCTCCCTGTGGTTTAGTCAGTACATGACGATGGTAGCATATGATACAATTCTTCATACCTTCGGCCGACGGCAGCTTGCTTCCTCTCAGACCTCCATAGCAGGTAACCGCTCACTAGAATAGCCAGGCCGCAAAGTATTATCGAACCTGCAGCTGGTCAGTATAATGACCATACAATTGGTATTTGCGCGACTAACCAATATTGCCGAGGTGTTTCCCATCTGGGAGGTTGACTCCGGTCAATTCGCATCCTCCGAATCCATTTTGATCATGTGTTGGAGACAGGAGCTGTTACAAGCGTTAGTTACTCTGTCGCACTCATGCGGTGGTTGACAGTCGGAACGACAAAAGAAGGTATACGTACATTGCAGACAGGAAGCGTCGAATCCCGACAGAAATTCTATTCACGGATGGTTAGCTTGTTATTCCCTCGGTGTCGCATAGCCAAAGGTCGTCAAGACCGTAGACTCTCTGGATTGATCGTACATAGAAGTTTCCAAACTGCGTTGAGCCCATTGCTGCGGTTTGCGCTCGGCGCGTCCTTTTCTCGGGGACTCGAGTCTAAATGCAGAGCAGGCGGTGTCGCTTCTGCCCTTTCGCGATGCGTTGTCGTCGCGATAGGCCGCCAAGAGGTATCCTTTGTCCTTCCTTTCTCCCCAATGTACCGCGATTGAGCGATGCGGTGAAGATTTGACGACGATTGATTTCGCAGCGGAGGAAATCAGATTGATCTCAGTCGCCACGAAGAAGCAGCGAGGGTTTTCGAGGTTGATCAATTCAGGGTTGAAGTGCGGGAAGAGTGAAGTAACGTCCCCTGAAAATGTAGTTCCTGGTGCCCGTTCGGTTTCTGAGGTTACCAGCCTTTAAACGAGACAAGCGTGGTCGCGGTTTCTGACAGGCTAGGTTTCTGACTCGGGTTCCTGAATAGAGGGTCACGGGCAACAAAGGATGAAGAATAAATAAAGCTACTTTTTGAAAGCCGCTTGCAATTGTGTGTTTTTCTTTGTTACTCGAGTAATTCCAAAGTGAAGCAAGCAGTGGAAGAAAGAGGATTAAGTGAGATGCAAGTTTCTATTCGCTGCGGTCGCAAGTGAGGGACAGACAACCACGTATTGAGGGCTGAATCACGGCAGTGTACTCCGTACAGTACAGTGCACAATCTTACTTGGAGTTACGTAGGCGGCCAGGCGGCCAGTGGAAGGAATCAAGGCAGGGAAACTGGGGCGGTGCCGGTGCCGTTGAAAAATTGCTAAATTTACTAACTTCAACCTTGGTTTGCCCTCTCGTTTATCGGCCCTACGGCATTTGCTGGATGTCATCTTCCCCTTTGGACAAGATCTGTAGTTCTGTTTGAGGCACGACATATCGTGCATACCAAAACTCCACTTGGCCAGTACTTGGTGCTGCCGGCGTGCACATACCTTACCGGCGCACCTCACAAATTTGGTACGGTCCGAAGACGGTCCCAAAACTGAGGAAAAAGCTCAGACCCATTCAGACTGTCTGAATTGCCGATGGAGCCAGGAGCGGTCTTCGGACGGTCCTTAATATATGACTATTTATAAAATAATACCGTTCTTTACATAAGAACCGTCTTATATTTAAGACTCTTTCGTAAAAAAAAATTAATATTATCGTATAATAGGGTATTAACAACGCACACCTATATAACATAGGTAGGAACGGTTGTCCTAGACTAAACTTTACGTAAAACGACTATATATGACATCTAATTAATTATGGTGTTAATGTGTAAAGCTATAAATATATACCGAGCTACTTACCCCATTAAACCTATACGTAAAGACGGTTTAAAGATAGCTATTTTATAATAGACAGTTTTACTATAAGGACTATTATTTTTATATAGACTATACACTATAATAACTGTCATACTACCGTCTATTTTCTATTTTCTGTTCAAAGCTTCAACTGTACAGGTTAAGGCCTAGTCCTGAATTTAGGACTGTCCTCGGACTACTAAAAAGGCTGGCTGACCGTAGGATTACCTAGGCCCGTCCTCAGACCGGTTTTCAATTCTATGGCGCGCTGGTAAGGTAGAGCTATGCGGTTATGCGGGAGATACGCATATGCATGGAGAAAGTAAAATGAGCTTCACTTTCGCTTCGTTTCACGCGCCTACGAGGACACAGCGAGCACACGTATACGCGACTTGATTCGCTAAAAGTGGGAATTGATGGATTTAACCCGCAAGGGTCTCAAAAATGTGTGGAGAGAGCGAAGACCCGTGAGAGCCAGTGAAAGCCAGTAAAGGCCATCTTAGGGCCAGTATAGCACCAGCCTAGCACCAGTGCAAATAGCACAATTACAGTGTGGCACACGGCAATCACAATCGCATCGCAACGTATTGCGCCCTATCGTATAATCGTACAGTAGTAGTATGGAGACAGAGACAGACCGGTACTGTAACTTACTCCACATGTTATCCATCAGCCATCATCGTCGATGCCACATCCCACTAACCATACAAACAGAATAGTACCGTACTACTACAGTACTACTACTACACGACTATTCTCACAGTAGTAATAGAAGCGCAACATCGGATTTGCATCAACATTCACATGCTTTGGCTCGGCAAAAGTGCCAAGGACATTTGTTTCTTGAAGGAGCTTAAGGGGCTCGAGGCCCCTTGTACCTTGTTACTTCCGCTTATCTCGGAGAATCTACCCTCCAGCTCCGTCCCTTTTTGCCATTCCTGCACGTGCTGATAACAACCCAAGATAAGACATCCGAACATCGTGACCTCGTCATCTTTCCCCAACCCCTGTGCTAGCCGGCTGGTAGTGTTGAAGACCACACTTTGAAGACGTCAGAGGCGCAGGAAAGAGGATCCTCTACGGAACACCTTGGAGTAATATCCACAGCCACAAAGGCGTCGTGTGCCATTCTTCATCTTACAGTTATTAAAAGTCTTTTGCACTCTCCTAAAATCCTTCAGCCCAATCAAACCACGTGAACGCTATTCACAGCCTTGGAGTTGTCTTGGGGTGCATTTGGCACAGCTGGGCTTTCTCACCCCTTCTACTCCCGCTCTTTTCATGAACCTTCCTCCATCTTCAACATATTACTGTATGGATTAGTATCTGCCTCGTAATTCGCTACTTCCAGTCTACGAGCACCCCACGATTGCCACTACGCCTCTCCCTCCCTACTCGTTACGGCGCTACATGTGTAGATCCTCTCCACGCCAAGCTCCACTCTTCCCCATAGTGACAGTTCTGGGGGGTGCAACTAAGGTAACAACTTCCAGCTTTCGCCCAACGCAGCACTCTAAAGCAAACCTGCTGACTTACTCACCGACGATAATCTTCCAACAGATCCCTTCATCCTACGCAGTTGTACAGTAGTCCGTCCTTCCACCGCACCGCCATCCAAACGAGCTTGTCACGGGTATCGTGCACCGACTCCACGTTGTCTTCCTCTTAGGCCCATATCCACCGGGAGGGGCTGCCGCCATCAGCTCCACAACCTTCACGATTCACTCTTCAAGCAGCACCCGCCGTCCGGCCAATATACCACTTCGAAACCTGCCCTCGGCAGCAACCCGATCGCAGGAGCAGATCTACTCTGCCCCCCTCCTATCAGACGACGAGAAGCAGAGCGGGTTCTCTGCCTCTCCACGATCCGAATCGGCAGGCTCTGAATTCTCAGACTGGAGTGACACGGGCGACATTGGTGAACTGGGGACAGGCGAAGACGACCCTTTACGACTGCAACTCGGAGACTTTGAGGGGAACACAGGCCGGCATACTGGGAGACGAAATCGAGGAGATCGGAGAGTACAGTATCGACTCGACGCCGAACACGAAGATAAGGAACCTCGCCGTGGCCTCGTTAAGGAAGATATCGAGATCCCAACACCACCGCCGAGGCGAATATCTCGCGCGGAACAAGCGTTGGCAACCATGATGTCGGGAGGAGAGCGTCAGATGCACGGCTTAACCGGCAAGCCACTGGTGTAAGATAACCGCTCTTTGAGGCTGTTACTGTCATACTGATGTTACGCCAGGTATTTCACAAGCGTATTTGTGTCATTGGGCGTGTTTCTTTTTGGGTACGATCAGGGGGTCATGTCCGGTATCATCACGTAAGTTCTTACTTTCAAGGGCAATCATACTCAGTACTGATAGATTGCGCAGAGGCCCTATTTTCCTGGATTATTTCCATAAGCCCAATGCGGCCGAGATTGGGACCATGGTTGCTATTTTAGAAGTGGGAGCTTTCGTATCGTCGCTGGTTGTTGGCCGCCTTGGTGATATCATCGGCCGAAGAAGGACGATTTTATATGGGAGTTTGATATTTGTGAGTTCCTTCTCCCAGCCAAATCCCTGATAACGTCCGTATCGAAATATGAGAAGCGGCAATTCACAATAGGCCAAGGAGCCATTGAAACCATACGCCTTCCAACCCACTTCATAATATCGGGTCCATTTAGCAGAAACTAACGGTTATAATAGTTCGTTGGAGGGGCCCTGCAGACGTTCGCAACGACTATGAAGTTAATGATGTTGGGTCGGATCATAGCAGGAGTAGGAGTTGGTATGCTCTCGACTATCGTCCCGGTCTATCAGTCTGAGATTTCGCCTCCACACAACAGAGGCAAGCTAGCCTGTATCGAGTTCTCGGGGAACATCATTGGATACACCACATCAGTTTGGGTTGATTACTTTTGCAGCTACATTGACAGTGACTACTCTTGGCGGGTACCACTATCCATGCAGTGTGTAATGGGTGGTCTACTCGCTATAGGAAGCTTACTTATTGTCGAATCACCTCGGTATCTACTCACGGCCTATATTTGAAAGTCAGGGGCTAACCACCATCACAGATGGCTACTTGATAACGACCATGATGAGGAAGGCATGGTTGTCATAGCCAACCTTTACGGAGAGGGAGACATCCACAACGTCAAGGCAAGGGAAGAATTCCGTGAAATCAAAATGAATGTCCTCATTCAGCGCCAGGAAGGTGAAAGATCATACTCCGAGATGTTCAAGAGATACCGGGCTCGTGTCTTCATCGCTATGTCTGCCCAGGCATTGGCTCAGCTAAACGGAATCAATGTCATTTCATACTATGCGCCGCTGGTCTTCATATCCGCCGGCTGGATAGGGCGAAAAGCCATCTTGATGACTGGCATCAACGGCATTACCTATTTCCTCTCTACGATCCCGCCATGGTATCTGGTCGATCGACTTGGAAGGCGGCCGATCTTATTGAGCGGCGCTATCATGATGGCGCTGTCGCTATCTGCCATTGCATATTTCCTACACTTGGATATCAAGGCAACACCAACTCTAGTGGTCGTATTTGTCATGATCTATAACGCGGCTTTTGGCTTTTCTTGGGGCCCGATCCCATGGCTGTACCCACCAGAGATCTTACCTCTCAGCATTCGCTCGAAGGGTGCCAGCTTGTCGACCGCAACTAACTGGTTCTTCAACTTCATCGTTGGGGAAATTACCCCGGTGCTTCAAGAAACAATTGGGTGGAGGCTGTATCTTATGCATGCATTTTTCTGCGTCACCAGTTTCGTTGTTGGTTAGTTGTCTCCAATTATCACCCCAACTCGCTGCTCTAGTACTAACACTGTTCAAATAGTTTACTTCATTTACCCCGAAACACGTGGGGTTCGTTTGGAAGACATGAACTTGCTTTTCGGTGACGCTACATCCGCCATGCCGACTCCATCAGCAAGAGCAGAGACTGGTTCTTTGATGGGACGCGGTTCTCCTGTCCCATCAATGGATCTACGACGTGGGGTGGGGACAACGTCTGTCGAGAATGGGCTAGGCTCATCCTTGGCTATTCCAGGCCTGGACATTGATCCACCGAATGTCGATATTAGAGACGGCGTTCCAAGATACACCACCGACAGAGGCCGTGGCGAGGGAGTGGGAGGATGGATCTCCCGGATGGTTGGCGGTTCAAGCTCTCAGGGAGGCGCCAAGAGTAAATACAAACCTTTAGACCAGGACGAAGAGTAAGTAGATGGGATACATCACATATAGAAATGATAGAGAAGTACTGTATAGGAGGCCATAATATTTCAATTGAGTTGAGCATATAACAACATCCTCATTTTCGACTACAATCGCCTCTTATCTGGATCTGCGCAGGTAAGACGCGGAAGCAGTATCCCGGATAGGAGACATCGTGTACAATTAGTTATGCTGCACAAATGTAAAACAGAAACATTGATATTTAGTAGTTAGAGCCGCACACTATACACTATATCAAAAAAGTCACAAACTAGCTCTGATGAGCTTTGCTTTTATTCAATATTGATATTCTCGTATAGCAAGCTATTATTGTTGCATTTTGACTGTGCGTGCGTGGAAATTGAAGACACCTGGCAGATGCACTAGGCTGGAATAGTCAGCCGCAAAAAGTGTACCCTCAAGCTGCGTCCCTCCCAACACCGTATTTGAA
The DNA here is from genome assembly GCA_001662585.1 of Pseudogymnoascus sp. WSF 3629. Lineage (NCBI taxonomy): Eukaryota > Fungi > Ascomycota > Leotiomycetes > Thelebolales > Thelebolaceae > Pseudogymnoascus > Pseudogymnoascus sp. WSF 3629. The sequence goes on from KV454630.1 coordinate 43,048, forward strand.
GATCCAAGGAGCCAATCTGTGTCTCCCTTCCCTTCACCGGCCCACGAAGGATGCTTGCTTCTGCTATCTAATGATCTTTTGTCTTTAGAGGCAGTTTTTTACTTTTCACTACTTTCGTTTATTATCCCATTTGAACCGTGTCCACTCGCTCTCTTGTAGCCGACGGCTGAGCCTAGACGCGCAAGCCTTGTTCCGACGCGACACTTCCAAGGAAAGGGGGTTGAAGTGGAAAGGCCTGCTCTTACTTTTTTAATCAACACACACACCGAAGCATGGCTTCCAGAAATTCAGCCGTTGCCTCGGGCATTGAGCAAGATGCCCAGGCGGCCCGTCGCCGAGCTGCTCCTGGGGGATCAGCGGTCTCCGGGTCATCCCAGGGCCTAGATGAGGTCGATGACAAGAAACGCCAGCCCGTACAGGTGAGCTACTCTCAACGCTTCTTCACTTCTCTATTGCTTCGGGATTGATAGCTAATATGTCTGGATTCTGTTAGAGCTCACCAACCTTACTCCAAACTCTCGACGAGTGGGAATTCATCATCGTACCGCTCGTCTTCACGGTATTGGCGTTCCTCACACGTTTATACAAGATTGGCCTCTCGCCAATCGTTACTTGGGACGAAGCTCAGTAAGATATATCTTCATAATTGGAAGACCGGTTCCTAACAGTTTTTGCAGTTTCGGAAAGTTCGGCTCGCATTATCTCAAACGCGAATTCTACTTCGATGTCCACCCCCCTCTGGGAAAGATGCTCGTGGGGCTCTCGGGATACTTGGCTGGATACAATGGCTCATTCGAATTCAAATCTGGAGAGAGATACCCAGAGGAGTTGAACTACACGTTCATGCGTGCGTTCAATGCCTTCTTTGGTGCTGTCTGTATCCCTCTGGCATACTACACTGCCAGAGAGCTCAACTTCAAACGACCAGCAGTTTGGTTCGTTACTCTTATGGTTCTCTGCGAAAATTCCTACACGACTATCAGCAGATTCATTCTTCTTGACTCTATGCTGCTGTGCTTCACATTCACGACTGTTCTATGCTGGGCCAGATTCCACAGACTTCAGGACCAGAGCTTCAGCCTCGAGTGGTTCACATGGCTTGGATTGACTGGACTGAGCATTGGCTGCGTGTGCAGTGTCAAGTGGGTTGGACTCTTTGGCACTGCCCTCGTTGGAATCTACACCATTGAAGACCTCTGGAACAAGTTCGGAAACTACAAGATGCCCAAGGTTGAACTGGCTGCCCACGTTGGCTCCAGAGTCGTTGGGTTGATTGTTATTCCGTTCATCATCTACATGCTGTCATTCGCTGCTCATTTCGCTATCCTCGAGAACAGCGGCCCAGGAGATGCTCAGATGAGCTCCCTCTTCCAGGCTAACCTTCGCGGTACCGAGGTTGGAAAGGACAGCCCCCTCGAGATTGCCTACGGATCCCGCGCAACCATTAAGAACATGGGATACGGTGGTGGACTTCTCCATTCTCACGTTCAGACATACCCAGAGGGCTCCGGACAACAGCAGATTACTTGCTACCACCACAAGGATTCCAACAACGAGTGGTTTTTCTACCCCAACCGCGCCGAGCCGGAGTACGACGGAGAAGGACCACCGAAGTTTGTTGCCCACGGTGATGTTCTCCGTCTGATCCACGCCCAAACCGGCCGCAACCTCCACTCCCACGATGTCTCTGCCCCAATCACTAAGGTTGATAAGGAAGTCTCGTGTTACGGCAATACCACCGTTGGCGATGAGAAGGATCACTTTACCATTGAAGTCGTCAAGGATGTCTCCTCCAACACTGACAAGACAAAGATCCGAACCCTTACCACCGCATTCAGGCTTAAGCATACTTCTCTTGGATGTTATCTGCGTGCCGGCAATGTTAACCTGCCTCAGTGGGGTTTCAAGCAAATCGAGGTCACATGCACCAAGGCCAACAACCCCAGGGATGCCTTTACCCACTGGAACGTGGAGGCTCACTGGAATACTAAGCGTAAGTTATCCTCTCTGCGTTTATTTGATAGCCCTGACTAACAACAACTAATAGTACCTGCCGCTGATGCCAATGCGTACAAATCGCCCTTCTTCCAGGACTTCATCCATCTCAACGTCGCAATGGCAACTTCCAACAACGCTCTCGTGCCTGATCCTGATAAGCAGGATGACCTTGCATCGCACTTCTGGCAATGGCCTATCCTAAATGTCGGCTTACGTATGTGCGGCTGGGACGATTCTATCGTCAAGTACTTCCTCCTTGGTAACCCACTTGTGTACTGGGGATCGACCGCCTCCCTCGCTCTGCTTGGACTTATTGTCCTATGGTATCTCATCCGCTGGCAGCGCGGCTACAACGACCTCAAGCAGTCCGAGATTGACCAAATCCACTACGCTGGTATTTACCCAGTGATCGGATGGTTCCTCCACTACTTCCCATTCGTCGCAATGGCCAGAGTCACCTATGTCCACCATTACTACCCTGCGCTGTACTTTGCCATCCTCACTTTCGGTTTCTGCGCCGATTGGATGCTCAGGAGAAGGGCCAAGGAGGTCCAGTTCGCCGTCTACGGTATCCTTTACACCGCGGTTATCGGCCTCTACATCCTCTTCATTCCTATCTCCTGGGGAATGGTCGGGCCCAATCGCCAGTACAGTTACCTCAAGTGGTTCGAGAATTGGAGAATTTCCGATTAGATGATTCCTCCACTTCGGGGAGAGCTTCCGATTAGATGATTCCTCCGCTTCGAGGATAATCTGATGATTGAACGAATGATTAAGAAAGGCCGTCTGGGTCGGAGCGTAAGGGTTGGCTGGCACATGCGGATAAAAATCTCACTCATCAACATGCATTTTTCTTTTGTTTTTGTCTCGGCGGGGTGTGGGATATGGTTAGGGTGTACGATGTTGTAGGGCCTGTATGGCAGAAGAGCCTCATGTAATCTTTATCAGGCGATAATGCAATTAATAGTACGTACAATTACAAAAAAGCGTAGCGTTTCTTCTCTGCGAGCTTTTATCAGATCCTAATTATTGAATCGAATAACCAAATGCTTCCGGGAGTATCTTTATGCTTCCAACCAGAACATGAAACGCCGTTATACAGCCCCAACAATCGTCCCTCAACAAATCCCATTACATCCCCCCCTATCCCACCACATCCCATTAACAACACCCCGCCGCCGCCGCCTTCCCCGCCTCCCCCCCAAACTTCACCCTCCCCTGCTGCCCCGTCCCCGGCCCCTTAACCCCCGACCTCCTATCATACAAATCATACTTCCCCTCCTCAATATTCTCATAAATCCTCTCCGCCACCCTCGCAAACGCCCTCTCCACCCCCTCCCCACTCTTCGCACTCGTCTCCACATACTCCAGCACCCCATTCTTCGCCGCCCATTCCTCCGCCTCCGCAACCGTCACTTCCCGCTTATTCTCCTCCCCAGCGGCCAAGTCGGATTTATTCCCCACTAACACGACGACGATGTCCGTCTCGGCTATCGCGCGCAGGTCCGCGAGCCAGTCCTGGACGTGTGCGAATGTCGGACGGCGCGAGATGTCGAAGACGAGCAGCGCGCCAGAGGCACCGCGGAAATAGGAGCGGGTGACGGATTTATAGGTTTCCTGCCCCGCGGTATCCCAGAGGCTGAGCTTCATATGTTTCTGCACCACCGGTTTCGCCTTCGCATTCGTGACCGGCGGCCTCGGCAGGCCGGGCGGCTCGGGACTAGGCTCCGCTCCATCTGCGGCATCTGGGTCGCCATCCCCGTCGGCTGGGGGCGTGCTAGAGGGCTTAGTCGAGAGCGTAGGTTTGGGAGGGGCGATGTAGTTGGGCGGGCCGACGGGGACGATGCGGGAGCCGAATTCGACGCCGATTGTTACGTCGTGGTGGGGGGAGAAGCGGCCTTCGCAGAGGCGGATGACGAGGGAGGATTTGCCGGTGCCGGAGTCGCCGATGCAGACCAGCTTGGCGATGTAGTCCCAGGATGACATTGGGGGTGGTGAGATGGTGAGGTTGTGGGGATGTGGGAGTGTGAGAGGGGGGACGGAGGTGCGAGCTCGGGATTTGGGGGGTTGGCTTTTAGCCTGGAGCTTGGGGAGCTCTCGCTGCTGGTTGAGAGGGTGGGATGGTGGGGTTTGGAGATAGGGGCGTTGGGCAACCAGCTCTGGGGATTGTTGTTTGTTTGTCGATAAATATACTGGTCGAGCTGGGGAGATTGGATTATTTGGGGTCAGGAGCTTTGTTAAAGTAGAGCCTGGATGGCCCCAAGGTTGTGGCGGGATCTACGTCACGCGGCGGCGGAGCTCAAGGGACAAGGTAGCACACTAGGCCCGACATGGTAGCTTGTCGTACCGGGTACATTCTATGCAAGGGATGGCTTTGTGAGGTGGAATTATATTGGTATTGTAATTTAATAGTGTTGGTTTAACTATTCTAATATATATATTTGTGCAGTGTATAAATAAGTCGATATCAAAGTTGGCTTCTGATGGTTGTTTTATTTGCTGTATGCAGTCTAAATATATTGCCGAAAACCCAATTTAGCTATTATTATAGAATATGTGCTACGGATCCAATAACTCTATATAGACAGTCTACTTACAAACCAGCGGCCTTAAGCGACTTAACCAGGTCGACAACACTCTCCTCGATGGTCCTGAACTTGATATCAAGCAGCTTAACGGTACGGCTGTTATCATACTTGTGCAGGGACTCGGTAGAGCCGTTAGGGTAGTCTCCATCGCCTGGTGCATCCGCAGCAGGTAGGTTGTCCTTGTACTCAGGGAAGTTGTTCCTGATGGCATCGGCAATCTCCTTGTTCGAGAAGTACCCAGCGGTAGCGAAGAAACGCTTGCCCTGTGCCTCTGGGACCTCAATCTGCCTCACGTGGATGAGAGCCAAGTCGCGGACATCGATCCACAGGTAGACGCCGGAGTTTGGCAGGCCATCCTTGGCCTTGCCTTGGGCAAAGTCACGGATGCGCTGGTTGGATGTGTTCAGCGAGTCTAGGGAGTTGAGGTAGTTGACGACGGGTCCGAAGACCATGGGGGGGTTGACGGTGCTGATTGTGAAGTTGGGCTTCTCGTCACGGACGAAGTCCCATGCAGCTCTCTCTGCGAAGGTCTTGCTGGCTGTGAAACCATTAGCTGCGGTAGCCTTCCAGAAATCGCAAGAATGGCATACCTCGGTAACCCTCTGCTGGGTTGATGAGAGCTTGCTCTTCTGTTATCGGGTTCCAGTCCTCCTCGGTATAGGTGTGTTCGGGCCAGTTAGGAAGCTTGGCTCCGTTGAGAATGGCAGCGAAGGATGACGTGATAACCACATGCTTGACTGTTGGGGCGCTCTTCTTAATGGCCTTGAGAATGCCTGTGGGCCCGGTTTAGTTCCTCTACGCATAGTAATACAGGGGGATTCCGAACGCACCTGTTGTTCCGTTGATGGCGGGGTCAAGGAGGTCCTTCTTGGTGTCTGTAATGTTGAAGTGGAACTATGAAATGATAAGCACGCGGAGAAAACGCTACAGGACTTGCAACCTACTGGAGACGCAGTGTGGATAACGCTCTCAAACGGAGGGTCCGAGATCACGGCCTTGTCGAATGCACCTTCCTGGGCAATGTCCTCGACGATAGCGAAGTCAAGCTTGTCCTTGCCGAGATCAGGATATGCCTGCTTGATCTTGTCGGCCTTCTCTTGAGAGCGAACAGTTGTCACCACGGAGTGGCCACGGGTAAGGAGAGACTCCAGAACGTGGGCAGCGATAAAGCCGCTGCCACCTTGGTGGGGTTAGCAATGCCGATTGCCACTTATGATAGATGCGTTATCAGCTCACCTGTGAGAAGTACGCGTGTCATGATGATTGATATATTGTAGAATAGATTGAAAATAAGAGCAGAAACTTGTCAACAAAACTGAAGAGTAAATAAAGAGCAAACTTTGGAAGAATGGCCTTAATGACGACTTAATTCCGCCAGGTGCGGGGTTATAAACGCCATGGAAATATGTTTGCCATTAACCCCGACCTTACAAATGCCTGCCGTGGAATATACATTAACCCGACGTACCGACAGTGGAGATAAGATCCGTTCCAGTGGATGCGGGGCGGGATGACGGGATAGCTCACGGCCGAGGTCCGCCATACCTCCAACGACACGTTCACCACCAAGAGAAGCATACATAGTTGAATGACTAATGGGAATCTGGTAGACAAATAGGAGATTATTCATACGGAATTTTACCTCTCCGTATGTCCTTCACTTGGCCCAAACGGTTGCATCCTAGACGTAAAATTCATATTGTTTCTCGTTTTTCAAGTCTGCAATAATCCCATAAATTCACAACCTCATATCGGCGCTTGATTCCCAATCTCCTTCCATGATATTGCACCATATACCACAAAAAGGTCCACCTAGCACGGCAGTATAAGCTTGGTAGAATAAACCTCCAAATCTTCATCTCATCACCTGTAAGAAAATCCGACCCGCATTCATGGAAACACCACGTTCATCCGAGGCATCATCGTATACCACCAATATAATCATGCGGTCTAGAAGTTTGAGGAGAAGCCTAGGGGCAGACACTAGAGACCTTCGAGCAGTTCGTCATCCCCATCTCCTGTTTTACTTTGTGTGTATTGCGCTCCTGTAAAGGCCGTTAGGTTGATAGCCACAGACTAAACATATCAGGAAGCCTTGCTTGGGGGTATGGTCACCGCCCTGGATTTGGGCACTCACTATTACTCTGTATAGCGGCTGCTAAAATGGGCGATAATTCATATTCGGATTCTTGGGCTGCACGAATATTATCAGGCTCCTGGTATGTTAATCGCAATCTGGAGGAGTAATACTTTTGTTGAAGCTCCACACGACGAATTCGTAGTCACCGAAGAGTATAAGAAACGATCCATCTCCAGCCACCTCCTTCGATCGGTCGTCAGGCACGACTCTTAGTCTATCTGGTATCATTGACTTCTGAGCGAGTTCAATAGAACCGACGAGGCAATGTGAAACTCCGAGGTCGAAGTTCGAATACCTCCCTTTCGACGTCCAAACTCTCTTCTTCGAACTCTCAGGTCCATAACCTCCTAAATAGTTGATGTCTGGTGGAGTTCCTCGTATCTGGTCGCAAGATTTGATGGCCACGAGAAGTGCGTGTTTAATAGGGATTCTCGACGGAGAATCAGGGGACAGTGCCGTGGAATTCTTTATTCCGATAAGTGGTAAATAGAGGTTAGACGCCCAAAAGTGATAGCGGGTAGCTACCCGGTCGTTGCCGACGGTGCTATTTGGGGTAGTAAAGTTAACGTCGTCGAAGTGTTTCTGTCCACTAGGTAGGTGATAGAAGTTGGTGGAAAACTTGTCATCACATATGTTATATGTGATCTGCATCATGAGTTGTCTCTGGTTATCCCCTGGCCGCCTCTCTTTGTGCCACCGGTGGTCACACCCAAGATCCGTCCAGGTTGAAGGAAAATCGAGCGGAAGTTGGCAAATGTGGTAAGTGCCGTCGTCGTCGATTTCTCGGATGGAGATGTGCAAGGCGTAAGGGGCACGCTCCAACCCTTGCTGGGGATACGATATGGGAACGGTCTTAACTAATTTACCGCCGGAATATTTCTGCATCACCAGTTTCACGACAGAATGATTGTCTTCTCCCTGCCCCTTCTTGATCTTGGCCATTGTGCAGACGTATAGTGTGTCCTCGGCACCAGGCGGCAATAGGATCTTAACCACAGGTCGTCCTCTGTGTTTTGGTATTGGAGCGACTGTATAGTCTACTTGCCACACATGGTTGCTGGCAACATCCCAAAGAAAGATGTCGTCGCTATCTGTAACAAGGCCAACACGGTTACGGTGGCTCTGAGCTGCTATTTGCCAGATTGGGCTAGGTAATGGCACACAACGGGGGCTATTGTCGTGTGCTCTGCAGAGATAATAGGCATATAGCTTCGGGACCCTGTGAGATATTAGTCTTTCCGCAGAATCGACAAATGTGGAATCTAGGACAGTATTCTTTCCGCAGAACCGACACATGTAGAATCTAGGACAGTATTCTTTGCGCAGAACCGACACATGTGGAATCTAGGACAGTATTCTTTCCGCAGAACCGACACATGTGGAATCTAGGATAGTATTCTTTCCGCAGAACCGACACATGTGGGATCTAGGATAGTATTCTTACCTGCCGTTCTCCATGATGATCAAGATATCATCAGACATGATCCACCTATGGATATCTGTCCGTGCGGGAGTCATGTACGCCTTTATAGTTCCAGTTCGCAAGGAGTATACGTTAACAGCGGAGCCAACGGCCCAAGCAACTCTGCCATTCCTATATTGACGGCCCCTAATGCTTGGTGGGGGATCCTTGTCTGAGCCGTCGAGATCTGAGTATCTGTAGATTTTCATTGCATGATATTGGCCAATTTTCATGGCCCGAAGCTGTTCCGTGAGAACGACGGATGCAGAGCACTTTTCATCGTGTGATAGCTGTTGATAGGGCCCTTTGAAAAACATGCGGAAATGTCTCTTCATCATTTTGTCACAGATAGGCTTGAGTGTCCATAATTTTAGCCATGTCTTCGACACTATTCGCATGTTTTTGAAGTCGACAAGATCCTCAATATGGTTCAATATAAGAAGTAGAATCTCAATTGGGAAACGCGGGATTATATCAGAAACAAAGGTTGTGGCTGATAGGATATCCTTTGCAAGGCGTATTTCGTCCGGCAGCAGGGCACGAAGCAAGTAATTTAACCTAAGTAGCAGTCAGTAAATGTCTCCATGAAGGGGCAGGAATAACATAGTGCCATCTTGTATATCCACGTGGAAACTTGAGGGCTGAGGCCCACGGTTACAGCAGGCGCGGGGTATCAGTATAGCCCTTGTTGGGATTGACTTACTCTGTTCTTCTTCTTATCACATCTCTAGACCCATCTTCACGCGTTATCTGATTAAAAACCTGTGCCAGGTTTGCCATTGTTGCTGAAGGATACTGAGCTTCCCTGGCATGAAAGAGAAGTCCTGCATGTGAGTTGGAGGTCGGTTACAAGGCTGGCATCGAGGAATTGGTCACAGAAAGTTCGGGTTTTGTGTCAGCGACGTCTGTCTGAGTTTATCCGTATGCCAGTACGTGAAGCTCGCGCGTCAGGCCTTTTGGGTTGAAGCCATGAAGGAAGTAGAAAAGGCAAGGCAGCAACACGCTATCTTACGTGTACAGCTCACTGCACATGATGTCTGGTGATGGACCCTTCGATAAGGCACGGTTATAGGCAGGCAGGCAGACAGGCAGACAGGCCTACCTTTTTGGGCTCACATACAACTTTTGATCAAGACTTGTATGCGGTATACAAAATTCCTACACTTATAGCTATAAGTCTACTGTGGCTGTAGCCGTGAAGAGAGACGTGTATTGGTCAGATGCTTCAATAAACAGTAACCACCAAAGTGGTGCGATGTTCGATGATGGAGGCACCAGGAACGACTGAGCCAGTACAGCTAGGCATCTGACCACATTGGTCGTTAACGGCACCTGTAGTAGCTGTGCGATCTAAGAATTAACATAAACTGTGCTGTGAATTTATGCATTATGAAACTATGAGACTGCACAAACTTGGGATGAAAAATGAGTCTGTTGACTTAACTACTGTGGGCAACCAACAATTTACCATACGATGCGGTCTTATATGTGTGTCTTATACCTACTTACATATGAACTGGATGAAATAGGTGGTGGATTTCCAACTGGTACAGCTCCCAGCCGCTGTCATGTCACATGACTTGACATGACTTGGGTTGGTGGACCCTATGTTTCCAAAAGGTGTTTGTACTCGGACGAGCCTCCGAAGTGCATGTATGTACAGAGTACTGTACATTGCAAAGAAGGCAGTACAACTCCCAAACTCCGAACTGCTTACATATTATGGGATAATCTTATGATGACATCGTTGCACTCGTATGTGGCCTTTGGTTTTGTGAGAGTTTCTCCTAAAAAGAACGACGAGGACTGTGCTAACTATCTGATAGGGTTACAAAGTATGATGCCGGCGGGGGTGCTGGCGGGGGATGCAAGGGAGTCCCCAGGGAGCTACCGGGGAGCCACCAGGGAGCCACCAGCCATCAGGGGTTATTGCATCCAGAGCTCTGTATGCAACCGGGAGCACTGTGCACTTTAGGCAGAGGGGTAGGGATCTCGTAGGGATGCAGGTAAGTAAACCAGACCCCATAGATCATCCACTCCCGAGATCATCATCAGTCATTTAACCCAATAATGCAGACTGCCTCTGTGAGCCAACAAGACACGATTACTGGATCAGCCGTATAATTGCACTTGGGAAACCGAGAGTACTCCTCGTACTTACCGAGTAAAGGTACTGAAAGCTGTGTGTCTGTATATTGTCTGTGTGTAAGATATGATAGATTCGATGGGAGGCACTCATACTGACTTGACTGAATAGCTGGGGTAGCACTGTACCGGCATGAAGTGGTACTCGTAATACAGGAGATGTTCGGTCTCCCCCCATACTACGACCACTGCGACGACTACGATCATCACGGCCACTTACACCCACTGCGACTCGAGTAATACCTACAGCACGGTATTGTGGCACGCACACACGATAACACCATAGCATGGCAAGAGCCGATTTAAAAAGGGGGACACCTACTCTAATTGACGTAGGGAAGCTTCTTCCAGACTTGTGTCACACCGGAGCTTGAGGGGGGGGAGCTGCGGAGGAAAGGGTCTCGGCTTCCATGACTCGTAAGTTACAGTAGTGTGGACTTGTGAACGTGCGAACGGTGCCTTCCCAACATTTCATCTCCATCCTGCGCTGCACTGCAGTCCGGAGGCTTGCGCAACCTACAACGAACCCAGAAGAAAGAGGCTGGTAGAGCCAGTAGCACTGGAGAGACAAGAGGACAAGCTGCTGCCGCCCATTTCTCCAGCTGTACTTTTCGAGTATTATCTCGGCCAGCAAGCCACGATCAGTCGAAATATATCATATGCCCCCTCCTTGGCCTGAGACATATTGGCCTCCTTTTCTCTACATGTACCTGCATTGGCATAGCATTCAATGGCATGCCATAGCATGACATGATATGATATGATAAAACAAAGGCCAGAATACAGCAAGTTAAGATACTTACGGCAGAGAGAGTATACAATAATAAGGAGTAAGTAGAATTAGAGAAGAAGAGTGGTAGAGTACGACAATAACAAGACCTTGTCAGACCTGGCACGGTTCCTTCTTCTTCAGCACTAGACTGAACTGCAACTTATTATTGATCCCCCGGGGTTTATCCCCCTTCCCCCCCTCCCCTTCCCTCCCCCCTTCTCCTCGCTTGGCCCCAAAGTTTAAAAGTACCCTATACATCGGCACTGCTGCTCCAAGACACCATTGTTGCACAGAGAACTATGTACCACGGTACCGGTGCGTAAAAGTAAATTGAGGAGAAGAAGGTGCGCACCACCACCGCTGTGGACACACATCCTATCCCCATCCCACCAACGACTTCTCCTCAATTGTACTCTACTCGAAAAGTACTGTACTACAACCGTGCATTCTGTATTTTGTACTATACAGATGCTCTCCCCCAAAACCATCACTACTAGATCCCCGTCCGTGATAATCTCGCTCTCCTTCCGCAACATCAAAGATTTAAATCTTGTTGCCGTACGCTTCAAGCCGTTACCCTCGCCCCCCGATCGATTTCTCCACTTAAAGGCTGGAGGGGCTTTACTATAGTGCACTCTTTGCGCCAACCACATGCGAGGCTGAGCTTCAAGCGGCGCAAGATAGGTTGAGATACCCCCGGTCAACGGTTCGGGAACCAGCATCTCAAGCTTCAATCCGACACAGAGGAGCTTTCTGCCTCTCTCAACCAACGGCCTTAGGTTCTTTTGGCTCGGGAGCAATGAGGTATGTCTTCGAACACCCCGAAAATTGAAACAGAACGCACCCTCAGCCTTTGCTGGTGGTGGCGCAAAACCCCCAATCCCCAACTCGAGACATACTGACACACTTCTGAAAGGTGTATGAACAATGAGCTCGCAAGATGAGAGCGCCCAACAGAGCTCGGCGATGAACAACACAGAGGTATCGTCCGCCGAAAGAACAGTGCCGATTATACAAGCTCCCGCCCAGAGCTCTCCGCAATCACCTGGCGACCCTATGGTGGTAACATCTCCTACCGCACCGACGATGGGCCCTCCACCAGCTCGCACAAGCCCTGACCGTGGCGCAAACGGTACACATGAGCAGACAACAAGCGCCATGGGAGAGCAGTCGCAGAATGGAAGCGTGCAAAGCCCTGGCGCAGGAGTGGCGACCCAGGGAGGTGCGCCGCAGCCAAAGGTTCAACAGACTGCCTTTATCCATAAGCTATACAAGTGCGTTTCCACGACCCATATGCTGCATTTATAACGGGACTAACAATTACATAGCATGCTCGAGGATCCCAGCATATCACATCTCATATCGTGGTCCAATTCCGACGAGAGCTTCGTCATGTCCCCATCTAACGACTTTTCTAAAGTTCTTTCGTACGTTTTCAACTTCAAGATGTGGCAAACGACTCATTTACTGACTCCCCTAGGCAATATTTCAAACATACCAATATTTCGTCTTTTGTTCGGCAATTGAACATGTACGGATTCCATAAGGGTCGGTAATGCCTTACGAAAACTCTTGTTCGTGGCTGATGATAATTAGTGAGCGATGTCTTCCATACCGGCTCGCCAGAATCACCATTGTGGGAATTTAAACATGGCAATGGCAATTTCAAGCGTGGCGATCTCGTTGGCCTTCGAGAAATCAAAAGACGGGCATCACGGCATTCTCTGGTGCACCGAGACTCATACCCTTCAAAACCACCGCCTTATTCACACCCGGGAACTCCAGCCGAGCCAATACAGCCGCCAATGGATACCACAGAGTCAAAGCTTGCCCAATTAGAGAATGGCCTGTATGACATGCATGCGAGACTACTCCGAAGCGAAGAGAGTTCACAGTCACTGTATGCGAGGAATCAAGTATTGGTTGAGGCCTTGACTCGATCACTTCAGGTATGACCGATCCCACCACTGGGGTTGTACATGCTAACGTCACCTTTGCAGGTAAACCATGAGATATCTCGTATAGTGCAAAGCACCGTGCCGAATGACGCGAACGCACACCGGAGCAGTAAGTCAATATTGTCATATGAGATAACATCTGCTAATCAGCTACGTAGTTATGGATATGCAATCTGAGATCCAGCGCCAGACAGACGTCTTGAGGAACATTGATGAGCCATTGGAACAGCCATATCCAGGTTCCAGGCAGTATTTCTCAAACCTATCCCTTGAAAACGCCCCTATTTCCCCACGTCAACTAGCGCAGGACGACCATCGGCGCCAACCCCCAATGGCACAGCCTTCAAGGCCTGGTGCATTTAGGCCCGTCCCCTCGCACCTATCCATCGCCCCTCGAAGGTTCGGGTCAATCGGGGCTGGAACCACTGCTTCATCTCCAAGCTCATTGCGCTATCAAGTCGCTCCACCGCCGCCACCACAAGCACCACACCCTGTAATCGCGGTTACGACACCACCCACAGATCTCCCTCGCCGCCACACCTCGGCGGACATTCGAGTCCATACGTGGCCTAACCAACCTCAATACAACCCTGAGCAGCCACCGTCGCACTGGCCATCCTCACCCAAGCGACCGCTGGCCGACCCAAGTGAGGATCAGCGCATCCGCGAGAGCTTCTCCACGTACTCGATACAAGGAGCCACGCAAAACAACGCCAATGCGTCACGGCCCTCAACGCCACCATTTGGCAACAGCGGTGGTGCCCCTGAAAGCCTAGGCGCGTGGTCATGGGGTGCATCGAGGGGAGATAAGTTTGGCGGCCCCGGATTCGGGACGTCGGGCCTCTTCAAAGATAACTCGGGCCCCCCTACACGGAGGGGCAGCATGGCCCATATCCTGAACCCCGCGGAAACTGCTGAGCGTGACGAGGAGCACGACGAGGAGCTGCGGGAGGAAGAGGACCGCAAGAGAAAACGGCTGCAGTAATATCCTACTACCGTCCGCGCTGCGCGTAACCGCGAGTAGCTTCGCACAGTCAATTACATTTTGTTTTACATTGGGCAGGTATGGTGTCCCCAATATCACCACCTGCCCCCGCATCATTTACCCGGGAGGTACATATTGGAAATCGTTTTTTGTGTGTGTGGCTTGGATATTGGATTATCTGGATTGCCTCATTTTTTTTTGTTGATACACACGAAATCATTTTGATAACCCCATTTAGCTTGGATGAGAGAAACCAAAAAAAAACTCACGAGTTAAGACATTTTATTTATTTATTGTGAATGATAGTGTAGCCTGGGGAGTTAGTATACAATCAATGGGTGGGATATAATTGGCACACTGTCTGTTTATCCCTGAGTGAGCAAGCTTTAAATCGGAATTCTGTGGGCTGGATAACGTTTAACGATGTTTGTCTATATGTGATATGTGCTATTATTTACACTCCCCTCGATTGGCAGGCTTCTCCAATGCCAGGATTCTCCAAACCCCAATTGTAATGATACGTTGGAACAGTCCAATCCTCGAATTGGGCCATATGCCCTACCACTCCAAACAGTTGGGCAAAGCTTGGTTCAGCTCGCCCAAAATCTCTTCAAATAGTTTGGCAAAGCTTGATTCAGCTTGCCTAGTAACTCTTCAAAGAGTTTGGCAAAGCTTGGTTCAGCACGCCCGGAATCTCTCCAAGCTAGGAGGTTATTCCTCCCCAGAACCACCCTTGGCAGAACCTGCTGCTGCCAATGCTTGTTCCCTCTCTTTCCGCTTCCTCTCCTTCTGCTTCGCCTTTTTCATGCGATTCTTCTCTCTTCTCGCCTCGGCCTCGGCGGATAGTGGAGGGTTTATGGCGGCTGTAGCTGGAGTTTCTGCTTTCACCGAAAGCTTCTTCTCGGTCACAACCAGTATATTTGGAGTTTCGGAGATGGACGTGGTGGAAGAAGTTGTTTCTGTCTGCTTTATGATCTTGGGTTTGGAGTCGGCTTTAGGTGCTTGGGATGTAGCGCGGCTATCTTTGTCGTCGCTCTGGTCAACAGTCTGAGTCTTCTGTTGGAGCGGAAGCGGCTTCGTCTGTTTTACAGTCTTGGACGCTATAATTTTCAGCGCAGCCGCCTTTGCAACCTCGCGTTTCGCCTTCTTTGACTTCCCGAGATTGGATCGGCCTTCTTCCTCATCGCTTGTATCTTCCTTCAGGCCACGCTTCATACTGCTGGCCTTTTCTTCCGCATCGCGGGGTTTGGCGGCTTGCAGACCAGCTTTTTTCCCCATCATGAGGCTTCGTAGTTTGCTGTTGCCGTTGATGTCTTTCCGGTTGATGTCGCCATTTAGGTATTCCTTAGGAATCGGGGCGCCGAGCCCCAGGTTGGAAGGCATAGGGTTGAAAAGCTCCGCATCCCAGGCCTCGATTTCTTCCTTCGTCTTGGATGGGGCACATTTGCTGGTGTCGAACTTGTCGACCCAGCTCTTGACAATTGCATCCTGTTTCGCAATAGCTAGATCAATGCGTGCCTGAATAGCCTCCAGGTTTTCAGCTACTGGGAGCTTTTCACGAGTGTTGGGCGCCATCTTTGCGAATGTGAGAATTGTAAATATTTTGAGCCCCAGATTTCTGATTTCTGGGATCGGATTGCCGTCAATTGTTCCCTATCATCACGTGATCTCGCACCCGTTCCGCCCCGGGTGGTGATTGGTAGCTGGCTATTCGGGAGCGCTAGCGTTACAGGAAGCTGTGGTCCCCAAACTGTACATACGAAGAATATATTGGTGCTCCAAGCCTTCCATTTCTTAATTTGGCAACGTTGAGTATACCGTTTGTCAATATGTTTAGAATCGCTCGCAGAGGGCCATTGGCCTCGGCCATCAAGGCTGCCAAAGTACGAAACTCTCGCCCCTATTATGTCGTGTTTACACGTAATTGACCCAAATTTCAGTTCCCAACTCCTTACAGAGCAATTGGAGCCTCGCAACAAACGAGAGCCCTGAGCATTCATGAATACCTCTCCGCAGACCTCCTCAGACAAGTATGCATTGCCCCGAACCGCGTCTTTGAATCAATGGATGCTAATGGCCGTAGTACGGCATCGGTGTCCCTCAGGGATCTGTCGCCAAAAATGCCGCAGAGGCCGAAGCTATCGCGAAGAAGATTGGCGGCGACGACATGGTCATCAAGGCACAAGTCCTCGCTGGTGGCCGTGGAAAGGGCACCTTTGACAACGGCCTGAAGGGTGGTGTCCGCGTCATCTACTCTCCCACCGAGGCCAAGATGTTCGCGGATCAGATGATCGGACACAAGCTGGTAACAAAGCAGACTGGTGCACAGGGCCGTATGTGCAACTCGGTATACATCTGCGAGCGCAAGTTCGCTCGCCGTGAGTTCTACCTGGCCATCCTTATGGACAGAGCCTCGCAAGGCCCAGTCATCGTATCCTCGTCGCAGGGCGGCATGGATATCGAGACTGTTGCCAAGGAGACCCCAGAGGCCATCACCACCACACACATTGACATCCACACCGGTGTCACTGATGAGATCGCACGCAAGATCGCCGTGGACCTTGGTTTCAGCGAGCAGTGCATCGAGGAGGCGAGGGATACCATCCAGAAGCTCTACAAGGTCTTCATGGATAAGGATGCCACCCAGATCGAGATCAACCCCCTTTCCGAGACCAGCGACCACCAGGTTCTTGCCATGGATGCCAAGCTCGGATTTGATGACAACGCCGACTTCCGCCAAAAGGAAATCTTCAGCTGGCGCGATACCACTCAGGAGGACGCTGACGAGGTCCGTGCTGCTGAGTCGGGATTGAACTTCATCAAGCTTGGCGGTGACATCGGATGCCTTGTCAACGGTGCCGGTCTTGCCATGGCTACCATGGACATCATCAAGCTTAACGGTGGTGAGCCAGCCAACTTCCTCGACGTTGGAGGTGGTGCCACCCCTGCCGCCATCAAGGAGGCCTTCACCCTCATCACCAGCGACCCTAAGGTCTCTGCCATCTTTGTCAACATCTTCGGTGGTATCGTCAGATGCGATGCCATTGCCAAGGGCCTCATCAGCACTGTTGAGAGCATGGATCTCCGCATCCCAATTATTGCCAGGTTACAGGGCACAAACATGGAGGCTGCGCAGATTTTGATCAACGAGTCCGGACTGAAGATCTTCTCTATCGATGATCTCCAGAGCGCGGCTGAGAAGTCCGTCCAGTTCTCGAAGGTTGTAAAGATGGGTATGTCAACTTCTCCCACCCCCTACTAGAAATATAGCTAACGTGAAGCAGCACGCGACATTGATGTCGGCGTTGAGTTTTCTTTGGGCATCTGAGCGGTTTAGACATTCGGGGGTTGCCATGTACTGATTCCTAGGGTTTACTTCGGTATACGTGTACACATACGATTAATTTTTCCATCTCATATTATCTTAGATGCGTGCAAACCTCCTTGTATTTGTGTAATATCTCAGGCTAACTTCCATGCATCGACCCTGTGTTCAACCCCGCGAATTTGTGATCCCTTCGAATATATGCACGCTAACATTTGCGAAACCGAAAAAAGAAGACCGTCCTAGACTTTCCACCTCATCCATGACTGCTAAGACGCCGCAGAGCTTCGTCTCCGGGCGAACGTAGCAGGCCAGCCTGCTATTGACGTGCTGCACACCATTAATATCCGACCACTAATGATATCAATAGGAATGAAAACTTACACCACCCCTTGACGTCCGGGACAAGGTAGTACGAGACTACCTTCTCGTACCGCGGCGCCGGCGCCCTCTCCACCGTCCCACCGCCGCAGAGCCACACCAAGACCAGCATCCCCACGACCACGTACACCCTCGTCCAATCGACATGACTCAGGAATTTTACTACGGTTTTTGCAGGCCTGACGGCCAGGACGCACACCACCGCAGAAACAAGCAGCACCGTGTTCCGAGGCAGACTCCCCCAGCTCTCCTTGACCCAGCACACGAGACGCTCGAAGTGGTGGGCGGGCGTGACAGTGAGTGTGGACAGGATTTCTTCCATATCCGGCTGTGGGATTCCAGGGGCTGCCAGCGCCCACTGCTCGCGCATGAATGGAGTTAGGCCATTAGGGCCTTTTTTCTCACGGGTCGAAAAAGCTGCGGCGGCGGCCCAGCACGTGCGATGGTGGCAGACAAGAGGCCGTTGGAGCTGGTAGTAGGGAGTCGACATCTTTTGGGGCGGAGGGAGGGGCGTCTGAGCAGGCGAATGCGGCGTTGTGGGCGAGAAGGAGGCGGAGCGAGGTAGGCGCGCAGGCGATATAAAAATTGTGACCATATCAAAAGAGTTGCAACACATGCGGCAACCTGACCTAGCGCGTGGGTGGGTGAAACCGAGGTGATGCAGATGCTGCCAAACAAGGCGACGAGGAAGAAAGTTGCGTGCCAGCCGTAGATGCCGCCAAGGATGGTCGCTGCCAGAGAGACCATGTTGAAGGCCATGGCGATGTAGGGGGTGTATGTGAGGTTATGCCGAGACATTGCTGCGAGTTTGACGGAAATGAGCGTAGCTTGGAATCTTTGGTTGTGGTGAGCACTGTTTCTTGAGAGGAGAGTGAATAAACGGGGTTAGGCAGTTCGAAACAAAGATTGTGTCCTGCAGGTAATGGGGATTTGGCGGAGCTGAGCGTAGCTTGGAATTTTGATTGTATCGTAGTGAGAACTGTTTCTTAGAAGTGAATGAACGGGGTCAGGCAGTTCGAAACAAAAATTTGTCCTGCATGTAATGAGAATACTGAGTGAACCGTTGAAACGGGGTGAGTCTGTTTTGGAGTAAAATCAAAGACTCGGATGTGATAAAGTGTCTGACCGCAGAGGACCGTTCGGCTTGTGCCAACAATAACCTGTGAATGGTATATGGCTGAGCGCTAATTGCATTATCTGGGACTTGCTCTACCATTGTCATAAATTTAGCGCTACTCTATCAATACAGACAGTAAATTTTGAAAGATTTCTTGGTTGGCCTAAGCCAACGATCTCAGACAAAATTCAGAAAAGGACGAACTCATCTCTGGACCGGCACGTAAACCATGGGTTTCATGATCAAAAACTTTATTCCGAGAGAAAGAGATTGTGTTTTCTATTCTGAATATATACCGGGATAGGAGTTGGGGGGTTTATATTCGCACGCCCAGGCTCGGATTGTATCGCTTCCAGGCAACCAACCAGGCAACCGACCACAAGCTCTGCTACTCTGCTCAACTTTTGAAGGCATTAAAATGTACACTATTTATTTATGTACAAAAAAGAAGCAATGTCATTTTACTAAATGCCTCTAGTCATCCTGATTTCACCTTCTCATCACCATATGTTCTATGTCTATTTTCATGGCAGGACGTTGGAAGCTTCCCTGTGATTATTCCTATGGCGCCGATGGTAAATCGACACGCATGAACATGCCAACATGAGGAATCCCAGCTTCCGTCCATCTTCCCATCTTTTCGTCTTCATTGAACCCCCACTTCCCCCATGTCTTCGCAACATACTCCTGTGCGTGAATGCAGATCAAGCCCTTCCAAGCTGTCATTTCTCCTGTCAATTCCGCACCTGATTCATCTACCGCCCCGTGCACATCAAATGCTGTTGGGTTCTCCTTGGCCCAGGCAATGGCAGACCTGACAAGCTGGCCAGCAATACCCTTTCCTCTATACTCCTCGATAACAGCCATCCGTCCAAGCTTGACGTAAGCTTCCCTTCCATCATGAAAAGTCGTAGCTCTGTCCACAATCCACGGCTTCGGCTCCGCTATCAGCTCATTTCCGGTAACATTTTCTGGCAGGTCGAAGGATGATCCGGGTAGTGGATGGGCTTCGTGCGGGAATGGAACCAGTCGAAGATTCCCGACTGGGAAGCGAGTACCGTCTTCAGCGGATGCATAGGCAACCCAGTGATAAGACCGACAATCGTCAGAATCGCCTTCCAGAAGAAGAGGAATGTTTTGCCCTTTGACGAAAACTTCTTCCCTCACTGCCATGCAGTCGAGAAAGGACTTGGGGATAGTGTGCGCTTGGTCAGCAGCTGGCACGCTGCGGTCGTACTTGTCCAGGTTTAGTGGCCGCTGGAGCGTGATTTGGATATCTGGCGACATTATGAGAGATATGTGCCAAAATATTTATATGAGAACGAGTGTGTTGGGGTCTCTGTTTATCGAAGTTATCGAAGGGAGACTCAATCCCGATGGTTGGAAGTCCAATCACCCAAAAATAATAGTTGTAAGTGAAGATCCAAGAAAATGACAATCAGAGACAGGAATTGTATGTACAATAAATAACAAGAAGGAGAATCCGACTACTTCAAGAGCGAATAACGAAAGAAGAAGGTGAGAATGAAAATGAGAAAGATAGTACTGTACAGGGCGCATCAACGGCAAATACGATCAGCCTTGTGTGCCCCACTCACTAAGGTTGAGATATATATATTTTCTGCCGCCACATGGGCGTCTTGGGACACCAAACGAAGATGGCGGTGAGGGGCGCTTAGCTATGTGTAAGCGGTGTACCAAACCATACCTTTCAGCCTTCCCATTTATCAGACATCGACAAAAGTGAGGACACGCAGACAATAATACGCCACACGTGTTCTTTATTAATTATTTGAGGCGGCGGCTAGCTCAGGCAGGGCACTTAGAGAGCACATACCCCGTAGAGCGTTTTATATGAGACTCGCCCAGAAATCGCCAGTCACTAGCTACGCGCTGGAGGGTGGCGGGGCTGGTTGTGTATGGATACGTGTACTTATAGACCGTATGTTCAACCAAAGCTACCCACGTATTGATTGTAGTAGTCAGTAAGTGATAGAGCTCCGTTTATAGCATATGAGTATATTAGGAACTGTATTTTACATTTGTTCAACTTGGTGTCTCAGAATAAATACAGAAGGCGTGATACATAAATCCCACATGCGGCCGATCAATGCAAGGCTACCGCTGTGTCGCTTACATAAATTTACCAAATGCCAACCCCAAAGGTGACAAAGTGACAAAGTGTCCTCTTTATAAACTTTATTTCCTCAACAAGGATACATATCCCTTGAGCTAGTCCGCTATTAAATACCGAATAAAACTGCTAGAAGCCAGTTGTCGAAAGACCACATGTCATAGCTGGCAAAAACCTACATATACACCGCCCCGTCATTGCCACGGCAGCTTCACTCACCCACCAGTTTGCCAACACCCCTCCAACAATCATGGCGTTAGCCTCGCGGCCGTCCTCCGGCATGGCCTTTTCGAATCTCTCTGCGATATTATGTCTGCTTTGGATTTTTGCCTCTACCGCATTGGCCGCAAATGCGGTCGTTGGAATCGACTTCGGCACTGAGTACATCAAGGCTGCGCTGGTTAAGCCCGGCATTCCTCTCGACATTGTCTTAACGAAAGACGCACGACGCAAGGAGCTCTCCGCGGTCACCTTCAAGCCCATCAAAAATGCGCCGGAAGGCTCCTACCCCGAGCGACTGTACGGATCGGATGCGATCGCATTGTCGGCTAGATTTCCTGGTGACGTCTACCCAAACCTCAAAGCTATTCTCGGTCTGCCGGTCAGCGACCCCAGAGTCGTCGAGTACTCTGCGCGCTACCCAGCCCTGGTTATCGAAGAAGAGAAGACCAGGGGGACCTGCGAATTCAGAAGCGAGGCCTTTACAACCAAGCAGGATTCTTGGATGGTCGAAGAGCTATTGGCAATGGAATTCCAAAGCATAAAGAGGAACGCCGAGGAGATGGCAGGCAAGGGTAACTCGATCAGGGATATAGTTATTACAGTCCCAACATATTACGATACGGAGGAAAAGAGAGCCATTGAGCTTGCCGCAGACTTGGCAGGCCTGCGGATATTGTCACTCATCAGCGATGGCCTTGCTGTTGGACTCAATTACGCAACATCCCGCACATTCCCAAGCGTCACAGAAGGTGCGCAGCCAGAGCACCATCTGGTGTTTGACATGGGAGCGGGCTCGACCAAAGCCACGATTTTGAAGTTCCAGGGCCGTACAATCAAGGACGGCAGGAAATCCAACAAAACCATTCAAGAGGTTCAAGTTCTTGGGGCTGGATGGGATAAGACCCTCGGTGGTGACGCTCTTAACGCCATAATCGTGGACGACATTGTGGCCCAGTTTGTTGAGTCAAAGAAGGCGAAGGCCGCATCGATATCGGCCGAGTCTGTACACCGCCACGGCCGTGCCACTGCGATGTTATGGAAGCAAGCTGAGAAGTTGAGACAAGTTCTAAGCGCAAATGCAGACGGCCAAACAAGCTTCGAGGGTCTTTATGACGATGTTGACTTCAAATACAAACTGTCACGTACCGAATTTGAGAAGCTTGCCTCTACACATGCTGAAAGAGTAGCACCTACGATTAAGATGGCCCTTGAAAGGGCTAAGCTCGAATTGTCTGATATCGATTCCATCATTCTCCACGGCGGTGCTACTCGCACTCCCTTCGTCCAGAAGGAATTGGAGCTTTTGGTTGGCAAGTCCGACAAGCTGAGAAGCAATGTCAACTCAGATGAATCTGCCGTTCTCGGTGCCGCATTCAGGGCCGCTGGACTTAGCCCCAGTTTCCGTGTCAAGGACATCAGGACATACGAAGCTGCAGGATACGCTGTCAGCATGCAGTGGACGAACATCAATCTCAAGCTCCAAAAGCAGCGCCTATATACCCCTCAGTCGCACCTTGGCGCCGAGAAAGTAGTCTCTTTCCAGAACTTGGAAGATTTCGATGTTCATTTCTATCAGCACATCGATAATGCCGGAGAAGGTACATTCTCGGGAGAGAGAGAACTCGTGAAGCTAGCTACCAAGAACCTTACGGCAACTGTTGCAGAGCTGAAGGACAACCGCGGGTGCGTTGCCACTGACATCGTTACCAAGTTTGGAGTTCGCCTGAATGTCCTTAACGGCGAAGTTGAAATTACCGGGGCTACCGCACAGTGCGAGGTTGATGAAGACCCGAATGCAGGAGGCGTCGTGGATGGTGTTAAGGGCCTATTCGGCTTTGGTGCCAAGAAGAGCGATCAGGATATCTTCGAAGACGCAGAAATCGTGTCGGATGCCGAGACATCCACCGAGAGCTCCACCACGACATCTTCTGCTAAAAAATCATCGACATCTTCAGGTGCAGCTGCTTCTTCGGCTGCCGCTGATGCCAAGCCTAAGAAGCGCCTAGTTGCAATTCCTTTGGACTTCGAGCTTGTGAAGAAGGGATACCCTGAACTACCCGCGGAAGTCCTGTTCAACAAGAAGGAAAGACTAGTTGCCTTCGACAATTCTGACCACGTACGGAAGCAGCAGGAAGAAGCTCTCAACCAACTGGAGGGCTACACTTATCGCGTTCGTGACCTGTTGACCGACGATGCTTTCATTGGAGCATCGACTGAAGTTGAGCGCAAGCCTCTGGCCGATCTCGCTGACGCTATCGGCGACTGGCTTTATGAAGAAGGTGCAGGAGCTACCCGTGAGGTTCTGAAAGCCAAACTGGGAGAAATGAAGGCAATCGTCAACCCAATTGAGCGTCGCAAGGACGAAGCGTCGAAACGCCCAGAACAGGTCAAGAACCTCAAAGAGTCTTTGGAAAGCGCCCAGTCAGTGATCAACTTGGTGAAAGAGAAGATTGTCGAGCAGGCCGACTTTATGTCGTCGGTTGCATTAAGGCCGACTCCCCCTGAGACCTCAACCGAGTCATCGACTACAGCTGAGCCATCGATTGAGACTGATGGAACTGAAGAAGATAGCACTTCGGCCGAAACTGAGACAAAGACCGAATCTTCAGAGGCCCCATTGCCAACCGTGCCACCTACGTCATTCACCCAGGAGGATCTCGACGTGTTGGAGTCTCTTCATAAGGCGACCTCCGATTGGTTCACAAAGAAGCTTGCCGAACAGGAGGCACTCAAGGTCACTGACGACCCCGTTTTACTCGTGAAAGAGATGGCTAAGAAGGCGAACGAGATCAGCCAAGCAGGAATGGAAATGGTCATGAAAGGCATGAAGGGTCCCGAGCCGCCCAAGGTTTCGACCAGCAAGACCTCGAAAACCAAGAAGCCCAAGACTTCGAAGACGAAGAAGTCAAAGAAGACAAAGTCCACGTCTACTGAGGCAGCGGAGGGAACTGGTGAGGCTAAGGAGTTTGATATGCCGACTGAGGAGGAGATTTTGGAAGCTGTGAGGATTAAGGAGGAGAAGGAGGCGAAGGAGAAGAAGGGAACATATAAGGATGAGTTATAGAAGTAGTAAATAATCCCCATGCCACGACACAGCTGCCTGGGCATGTTAGAAGTAGTAAATGTATACCATGACACACGATTACTTACTATATTTGTTTCATAACATAAATTTAAGCACGTGACATAAGCCTCGGTCGTTCCGAATTTAATCCAGAGGGTGACGGAAGGAATCTAGACTCTTAAATATCCCGCAATCCCAACGATCTGCCATTTAAAACTCTCAGAACTACTTGTCCTCAAACATCTTCACTACCATTACCATCAAGCCCACAATGACATTGCTGTCCTCCGTCCCAGTAGCCTTCGTGGCGCTACTCCACGTCTACATCCTCGTCCTCGAGATGTTCCTCTGGACCACACCCCGCGGTCTCAAAGCCTTCGGCCTCAAGCCCGACTTCGCCGAAAAAACCAAAACCCTCGCCGCCAACCAGGGCCTCTACAACGGTTTCCTGGCCGCGGGACTCATCTGGGGATTAGTGCACCCCGTGCCGGAATTTGGGCAGCAGATTGAACTCTTCTTCTTGGGACTGGTCGGTGTTGCGGGGATTTATGGGGGCTTGACTGCGAAGCCGAAGATCTTCTTTATTCAGACTGTGCCAGCTGCTATTGCGAGTTTAGCTGTGTATTTGGGATAGATATATCGAAGGACTTTGGCTCGCCGGCGTGTAACAGGAGGAGGAAAGCCGTTGTCGTGGGTGTTGGGCGCTAAAAGGGCCTTTAGATTGATATTTAGCATAGGGCTCGGAAGCGGTCCTGCCGTCAATTTGGTTCGTTTCACATGTTGTGTACCTTACCGGCGCGCCACGTATTCGGCGTAGGGTCCGAGGACGGTCTGGGAACCACTAGCTATTTTAGCTGGTCATCCCACGGTCAGTTGGCCCGTGCACCAGTCCGAAGACCGTCCTGAATTCAGGACTAGGCTTCAACCCATATGGTTGAAGCTATAGAATAGTAGATAGAAAATAAATAGTATTATGATAGTGAAACTTGCCTACCATTAGTGATCCTAGGGCCGTTAGTGTAATATTGCTATTGCTAGCCATACCATCGTCATAAGTCCCTAATAGCAATAGCAAATACTAACTAGAAGCACTTACTCCTTAGTCTTAACACTATTAGCGTATGTTAAGGACGGTGATATCACTACCCTTAAGGCAAGACTAAGGCTAGGTATTTCTAGTTTCCTTAAGTAGAACTAATGAAGCTATATAGACTAGTCCTAGGACCTAGGATCTAGAGTTAGGAGTTAGAGTTAGAGTAGTAGTAGGAGAGCCTACTATAAGAAGCTAAAGGCATGTAGCTAGGTAGAAAAAAGAGAGAGGGATAGAAAAATGGTAGATAAAACAGCAAGGAATTAGCATAGGAATCATTAAAGGCATTAGTAAGGAATTAGCATAGGAAATGGTAAAGGAAATAGAAAGAGGCATAGGAATCCTAAGGAATTAGCATAGGAAATAGTAAAGGAAATAGGAATTAGCATAGGAATTAACTAAAGGAATTAACTAGAGGAATTAACAAAGGAAATAACAAAGGAAATAAGAAGAAATAAGAGGAAATAGAAGAAATTAGTAAAGGAAATGAAATAAAAGGCTAGGATTCTAAGAATAGATGCTTTAATAGACATATAGATATCTTTATATTAAATCTATATAGTTCTTAAGGCCTAGGAATACTACCTTTAGTAGTAGAATGAATATTCTTCTTATAGCTCTAGCATAGGCTAATGCTACTAAGAATAAGATGCTTATTTTAATTAGAGTAGTAATATAAGTAGTAGAGGAATAGAGAGTAAAGGCATTAGGAATAAGGCTTTTTATTATATATTACTTCTATTATATAGCTAGTATCTATGCTAATTCTAGCTCTAAATAGTGCTATTATAATCTATAGCTACACCTAGCCTAATAGCAAATGTACTTAACCTAATATCTAGCTAGAATGCCTAGCCTAGCCTAGCCTAGCCTAGCCTAGTCTAGCATAACATATAAGAGCAAATCTAAAATAGATATTTCATTAAGTCTATTAGTAAAGCAAGGCCATCTTCCTAGCCTAAGCTATAAGTAGATATAGTAGTATATAAGAGAATGCTCTAAAGGCAAGTTTAAACTAACTAAAAGAAGAGGTAGCAAACACCTTACACTATTATCTAGCTACTACACCTAAGGACTAGAGTTTCCTTTTACTACTTTAGTAGTAGTAGAGTGTCTTAGCTTAGGATATAGTCCTAGCTATAAACAAGGGTATGTTTTCTAGAGATTAGCTTTAGTGTCTTTATATTAGAGTAGCATCTAAAAGTCTTAGAGAACTCATATCTATTAAACTAGTTATAATTAGCAACTAGAGGAAACCTCTAGAGGAAGTTAGATAGGCTCTCTTAGGAATATAAGCTTATAGCCTTATAGACTAGGTCTACTTTCTAATCCATTATTATCTTTATCTAACTACATGTATTAAAGTAGAGTTCCTTATAGTAGTACTAGGTAAGGTTGCTACTTTTGTTAAGATTAATATAATTGTTAATGAATTAAAATGCTTTAAAGAAGTTCATAGGCATAAAATGAGTCCTAAACATGTCTACTAGTCCTTTAAGGGTCCTACTGTTTTAGATTCCATAACCATTAGTTACGTCTATTATAGTTATAACATAAATCTATAAAGATGTTAGAAATTACATTTAAGATAGAAGTAGCATTACTTACTATTAGATCTTTAATAAGTAAGTAGTAGAACTGCTTTACTTTCTCTATAAGCATAACGTAAACATTCCTATATATAGTTAAGTAGATAGGATATTCTAGGAGTACCTTTTCTAAGACTACCTCTTTAATATTAGGTAGGTTATGTTATATGTATAATAGAAGGATAAATCAGACCTTATAGTTAACTTACTTAGATATCTCTATCTACTTTATCTCTACTTCTTATGCTAACCTCCTCCTATTCTCCTTTATCTTAGAAGCAAACTAACTATTACTATGCCTAGGGTATTTGCTACTAAGGTTTTCACTAGTATCATTAGCTTAGTTGTAGTGTCTTTTCTTTAATTAGGTTTTGTTAGCCTTAGCAGCCTCTCTTAGCATTAGTCTAGATGTTACTAGCATAATAAAAAGAGTCTTAGTAATATTATTATCCTTAGCACTACTACTAAAGGGACTTTCTTCTTAGGGGTAATAGTAGGGACCTTAGCTAGTATGTGTTAGTATCTCTTAGTAATCGTCATTTAAGGGCAGTTCATTATTAATGAACATGTTATGTCTAGGGAATGGCTCCTTCTATAGGCAATGCTATATAGATAGTCATTATCTAAGAGAATTAAAAGATAGAGGATAACTTATAGTCATTTTATTCTATGACTTTTTGCCATAGTGCTAGCTAGCTAGTATTCTATTATATTTAAGGGAGATAGGGGAAAGTGTAGCTTAAGAGTATAAGAAGGATAGAGATAGGAAATTACTACTACTAAAGATAGTAGACCTAAAATGAAGATAATGAAAATATACTACCTATAGACTTGTTAATGTTATAGCAAAGATGCTAAGGTAGTGAGTTTAGTAATGAACTAAAGCTATTTAGAGATTTATAGTCCTATGACTAATGTTAAAGGCTTATGTAGACATTACTACTTTACTACTAACCTTACTATAGGCTAGATTTATTGGTAAAGAAGGAAAGGTAAGTTAAAGAATATATAAAGAATATAAATTATACTAATTGTTTTATAAATAGCATTACCTTAGCATAACATACTAGATAAAGCTAGGTACTATTCTTACTTTACTAACACTACCTAAGTATAAACTAGTGATAATAGCACTAGGAAAAACACATCTACCCTAGCTAAACTTACCTTAAGTCTACTCTCCTTATACCCTTACACCCTTATGACCCTTATGCCCTCCTCTTCTACTCTTAACAAAGGTCTACTAAAGTAGTCCCTTAGTCTATATCCTACTATGCTCTCTAACCTACCTAGAATTAAGGTAATGAAAACCATACACGTTAATGCAACTTGCCTTTAAAACCCTAAGGATTCTCTAAGTAGATCATTAAAGTAGAAAATTCCTTATATACTAAATCCTTCTAGGCGTTAGCCTAGCTCTATGAAGATTCTCCTAGGCGTTAGCTTAAATTACTAAAGATTCTCCCTATACTATCTAGCTTCTTAGAAATACTCCCTAGCTTTAGTCTAGCTCTTAGAAATCCTCCTAGCATTTAGCTTAGCTCTATAAAGATTCTCCTAGCTTTGTTTAGCTTTAGGAAATCCCTTCCTAGCTTTAGCTCTAATCTTTAAAATATTCCTAGGCGTTAGCCTAGCTCCTTAAAGATTCTCCTAGCTTTACTAAGCTCTTAGGAAATACTCCCTAGCATTAGCTTAAATTGCTAAAGATTCTCCTAGCTTTGTTTAGCTTCTTAAAATCCTCCTAGCATTCTATCTAGCTTCTTAAAATTCTCCCTAGCTCTAGCCTAGCTCTATGAAGATTCTCCCTAGCTCTAGCTAAGCTTTCTAAAATACTCTTATAGGTAACCCCCCCTACCTATTACTAGGTGTAATAGTACTAACATATCTTCCTTAGTAGTACCCTTAAAGCTATAAGGAAAGTCGTTAACTTCTCTCCTTAGCTAAGCATCTTACATTAATGGCACTATAATAGAAAGGTTAATCTATCTTAATTCTCCTAAGGTTCCTAGCTAAACCTACTACTCTCCCTAAGTTAGTAAAATCTATAGCCTCTTTAACGTTACATTCTACTATTAGCATAACCCCTTATAATTGTTAACTTCTAGACTTAGGCTAAAAACTAGAAGTTTAGATCCTATGAACACTAACAAACATAGGTAGTACATAGCTACCCTATTCCTTATAATACTAGCCTAGTTTCTAAGAAGCTAGATATAAAGGAGAGCTATATTACTTAAGCCTCTATTTCCCTAGCATAGGGCATTAGTAGTAGATAGATTAAGGTAGTAGATATTAAATACATAGGTAGATAGAAGTAATAAAATAAAAGATTAGCTTTATAAACCTATATTTAACTATAGTAATAGTAATAGTAGTGTTTATAAACTATAAGATCTTTAAGAGCTTATAGAAAGAATAGTTAAAGAGGTTTTGTCTAAGGATATCTAAATAGGTAAAGACTCTTATAATAAGGAAGATAATGCTAATTTTACTAAGCTTAACGCTAAGCTTAAGTTCCCATCTAAAGATTTCATTAATGATATAATGCCCCCTTCTCTTAAAGCTATAATTAAAGACACTATTCTCCCTAGTAAGGATGATTTAGAACCTATTAAACATAACTAGTCATTTGTTTTAATAACTAACTTTAAGTGGTTTCTAGCTATATATGCTAAAACCTTTAATCTATTATAAAAGGCTTTTACTATCTTACATAAGGGCCTTAGCCTTCTAAGGTCCCTTAACAAGATAGTAGACTTACTATAAGACATTAGCATGCTTAAGAGGTAGATGGTTGCCTAGCTACTACTAATACTACTCTACTATAAGATGGTCTAATTAAACTAATAGAAATTGCCTTTAATAGCACTAGTAGAGAAGGTAAAGGTAGATTAGAGGTAGGTTAATGCTTATTAGTTTAAGCTCTTATCTTTAATAGTAAGAATCTTGTCGTCTAAGGACATCTAGGAGAGAAGCATAGCCTTAGGTAGTTTGTAGATATACCTACTAAACTCTAGCATTCTAATTCCTAGCTATGCTTAGCTTATGTAGCATCTAGAGAACATGTCTACTATTTTAATAGGATTCTAATTATATAGTCTAACTTCATTAAATATTAATTAAGGGAGGTGGGATAAGGAGTTTATGTTAGGCAAGTCTATACTATTAGGTAGGATTACTAATCTAATGCTATTAAAAAGAACATAGTAACTATTAAGATTTAAAGGGCATATTTTAAAGAAGACTTACTAGAAGATATATAGGTTATAAGAGTAGCTTTAAATCCTCTAATATTAAGGCTTAAGATGCTACTTACTAAGGAAGACTTTAAGTTTGTTCCTAAGGATAATATCCTTAATTATATTAACATAGCAATTACCTATAGTTTTAAGAGTAGAATCCTAGGGTCCTAGAAGGTAGCCTTTAAGTCTAACTCCTAGATCTAGTAGGTATTTAACAAGAAGAGAGGCTACATTTAGCTAGCTATCTAGTCTTATCTACATATAGTAGAACTTAAGATCTATATATATAGCTAGTAGTAGATTACTAAATTATTATAAAGGAGCTTTATCTTAGCCTTATTAATTATGTTTATAGATGCCTTTAGTCTCTACTATAATATATATAAGAGCTTAATAAGAGTCTACTTCTTACTTACTAGCTAGACTCTCTAATTACATATATACTATGTAAATGTATTTGTCCTTATACTAGGACTGTTACGAAGGTGTTACTATGGACATAGGGGCTAGTGGGGAATTCACTCTCTTTGCTTACAGAATAAGCACTATGTATATTAGCACTCTTCTTCTCTTCTTCTTTCTTTCTTCTTTAGATTTATTATTTCGTCTCAACTATCCGCATGACTTGACTCTGCGTGACTCGTAACATAATAATAAATCTCCTTTTTTCCTTGCTCACCTTAAGCAGAACAAGAACCCTCAAGTGCCACAATCTAGAAATCGAAACCA
Source organism: Pseudogymnoascus sp. WSF 3629 (assembly GCA_001662585.1). Classification (NCBI taxonomy): domain Eukaryota; kingdom Fungi; phylum Ascomycota; class Leotiomycetes; order Thelebolales; family Thelebolaceae; genus Pseudogymnoascus; species Pseudogymnoascus sp. WSF 3629. The sequence continues at coordinate 73,989 of KV454630.1, forward strand.
GAACCAGAACCAGAACACTAAAGCATAAAATCTAGCAACCACAACTCAACATAAGGAGACCTCCCAAATTTCGAAATTCAATACAACCCTTAAGCACCAGAACACTTAGGCAGAACCTCTAGAACTAGCACAAGAACTAGAAATCGAAATCAGACCAAGAAACCTACAAACAATCCTCAAGCACTAGAACCTAGAAATTGAATTGTTAATACACTAGCAGAATCAGACCTTTCCGTGACGCTCCCTTAACAAGGATATAACTATGATAGAAGTGTGCTCCTCTTAAGTGACTCGTATAGCTAATAACTACGCAATAGGGCCTTCACCATATACGTGTCTGATTCCTAATACTAACAAGGTCAGAAGAAGATCCTAACCTTAACAATTCCAAGGACAAGAAGTAAAGCCTACTATAATGGCACATGATGCACAAGGACATGTCATCCGTAACAGGAGTTAAGATCAAGAAACCCAATCTACTACAAGTAATGAGGACTGCTTAGAAAGCTACACCTATAACAGAAGGGAAACACTGCTTAAGGACCTAGAACACTAAGCTACCCTTTGCATTTAGGAGCTTAAAGACCTCTCTATTATAAGCACCTAGAGCTAAGCCTAGAAAGAGGCTGCACTTCAAATCTAAAAGCAGATGATGGAGGATTATAATCATGTCACCTAGCTCTATAATACTACCCTCTAGAAGAGTCAAGAAGAGAAGGCCACCTATGATGATAATATTAGCTAGCTATAGGAGGTTATTTAAGCTCATGAGTAGATAATGATAGGACAAGCTACTGTTGTGAAATATCTTGAAATTAAGAAGTTAAAAAGCAGCACGACTTATAATGGAGAATTACACTAGAAATCTACTAAGATCCTAGACCCTCCTATTCTCATAGATAGAATGGAGCTAGCTTATGATGATTAGAGCATTAAGATAAAGATGAAGCTTAAGGCAAACCTAGACCATTTTCCTACCCTAGCCCTTTAGATGGGTTATGTATAAAGCAGACTAGGTAGGAAAGCCTCCTTACACATTAATCTACGCCTCTAATCTACTTAGAACAAGTTCTAAACTATAGAGGAAATGTTTGAAGTCCTAGACAGAGTTTTTAGTAATCTAGACTACTACTTCACTACATAACGTGCTTATAGGAAGCTCTTTTAAAACAAGGATAACTTTGCTACCTTTTAGGCTAAGTTCTAGAGACTTACCATTAAACTGGATTACTCTAAGGAGACCCTCATTAATGACCTCCATCATAAGGTTAATACTAGGATATAGACTACCTTAATAGCAGAGACAAACCTAAGCTCTCTTCATGCCTTAGCACAAAAGTGCTTACTAATTAATTAGAATATTTAGTAACTTTAGATCTAAGAAGCCTACACTACCCCTTGATTTATTCAGCAAGCCTTAAAGCAACAAGATTCTTAAAGCTAGGCTAAGTAGCCAACTACAAACCCACCTACTAGCTTTGGACCCCTAAGGCTGTATTATGCACCACATTAGAACCCTGAAACTAAGAAGCTAATGCAGGAAGGCTGCTGCTTCCATTGCTAGCAAACTAGACACTAAGCTTATGAATGTCCTACTAAGAATGCTTAAGTCTATAAAGTTAGCACCTATGATGCTATACTTTTAGAAAAAGAATAACCTTTAGACAAGACGTCCCTAAAGGTGTCATGATGGCAAGAATTACAACTTCTTCCTCTAGCTTTAGATTAGATCTAGATACTCCATTCATAGTTACCTATATAATAGGAAAATTAAAAATCAAAGCATAAGCTCTCATTAATACTAGAGCTACTAGAGGAAACTTTGTAAATGCTGTTAACATAGAACGAATTTGTAAAATAGAAGGCATCTCACCTATAGAGCTTCTAAAGCCACGTCTAATTCAAGGCTTTAATGGAATAGTAGCCCCTCTTATTACTTATGCTATATACCCTTGCCTATAAGTCTAGGACCATGTAGAATACCTATGTCCATTATTTATCACCACCTTAGGAAAGCACTCCCTTATTCTTAGAAAAGCCTAGATGAAGCAACATAGAGTAGTACTAGATATGATTAATGATGCCATTTAGTTTATAGGTAGACATTATAATCATAAAGGGGCTCTTGTTAAGGCCAACTAAGAATCGATCTAAATACAAAAAGCAACACTAGAAGTAATATAAGAAGTAGTAGCTCTGTAAAAGGCTAAGCGTCAGAGGCTGAAGAAGAAGCCCTGTCTAGTAGTCCTAGTCTAGGAAATCCAAACCAAATCACTAGCTTTAAGTTAGGTAGGTAGATGCTCTATTACTATAATAGGAGCAGCACCCTTTTGATTCCTATTAAGACAGAACAAGGCCTAGGTCTTTGTAGTAGTAATGACAGACATATATTAAGACTATAAACAAGACAACTAGAAGGTCTAAATAGAAATTAATCTAAGAACCATTCTACTAGAAGAGTTCCATGACTTTTTAGATGTCTTCTTAAAAAGGGCAGTAGATATACTACTACCTTACCACCCTTATAATCATCACATCACTCTAGAAGAGGAAGCAAAGCTAGGCTATACACCCCTATATAACATGTTAAAGGAGGAATTAGACTAGGTTCACAAATACATTAACGAGAATCTATTAAAGGGCTTCATTACTACAAGCACAGCCCCTTTTGCATCTCTAGTCTTGTTTGTAAAGAAGGCTAATAGTAGTCTACGCTTCTGTGTTGATTATAAGAAGCTTAATGCCATTACTAAGAAGGACTAATATCTAATACCACTTATTAATGAGACACTTGCTTAAATCATAGGGGCAAAGTATCTTACAAAGATTGATATTAGACATGCTTTTAATCAAATAAGGATGCAAACAGAAGAGGATGAGGACCTCACTACATTCTAAACTCGTTATGGCTCATACAAATCATAAGTGCTACCTTTTGGACTTACAAATGGACCTACTACATTCTAACGCTTTATGAATGAAACCCTATGGGACTACCTACACAAATTTGCAGTAGCCTATATAGATGATATTCTCATTTATAGTTAGAACAAGGAAGAGCACACTATCCATATAAAGCAAGTCTTACAAAAGCTCTAGGAGGCAGGTCTATAAGCTAATATTAGGAAATGCAAATTTTCTATTTAGGAAACCAAGTTCTTAGGACTCATTATAAGGGTTAATGGAATACGCATGGACCTAGCAAAGATAGCTATAATATTAGAATGGCTTATACCTCAGAATGTTACAGATGTCTAAGCCTTCCTAGGATTTTGCAATTTCTATTAACAGTTTGTAAGGGGATACTTAAATATCATAAGGCCATTAACACTCCTTACTTGAAAAGACTAGCCATTTGAATAGAATCAAGCCTGTTAGGAAGCCTTTGAACTTATGAAGAAGACTGTCATAGAAGCACTAGTCTTAAAGCATTTTGATAGGAATAAGACAGCTTATGTTAAAGCTAATTCCTTAGATTACATATCTTTAGGAGTCCTCTCTTAAATGGACGATGAAGGTATCCTCCACCTAGTGGCATTCTTCTTGAAAAAGCTTATCCTAGCTGAGTGTAATTACGAGATATATAACAAGGAGCTATTAGCTATAATTTGCTGTTTTAAAGCATAGAGACTAGAACTTGAAGGCACTAACTTACCTATCTAAGTATTATTAGACCATAAGAACCTTAAATACTTCATGACTACAAAGAAGCTTATAAGACGCCAGGCTTGCTAGGCTGAATTACTTGCAAACTATAACTTTAAGATTACCTATAGGCCTAGGAAACAAAATGGGAAAGCTAATGCCCTTACTCATAGACTAGGTAATAGGCTAGAAGGTAATGATGAGGACGATAGACAAAAGCACCAACTCTAAACGCTATTACCACCCTTACGCTTTAATCTAGCTATTACTATAGCCCTAATTTAAACACAGGAGCTATCGTTTGAAGAATCTATTTCCAAAGCACAAGCACAAGACCCTTTTTGTGTCTAGACACTACAGAAGCTTCGAGATTAGGAGCGAACGAGTAAGTAGGTTGCACTAGCCTACTATGAAGAACGGAATGGGCTCTTAGAATACAAGGCCAAAGTTTGGATCCTAGAAGCTATACATGTTAAGCTATTACAAGAGGTGCATGATAAACCATCAACTAGCCACCTAGGGATAGGAAAGACACTTTGCATTATAAGGGAGCGCTACTACTAGCTAGGCATGGAAAGAACAATAAAACGATACATCTTAAACTGTCATATCTGTTAACGAACCAAGCCCTTACAAGACACTTATAATGGATTGCTATAGCTATTACCTATACCATAGCGCCTATAGAAGGATATATTAATGGACTTTGTCATAGGATTGCCATTATCTAAAGGGAATAATGCTATATTAGTAGTAGTATGTCAACTTACTAAACAACGGCACTATATCCCTTGCTTTGTAGGAAATGAAGGCACTACTACAGAAGCTACAGCCTAGCTCTTATTACGACATGTTTAGAAACACCATGGATTACTAGACACTATTATATTAGATTAAGGACTATAGTTTGTTACATTAGTTTAGAAGGGACTCTGTAGAACATTAAAAATCCATATAAGACTCTTAACAGCTTTTTACCTAGAAACAGATGGACAAACTAAAAGGCTTAATAGGGAAATGGAACGCTACCTTCGTGCTTATGTAGATTACTTACAAGACAATTAGGTATAATACTTATGCATGGTAGAATTCGCATCAAATGCCCTACCATCTTTAACAACAACCATAAGTCCATTCTTTACAAATAGAGGGTTTGAGCCTCAAATGAGCTTTAATTTAATAGAGCATTAGAATGACTAAGAGCCTATGGATATAGCATTACAAATGGAATAGATTTGGGAATTCCTACAAGATCAAACCATGCTCTCCTAATCCTAGATGGAAGAATTTGTAAATTAAACACAGAAACCACCACTATGCTACTAAATTAGAGACAAAGTCTAGCTATCTACTTAGAATATACACACTTAGAGGCCCTTAAAGAAGCTTAATTTTAAGCAGATAGGACCTTTTATAATATTAGAACGAGTAGGAGTCACATCCTATAAGCTTAAGCTACTATAGAGCATGAAGATCCACCCTGTCTTTCATAGCAATCTCCTACGTCTAGATCCTAATAATGCACTATAAGGACAATACATTGAGCCTCCATTACCTATTATAATAGCTGGTGAAGATGAATGTGAAGTGGAATACATCCTGGATTCAAAGCTACTCTAGAAAAAGCTATACTATAGAGTTTAATGGAAGGATCACCCTATGGACCTAGAATGGTACCTAGCAGAGAACTTCACCTATGCACCAGAGGCGACACAAGCTTTCCATCGCTAATACCCACAAAAGCTAAAGACTGTTTTACTATGATTAGGAGATCTAGCTAAAGAAAGGGGGGGGTAGTGTTACGAAGGTGTTACTATAGACATAGGGGCTAGTAGGGAATTCACTCTCTTTGCTTACGGAATAAGCACTATGTATATTAGCACTCTTCTTCTCTTCTTCTTTCTTTCTTCTTTAGATTTATTATTTCGTCTCAACTATCTACATGACTTAACTCTGCGTGACTTGTAACAAGGACTATATAAGGTAAGTACTAATGAGGTTCTCTTATTTATAGTTAACTTGTTAAAGCTAGACAGAGGCATAATCCTTACTATTAATAGTAAGAAGAAGGCTATCTTAGCCTTCCTACTCTTCTTTACTAGGGATATGCCCTAGTAAAACCATAACTCTAGGGTTAAGAACTAGAATGCTAGTAAGGGATGTTAAAACTACTTAGTAAATCTAGAAGAGCATAGAGATCTTATCTTAACTTTAACACTATTAAACTAGGCTGTTATTACTAGCACTAGATATAACTCTAATAGTATAGGAATACACTTCCTTCTACCTAGAGAAGGGCCTATTTCTAGAAGTAGAGACTCTTATATAATAAGCTAGCATTATTTAAGCTATTACCTACCCTAGATATTATCTTAACAAAGCTAGCTAACATTTGCTACTTAGAGTATAACAGCTAAGGAAAGTAGGTATAAGAATTACTAATGAAAGTAATCCTCTCTACATCTAGCCCATAATGATATGTAAAAGAGTTTGCCTAATTTCCTTCTCTAGTAGGATAGGGCTATAGATAGTCCTCTATCTACTATAGTAAATCATAGTCCCTCTCTAAAGCTAAGATAGTAGTAATGTAAGTGCTATTAATCCTTTACTATATACCCCTTTAGGAAGATAATGTTAAAGCTAACTTCCTTAATGTAGTTTATAAGGAATTTAGGGATGATTACTAGAGGCTTAAGCTTAAGCTAGAAGAGATGATTATTTAGGCATTTATAGTAATGGCAGTATTAAATGCTACTACCTATTTGCTAACAATCTAAGCCTATAGGATCTAGAACATAGACAATGTAGTATATAAAGGGAGGCATATGTTTATCTAACTCTATTCTTATGTATGCTTAGTAGCATAGGTAAAGAATTACTAGGAAAAAGGTAAGGGGTGCTATAATGATAGGTAGTCATCCCTAGTACTATTTATAATATTATCTAAATTTAAATCTATTATAAAAGACCTTATAAGCTCTCTTAGTTTAATTAGACATAAGTTTAAGTAGTATAATAGATTTTAAGATCTAAAGCCTACTTCTAAAAGGGTAGACAAATTCATTAAATAGTAGCATTAGCTAAACATTTACTAGGGATCCTACCTTAATGATATTACTAAGCACTTTAGGAATAGCTATACATATAATGTTCTCTATTATAAGGACAAGCATAAGATGTTTAAAAAATAGGTAGAATTCCTTAATAAGAGGGGGGTTAAGAAAGCACTAGTTTACTAAGAGAATGTAAACATTATAATGTGCCTAATATTATAAGGTACATTTAATTATACTAATCTAGTCATTTCTACATAGGTAAAGGTGCTTTACTAGTAATGTCTAATGCTTATAGAGCATCTCTTGCTATCTATCTAGTAGGTAGATATAACTAAGGATAATGCTATTAATATCTAGCTAGATAGTATACATATATAACTAAGGGTAACCTAATGTATTACCTAGGCATTTATAAAGAACGAATTAGATCTTCTACTCTAGCTTTAAGATGTGCCTAAGGGCTATCCTTTTACATGCTAATTATAATAGACATATTCTATAGATTATAATAATCTATATATTACTAACCTTAGGAACTTGCTAATCTAATGGTTTTCCTACTTTAGCTTTATAGATCTATATGTTTCATTTCCATTTCCTCCCTTTACTATTATCTTTCTTACACTAGCTAATTAAATTAAGAATAAGACTATCTAGTGCTATGTATTATTTAAGGCTAGGAACTCGTTCATTATCTAGGGCAAAGGCATAGATAGGTTTAATGTTAGGTTTATCTACTAGAAGGATTATAGTAAGGAGAAGCACCTCTTTATACTTATGACTATAATAGAGAAATGTAAGAAGGAGGATCTAATGGTTATGCTCCCTCTTATAAGGGCAGGAACCTTAAGCTAGATAATCGTTAGTCTTCTAGCTATTAGGAATAAGGCATTATATATTATAGACATTAACCCTAAATAGAGATATATGCTAGCACCATTTATAAAGGGGCCTCTTAGATTACACACTACTTCTAATAATTTTAAGCTACTAACCTTAAGTTCTTTAGATCTACTAACTTTAATTTACTATTAGTAAGAGATTAGCCTAATGTAAGAATAGGATAGTAGGGAACATATAATTAAAGTAGTAATATAATAGGTTAGAAGTAAAGCTATAGATAGTAAAAATGAATTCTATTACTTCTAAATATGTTTACTATATGTCTACTAATGTAAAGTTAAGCCATAGTGCTATTTAAAAGGCAATGCTAAAAGTAGTGGTTTTCTATACTAGTAGCACCTTCTGTTCTAAGTTTAGATACCTTTACCTTTACCTCTAACCTAAACTTAACCTTCTATATTACACCCTAATTATTAAACAGGTGTAAAGGTTTGTTTTGTTCTGTTTAGGAGGTTCTATAACTTTACTTAAAGTTATAGAAATAGTATAGAACAGTAGGTCTTACATTTTCTTCTTCTTCTTATATCTTCTTCTTCTTCTTCTAGGTACATATACCTAAGCTCTTTATAAGCTCATTAAAACAGCTATATTTATAGCTCCTCTCATTAAGCTTAACTTAAGCTCCTTACTACCTCCTTAATTACTCTATAGATAAGTCTTCTTCCCTTTATTTCCCATTAAGCTCCCCCTAAATTAAGAACATTAGCTAACTTTAACTATAGGAACCTATGCCTCTATTAAGGGCCCTCTTAGCTAATACCCTAGATGTAAAAACTTCCCTCTTCCCTTTCCTTAATAATAAAATGAAGCCTAAGACATACCCTAAATACATAGCTAAGAAGCTAGCTTTACTAATTCTTCCTAGGTTAGTAATAGCTAGGAAGAATGAATCCTAACCTAGATTCTAGCTTTACTAAATCCTTCTAGGTTATTAAATCCTCCTAGGTTATTAACACTAATGACAAAAGGATTCTAGCTAAGAAGCTAGCTTCTCTAATTCTTCCTAGGTTAGTAATAGCTAGGAAGAAAGGATCCTAGCTAAGAAGCTAGCTTCTCTAATTCTTCCTAGGTTAGCAATAGCTAGGAAGAAAGGATCCTAGCCTAGATTCTAGCTTTACTAAATCCTTCTAGGTTATTAATAGTAATGAAGAATGAATCCTAGCTAAGAAGCTAGCTTTGCTAAATCCTCCTAGGTTAGTAACATATACAAAGAATGAATCCTAGGCTAATAATAGCTAGGAAGAAAGGATTCTAACTATAGGCACATAGTTTAAAATGCTATAAGTAATAGTAAGCTCCTCTAGCACCTCTCTAGCTGTTTTTATTATTACTTTCTCCCTAGCTAGCTTCCCTATGCTTTTTATAATTTATATAGAAGTACTTCCTTAGCTAGAATACCTATAGGACATGCTAATGATGATCCTAGCTAAGATATCTAGGGTCATTCTCTTTAGATCCTAACTAGATTTAGGGGTCTTCTAAAAGTAGTAAAATATGCACCCTTACTAGCATTATCTACTATAGTAGTTAGTAACTCCTTTAATTTTTTGTATTTATATAGGGTTTTAGGGGTCTAAAGGGGGAGGCCTTTAGATTTTTAAAAAAACAACAAAAGCATAGTAATTCTAAAATGTAGCCCTGTTTTTAGGCCCTAACTATAGTTAATTAGTAGAGCTGTTTCTAGGTAGCTATTATAGCTTAACTATAGCTAGACTATTATCATTAATGCTATTATAAGTATGTTATTTACTTTCATTTCTTCATTTCTAATTCTTCATTAATCTAGCTTTAGTATCCCTAGTTATAGCTATTAATAGCTAATTAAACACATAGGCAAGTTAAATCTATAGGCTAAGTTTTATTTCTTCATTTTTCTATATTCTACTATTTTAAGCATGCTTCTTATAATGCTTAAAACTTATTACTATTATATATACTATCTTTCCTTTCTCTTATTAACACTCTTTATCTTACTTGTTTTCTATTTATTATAAATTAAAAAGCCTTTAATTAAGTTTGCTATAGTAGGCTTAATTACTAACATTTAGGTAAGCCTACTCTCCTTTAGCCTTCTCTCTTTAGCCTTCTCTCTTTAGCCTTCTCTCTTTAGCCTTCTCTCTTTAGCCTTCTCTCTTTAGCCTTCTCTCTTTAGCCTTCTCTCTTTAGCCTTCTCTCTTTAGCCTTCTCTCTTCTCTCTTCTTCCTTCTCCTCTTCTTCTTCTTTTTAGTTAATTAATAGCTCTATATAGTATCCCCCCCCCCCCTCCCCTAACCCCTCTTGTCTACTACTACTAACTATCTAGTACTATAAGTACCTATAGGAAACTTATGTTTTTAATTCCTTATGTTCTTACTACTAAAGCAACCCTAAGCTTCCTAATGCTCTTCTAAAACTTAACATCTTAAATATATTAATTAAAACTTAGAACTCTTAACACACAAAGGCTAGTAAGCTATACTAAAGGATATATAAGATGATAGGTCTTAGTAAAGGCCCTAAAAGAGCTTAGAATATAAACATAGGGAACCTAGGGTAATTAGGGGTCTAGAGGAGTAGCTAAGAGTTCTAGTAGTCATCTATTACTACTGTTCTAACAAGGCATTATAACAAGGGCTAGGGGTAGGGGCATAATAGGAGGTAGGGGGGTAGAATATAGGGTATAGTTAGACCCCTGTTATAACGATCCTCATTATAGCAATATCCTCATTATAGCGATATTTCTTCATGCACGAATTGATTCTACATACAAATACTAATATCCATGATATTACCCCTTAACCTTTAATATCGCTATAGCAAGGTTCTACTTCATTAATTAGTACGTAGAAATGTTAACGAGAAAGGGTATATCCTTAGAACAGAGACATGCACTACGTAAGTAGGCTTACTAACAGACCCTAAAACCAACATAGAAGCAGTGCATTAAATGGTTCTTTAACTAATACAACCATAAAGTGAGCTAATTAACAGTCTCCAAGTCCCTTAGCAAGACCTTTAAGCACCTTAACGAGAGTTTGAACCCTACGAGCATCTAAATACGTAGTAGCAACTGGCCTAAGATAGAGAAGATCTTATAGGACTAGCAGCTAAGAGTTGAGGAGGAAGGAGGTGTCATAACAGGCGAAATACTTTAGCAAAAGGCAAAGCAGATTTAGCTATAACATCTACAACATAAGGAACAGCCCTGCCCTAAGTTTAGTACACGTTAGCTTAAGAGGTTTAAGTAGAGACATAACATCAAGGCTTGAATTTAACATGGTAAGGTAGGTTTAATCCTAGCTTTAACAGAAGAGGAAATGCGTACCTTATAGACAATAGCAGGAGAGTTTCAAGAGGAGGATATATACAATATAGATAAGACTAGATTATATTAGAGAATGCTACCCTCGCGCGGTCTCCTTTCACAATCTTAACCTAGAGTAAAGAAAGAGAAAGCTAGAGTCTCCCTTGTACTATGCGTTAATGCAACTAGCTTAGACCAACTACCTGTTTAGATTATTAGGAAGAGTAAGACTCTAAGGGCATTAAAAGGAGTAAGCGTTACAACAATGGGAGGGAGGTGGAGGTAGAATCAAAAGGCCTAGATGAATACTAGTATTATGTGCAAATGGCTTCACGAATTCTACTCCCATATTAGACCAACTTGCCAGGTGCTCCTTATAATGGACAATCTCTCTGCACACTACTCTGTCATTAAGAGTTCTCCTCCTCCTGCTAATATTCGAATCTATTAGCTTCTAGCAAATAGTACAAGCTAATATCAACCTCTTAATTAGGGTATTATTTAGAACTTTAAGGCTTACTATAAGCAACACTAGCTTTAATTTATCCTTAAGTCAATTGAACAAGGAGGGGCTCTTGATTTAGGTGTTAACATTCATCTTGCTATTTGCTAGATTATACGAGCTTGGAATAACCAAGTCACAAACACAACTATCTACAATTGCTTTTGAAAGTCAACTCTTATATTAACCCCCATTTCACTTCCTATGCTAATCCTCCCTCTAGGACTCTTAGAGCTCTATGATTAGGTTATCCGTTCTAGGAATATACAAGACTAGATGGCAATCTCTAACTTCCTTAGCCCTATTAGAGAAGAGGAAGAAGACAATCAAATAACCAACTAGGAGGCTATTCTTTAAGACGTACTATAGGAGCATCTAGATATAGGTAACCAGGAAGTAGAAGACAAAGAAGAGCAAGAACGTCAGAGATATATAGCAAGGGAGGCATATGAAGCTTTACAAGTCTTAATTGACTATACAGAAGGACAAGATACTCTGACATCAAACCATTTAAGGGGGTTAGAACAATTAGAGACTGTAATTAAGGATCTAAAGGAACAGGCAAAGCACCAAAGTAGTCTAGATCCTTGGTTTATATAATATTACATCTTGAATCCCTTATAGCAATATCCTCAATATAGCGATATTTTTGGTGGCACAGAATATATCGTTATAACAGGGGTCCAACTGTATATAGCTTTATATAGTAATAATAAGAGTCTCTTATTAATTGTTAGTCTTTTGCCTTATAAGCTGTCCTCCTAATGTGACCATAATTACTCTAGACCTTCCTAGCACTATTATGAGCTAGTTCTAACTAGCTAAACAGTCTTAAGGCTAAATGACTATAGTGATCTAGTCTCATTAATACTCACTAGCCATCAATTAGAATAGTAAATCACGACTTTTACAGATAGCCTTAATTTACGATCTACACCTACAAACCCGTCCTATTCATCCCTCTGTTCTGACCGTAGGAACGGTCTTTTTACTAATTAGTCTTACTTCGGCTACCGTTCTAGGACTACTCCTAGCTCCATTGACAACACGGTTGGTCCGAGCTTCATTTTGGGTCTCCGGACCGTCCTCGGACCCTACTACCAATACGTGGCGCGCCGGTAAGGTACAAGATAAGAGCATCCATGACAATCTAGTGCATTTTGTGCCTCGGGGAACCAGCGCGTTCTCCCCAGATTCCCGAATGGATGTCGGACTACTGTAGTTACCCCGCTCCCGTACCTCTTAGCGGCGCCGCCTCCTTCGTTCATGGCGCAAATCGAGACCGCTGAATATAAAGCCATAGCGAACGGCAGGGCGGCAGGCAAAAAATCGGCCGTGTCAGTGTCACCTCGATAGTCTACAATTGTACGTATTGCTATTGAAGTACTGTATTTCTAAGGGTGGGCCTCGGCATTCTTCTGCCACCTTTCTCATACCACTGTCACTAAAACTACTCAAGTATGGGTGCATGTGCCTGTCCCTGTTTCTGTGCCACAATCCTACATCCATGTCCTTCAAGCCGTCCCATTATCCCCTATGTCATCAACCTACCCCCTTACTTTCTCTACCGCATACTGCCCTTAAACCCCAAAAGGGCCCTTCTCACCAAGCTGCTGTGACGTAACAGACAAACATGGCAAGATATTTCCCAAGAAACCATCGGACTATTCCAAATCCCTTGTTCCATGTCAAATCGCATGAAGAACTTCTTGCCATGTTCTAACCCCCTTGTTCCACGTGGAGAAACCACGTTCCTGCACGCCCCTGTCTATTGTTGCGTCTATTGTTGCACCAATCTTTTGTAGCCGTCCCGTCCTGCCATCGGCTGCTGCTACCACGTACGCCACAACGAGCTAGACCATCCCCTCGGACTCTGCATTGGTTGATATTTCTTACGTCCGTATCTCAATGAGTGATTGATCCTCTTGAAGGTCATGAAACGGGGTCAATGCACCCCAGAATAATGCACCCCGCATGCAGGTATCTACAAGAAGGGGAAGGCTTAGCCTTCCCTTTCCGCAATGCACGGAGATGGGTCCGCTGTCAGGTTGTATATTAAGTCTGGACCTCGTCTCACATGCCCTTTGGCCGCTGTCATGCGCGTGTATTATTATCCATCTTTCTCCCCTGCGATTCCTTTTCAATATGCCTGGCGGCTTCCATCCGACAAACGAGGCCTTTCTGGCGTGGCCGAAGCCGAATTATATCGACCCTGAAACCAAAGGCAATCAGTTGCTTGTCGTTACTATAATATCCACCATTCTGGCGATTGCTTCCGTTCTTGCGCGAGTATGGGTGCGGATAGGGTATCAACGACAGTTCGGGGCCGATGATGTGATGCTGGTCCTATGCATAGTATGCGCTTTTCCTGTCACTCTGTGGATCGATGGTCTGGCACGTAGAGAGTCTCTGGATACTAATTAGAATTTCGTTAGGTTCCCACAGTTGGAATTGCCGCGCTTTTAATACTTAGTAAGGCCCCGAAGTAACAATTGCTCTGAGTTTTGGTTACTGATGCGAATATAGCTGAGACCAAATTCCGTTGGTTTAGACACATCTGGGATGTGCCACTCCACGAGATAACTGGCAGACAATATGTTAGTGAAGCACTTGCATCCTCTTGTACGCTCTTTCTCGCGCCATATTGACAATGTTGTTGGTGTAGCATAGTTGGATTGTTCAGCTCCTGTATGTAATTGATATTTATTTTCAATGTTACCTACTCCACGTTTGAAATAGTATATGAGTCTGATCCTTGCCTAGCTTTGTTATTTCCACCACCTTCAGCAAGCTTTCAGCCGTGCTTTTATACAAACGAGTGATTGCAGGAGTTTCAAGGCCGGCCTTCCTTTATATCATTAATGCCGCCATCGCCGCCCAAGTCCTGTATGGGATCACCTTTGTCCTCCTGATGATCCTGCAGTGTCGACCGATAAGCTCATACTGGCTGCAATTCTCATATCCGACCCCGTACACAGAGAAATTCTCTTGTCTATATGAGGGTTCGGTGCCATTCAGTAACGCATGTATAAGCGTGGTGACGGATTTTTTTGCTACTATGCTGCCAATGTTTCTCTTCCTACAACTGCAGATGCCTAAAAGAGACAAATACGGTCTTGGGGCAATCTTCGGTGTTGGATTCATGTTAGTTGCTACCACCTCCCCTGCAATATCCTTCTGTTGGAACGCAGCTGACCTACTAGTGTCTGCATCTGTGGTATTATAAGATCCGTTCTCGTGTATCATATCTTTTACCAGTCGTTTGATGTGACCTGTAAGCATCTATTTCCCACGAAAAATCTCTAGTCCAGCCCTCGTCTTCTTTTATACATATGCTGACTTCGAGCCAGGGCTGAGTCATGACCTCTGGGCCTGGACATACGTCGAGACCAACCTTCTTATTATCTGCAGTGCCATACCGCCTATGAGAGTATTATTCAAACGACTCGTTGGACACTCAAAATCACACAGCACTTCTAAAACACCGATTCCAAACCCGTTCCATGGAAGGAGTCCTAGCAATCAGTCAAACCTGGCCGACACTTCAAATAGCGGGGCTTCCACGGAGGCTATTGCACTGCATGGGATGGAACCTGGGACAATCCAGTCTCCTAAGTACCAGGCGAAGGCTACTCGACAAGCTGACTCAGGTCATAAGAAGCAAAACTCAGAGCGTTTTAGTAAGGTCTACCTCGACAAAGAGCTACCACCCATTAAACCATATTCTCCACCTTGGGAGGGAGGGTCATGATAGGGGGTAATGGCTTATTGTAATTATGAAAGTTCTGTTAATTAGCCTTGAGGGTATTGGGGTATTGGGTTTTATATAATATCAGAAACACACTTCTTGAATTGCGATTCCAACCCCCCCTGCAACGCGCCGTCACTCAAGGAGCATCGCAGATAGCATAATGGTGACCACAGAAAACCCCACAAGGTCCGCGTATCGTATCTTCAACATGGATATATTTTTTATAGCTCCCAACACTTCTCTATGTCTCGAGGTTGATGCTCCTCCCAAACCTCGCATACAGCTCCACCTTCAGCTCCTGCATCCCCTCCTTGATCGTCCCCAGCTTATCTTCTAATGCCGAGACCTCCTCTTCGATCCTCGCCGAGTTGGTGGTGAGGAGCTCCTGCACCTCGGGGAGGGGGAGAGAGATGAAGGAGTCGCCGATTTGGTAGCTATTGGGCACG
The DNA here is from genome assembly GCA_001662585.1 of Pseudogymnoascus sp. WSF 3629. Taxonomy (NCBI): domain Eukaryota; kingdom Fungi; phylum Ascomycota; class Leotiomycetes; order Thelebolales; family Thelebolaceae; genus Pseudogymnoascus; species Pseudogymnoascus sp. WSF 3629. Next base: position 89,575 of record KV454630.1, read on the forward strand.
TTAGTCCAGTTCAGTCTCGTATGGGGGATATGCAGAGCCACAAGTAGGGCCCGAGTTCAGGCAAAAGAAATAGGCAAGGACGTACGGTATCATATCCTCCTCGTCCGCAAGCTCAAGCTCATTCGAGATATCCTCCAAATCCTCCTTCTCCTTCTGTAGCGCAAACCATATTAGCACCTCCTCCACTCCAACCAAGCTGTCCGTAGGATCGCACATACGTGTTTCGCCTTCAACTCATCCTCCAGATTCAATTCCCGCTGATGCAGCCTGCTGAACTTGTTGATCTTGTCCTGGTCCTCGCGGCGCACTTCGATCTCGTCGGCCCCCGTTGCCGCCTCGTCTTCCTTGGAGAGCTGGGCGTGCGTATGTTAGTAAGAAAGGTTATTAGTGGAGGGACAGAGGGGAAGGTATGTACCATGCGTCTCTGCAACATTTTGAGGTGTGTGGTGGGCTGGTAGCTTGGAGGGGTAGAGCTGGGGGGGGATTCGAGGTTGTCTTTCTTGGGTGGTTTGGAGCAAACAGTGCAAACATGAGCTGAGTTGGGCGGTGATGGGGAAATATAAACACTTCCCCCACTTTCTCATACAATTTTATTGATATGATAAATTGAAGAGGTATAAGTGTTATTTTTTTATTGGCTTTATGTCCAGATAATACAAAATTTATAAAATTTATAAAATCGTTAATTAGGCAGCTCCAAAGGAAATTTGAGTGGGTTTTCCCAGCTGAATGATATTCCACCAGGGTGCCAGCAAGTTTGATTTGCTAGTCAGCATCATAATTCATTAACTCCCCTAACCAAGATCCTTTCGTCCTTTCCTTTTCATCCGAGACGATCCCGCTATAAAGCTACAGCAGTCGGAGATAAATATGAACCAGGGAGATGCCCAACCGGCAGCCCGCGATTGCCGGAAGTCCGCTGGACATACCCCGGTGGTCTATTCGATGAATATGGCGGAGACGGATGGGAGCCGACTGTATCATCATATGAAGGCGGATGGTCTCCGGATTGTTCCCGTACTGCTTGATGCCCCCCTTGGATTTGTTCGGGCTGCGAGGCCAACTCCTTCTTCAGAGTCTTGCGAGCTTTGTGCCTGGTAGAGATGGTTAGTGCCTGATGCATCGCAGAGATGCCAGACTCGTGCGCCTTACTTCCGATATTTTTGGTAGCCCATCACTGGCAGAACCACGATTGCCATGAGAACAACGGCTGCCATCTTGTGTTATTGCTGGAGACTATATCCCAAAGATGAGAATATGGTTATGCCGTGGTCAGTAGAGCGAAGTTATATAACTTCAGAAATGGCAAGTCAGATAGTATTTGTCATTAACTATAATGAATCTAGACCAGGATGAAATGCAAATAAACCAGTAACCATGCGCCCCAAGCGCGTGATCAGCGAGGCTTAGACAGCATAATCGAAGAGGCTGATGGTAGCGGAGAATACCCCACACTGTCTCTCCGAGTCTCCGACGTCATGGGGGTGGAGAGCGCACCTACCACTTTTATTTAGGTACACCACCATAGCATAGCACCAGTATCACTAACCACGAGGTTTGATGCACCGCCCACCCACAACACTGGGCGCAAGATTCGCGCCGCTACTGTAGCTAATACTCGGAGCGTGCCTGTGTATGTCCACTCACACGGCCAGATCCTGAAACCTCGCACCTTCAGCCTTCCTCTCCCCTCCAGAACGGCGGGACGCGCCAGACATTGCGCCGACCTCTCCCACGATGCCTGCGACGCCGCCAGCTTCACTACAGGCGTATAATACCAGGCACCCGGCCACGCGCGGAACACGGCTATCCAATGTCACGCCATCGACAGGTACGAGGACTCCGGGGCAGGATCCTCGGACGCGACATCAGGACTCGCCCAGCGTGAATCCTGCTGCAAACGAAGAAGAAGAGCAAGCGAATGAAGATAGCGAAGGCGTCGAAGAGCAGGATAATGGGAGCGAGGAGGGAGACGAAGAATCGGTAGAGGAGGAGGAGGAGGATGGGGTGGAAAGTGTGGATAGCCGGCCGGAGGATGATGACGGGGAAATGGCGATTGATGTTCCTCCAGTCGCTATGCATAATGGCCGTTCGTACACTCGTACACCGTTAACTCAAGACTCTAATGCTAACGGCTTGCTCTTTTATAGTGCCAGTGGAAGTAGATTCCGTGTTTGACCAAACGGGGCTGAAGGAGATTGGCAACCTGGCCTCGTGGACGGTGTCGACATGCAAACCTGGGTCGGGCGTGGAAGCTTTGCGAGACGATGATACGTCTCTATACTGGCAGTATGCACACATCTATTCTGTCTACTAAACAACTACTAATTTGGCTTTGACAGGTCGGACGGTCCACAGCCCCATCATCTCAACATTCACTTTTCCCGCTTAGTGTCGATTTTGTCCATACGCATCTTCCTCGACTTCGAAGCCGACGAGTCTTATACCCCGACGCGAATCACATTACTCGCTGGAACCGGATACCACGACCTAATACCGTTTTCATCGCTGGAGTTTACACAACCTAAAGGCTGGATCAACGTACCTCTGGATGGTGTTGGTGGTGGCCCCGATGGGAACACGCTGAGAGCGTTCCTCGTCCAAGTCAAAGTTGTGGAAAATCACCAGAATGGAAAAGATACACACGTCAGGGGATTAAGGATATACGCTCGTGATGAAAAGACAGGTAGAAGCCTGGCTGGCTTGGAGGAATGGGGAGTAAGGGAGAAGAAAGGAGCCGCGGCAAAGCCCTTAGTTGATAGGACTGCCGCTCTAGCAGAACCCGAATGGATGGAGGAAATGGAACTACGGTGATCCATGCATTTTAGAGGTCAAGAAGGTCCAGCGGGTGCCTCGTGTACAGTAAGATTTCAAGTTGATGGCGTGTGATACCCATAGCTTCGGTGAGAGCTAAACTAAAATTCGGCCTATTATAGATAGATTCCTATAGAATTAAACCGACGAAAGGTACAGCACGCAAATTCTCGCAAATTAGTCTTCACAGTGAAAGCTCCTGTCATTGACACCGCACGTTGTTTGGTAGGGCTTCATCGCAATCGATTTGTTCTATCGACGAGGCTGAAATTTGACGGCGGGGAAATCGGCGAGGCTGACAAGGCTGGAAAATAGTTTATGCGCTATTCCAGATAAGACCGCACTAGTGACAAGCATAATCGATAGCAGAAATATTCTGGAGAAATGCTCGAGTGCAACTGATAGCAAATCCCCAAAATCAATCGAACGGATTTCCGTTCCCACAGCGCTCATTATGGTCAAAAAGAGAGTTGGCGCCTTGGAAAAGGTCGACGCTGATCTGTATGCCTTCACATATACTTTATTAGTCTTAACTACCATAACTGACCATTTATAGCCCGAGTTTACAATACAAGATCCGCAGAGACCCCAAGTAAGTGCCCATGAACCAGCCTCGCCGTCGGCGCGCAATACCAGTAAACTAACATGTCCCAGGTCATATCAAGAAGATTTTCTCAACCAATATGGCCAATATCAAACCCAGCGAGACATTTACATGGCATCGCCAACGACGGCCACCTCAGCAGGAATCGTCTCCTTCCGCGACCTGATCGATTTCGTGTCGCACGTCGCCGATTGCTATCCCGAAGATACGGCCAGCTTCCCAGATGATCTCAACAATATCCTGACGACGCATCATGCCGTTCTTGAAACCGAGTTGCGCGAAAAGGTGGTTGGCGCCCTCGTCCTCCTCCGTCGCAAGGATATCATCGACTCGAGTGGGCTCCTCAACATCCTCTTTCCTATCCTAGTCACCACACCCAGCAAAACTCTCAGAGCTCTACTGTTCACCAAGATTCTGTCTGAGTTACGGACCTCAAATGCGAAGACGACAAACCATAAGCTGAACCGGACGATCCAGACCGTTCTGTACAATCTTCTCACCTCAGACCGTACCTCCTCGAAAGGTATCTGGGCTGTCAAAATCACAAGAGAATTATGGAAACGCCAAATATGGACCGACTCTAAAGCCGTTGAAATTATGAAGGAGGCTAGTTTAGCGGACAACGAAAAGGTTGTTGGTGGTGGTGTCAGATTTTTCTTGGGCGGTGATAAGGAACGAGAGGATATGGAGGATGAGGAGAGCGACCACGAAAATATCAGCATTGGAAAGTTGAAGCATCAAGTTGGAATTAATAAGAAGTCGAAAAAGAAGGTCAAGGGATTAGAGAAAGCCGTGGATAAGGTCAGACGTCAAGAGCGCAAGAAGAACGCGCCCCATCCGCTTAATTTCTCGGCCCTCCACTTACTCCACGATCCCCAAGGGTTTTCAGAGACGCTATTCTCGAAACATCTCCAAAATAGCAAGTCCAAGCTTAACTTGGAGCAGAAGCTTCTCGTCCTCCAGCTTGTTTCCCGCCTCGTTGGTCTTCACAAGCTCACGGTTATTTCCTTATACTCCTACTTCACCAAATACCTCACGCCACGACAGCCATCAGTAACGTCGTTCCTCGCATCTCTCGCACAAGCAACCCACAGCCTGGTTCCTCCCGATGCCCTGGAGCCGCTCGTCCAGAAGATCGCCAACGAGTTCGTCTCCGAGGCCGCTGCTTCTGAGGTAGCAGCTGCTGGTCTCAATGCCATTCGCGAGATCTGTGTCCGCCAACCGCTGGCTATCAGCGATACGCTTCTACAGGATTTGGTCATGTACAGGAAGAGTAAGGATAAAGGAACTATGATGGCCGCGAAGGGACTGTTGTCGCTGTACAGAGAGGTCGGCGCTGATCTGCTGCAAAAGAGAGACAGAGGCAAGGAGGCTACAATGGGTATCCGAAGCGGCGAGCGCAAGGAGAGGAGATACGGAGAGGAAGAGGTTGGCGGTATCGAAGGCCTTGAGCTGCTCGAAGAGTGGAAGAACAACGAGCGCAAGAGAAAGCGTGTTGAGGCTGGTCTACCAGAGGAACTAGGCACCGATGAGGAAGAGGAGGAGGAAGATGACTGGAACGCATGGGACGCCCAGTCCAACGCTAGTACCGACTCCGGCGGCTGGGTCAACGTCGAAAGCGACGTCGAGATCGAAATCAGCGACAGCGAAGACGAGGGCGGCAAGAAGCCCCCCGCAAAGAAAGTGAAATTCGCCGACACGCCCGCCGACGGCGAACTCACCGATGCCGCCAGAAAAGCAGACAAAGAGCTCGAGTCTAAGATCTCGACACTGGCCACGACGAAGATCCTCACCCCCGCTGATCTGGCCAAGCTCCAAGAGCTGCGTCTCGAAGCCGAGGTCAACAAAATCACCGGGAAGAAGGGTCTAACCCAGCGGCAGAAGGAGGCACTCGCTCGCCACGCTGATGACCCGCTGACGGCGGACCAGATCGAGGGATTCTCGAAGCTGAGGAAGAACACGCGCGACGAGAAGATTGCGATGGCGCGCGAGGGTAAGGGCGAGAGGGGTGAGCATAAGTCGACGAAGGCACTGCGTCGGGCGAAGAATGAGGCGGACGGGAAGAGTACGACGAATAAGGAGAAGTCGCGGAAGAAGAACTTTATGATGACGCTGGGGAAGGCGAAGTACAAGCAGAAGAGGAGTTTGGTGCAGACGAAGAGGGTGTTACAGGGACATCTTAACAGGGCTAAGAGGGGTGGTAAGAGAGGAAATATTGGTATGTAAGGGGCATTTGGAAAATGAGGAGTTATGGATGGTTGTCGTTCAATGTCAACAACCAACGAAACGACTGTTAGAATATAAAAGAAATACTATGATATTCACATTACTCGAAAGAGTCATTTCCATAAGGGGAACTCAGAACGATCCATGTCTTGAATTCTCATATATATACAATCGATGGCCTCTGAATTCGAGTCATTTCGCTTGTCCTCATTATGCATCGCCCCCAACCCCAGCCACGACCAAGGTGGCAATAACTTACACCCCATATTTAGGTCACCACCATGGTAACCTATATACCCCTCGCCTGTAACCTCGTTGAAATGCTTGTGACTTACAACCCATGATGAAAAAAAAAAACGCCCCACCCAACCTATACCCATGGTATCTGCCTTTGAAAAAGCACCAGAAAACTCCTCCCAATGAATGCTGTTGCCAAAATTACATCCCTGACGGCCTTTGCATCCCCGACCCGTTCATATTCCCATTCATATTCCCGTTCATGTTCATATTTCCCTGCATCCCCATATTCATGCCCATATTCATCCCCTGGACCATACCAGGGTGCTGTTGGCCGGACATCATGTGCCCCTGTTGTTGCTGCTGCTGCTGTCTCATAGCATTTTGTTGTTGCTGCTGTATCAAGACCTGCTGCCCGATTTTTTGCCTGGCGGACATCTGGCATTGCTGCTTGAAATGGTTCAGCGCTTCGGGTGGTACTTGCCCCCCAGCGTACTGTGACAGAAGGTTCGCTATCTGAGATTGATAAATCTGGCGTGCCATAGCCTGAATCCGCTGCTGGACTATAGTTGGTTGACCCTGCTGCATCTGTCCCTGTTGTTGTTGCTGCTGCTGCTGTGCTTGCAGTGCTGCCTGGTGCTGTGCCTGTTGGACCATTTGTGGAGTCATGGCACCTCCGCGGCCCATAAAACCTTGTCCATTTGGTTGCATAGAGTTCTGTGCTTGAACTGCGGCCATTGCCCTCATTTGAGCGTTGTAGTTGATGGCCATTTGATTGCCGCCCATCATTGCAGGGTTGCCTTGCTGCATCTGATGCTGTGCTATCTGCTGCTGCAACGCCATTTGCTGGGGTGACATTTGCTGGCCATTCATAGGGGAAGAGTTCATAGCTTGTTGTGCTGCTTGTTGGCGCAGACGTTGCTGCTGCTGCTGTTGTTGCGCGATGATTTGGGCTTGCTGCATTTGCGTGTTCATAATCTGGTTGGGCATCATGTGAGCACCACCACCCATTTGTGGAACTTGGACCATGTGTCCCGGCATTGGGCTCGTCTGGCTCATCCGAGGAGTCTGCCTTAACGCCTCTTGAGACATATTCGGAGTTCCTTGAGAGATGCGAGGGGTCCCACCATGGCTCTGCTGGCTTCCTTGAGCCCTCATAGCATGAGCTACAACCGGAGTCATCTGTGGGTTCTGTGGAACGACAGATCCTGGGCGTGGTGGGCTGCCACCCAGACTTGATGTGGAATGGCGCATCTGGATATCTATATTTCCGGCGGTCATAGGGGATGAACCATTGTGAGGGGTGGCATTCTGGACGATTGGGGAGGATGTCGGTGCCTGGGACAACTGTTGCTGCTGCAGGAACCTTTGCTGCTGTGTTGTCATGCCACTGGCAGCATTCGGCAAACCCATGGCAGGAGCTGGATGCGCATGAGGCCCCGCACCTTGTATCCCTTTCATGGCTTGCTGGTTTTGTGCCTGTTGGGCAGCCAGTTGGCGGCGGTGGTTTTCTTGTTGGCGAAGATTTTGCTGCTGCTGCTGCTGCTGCTGTTGCTGCAAACGCATCTGCGCCTGCTGCGCCTGCGCCTGCGAGCTCTGACGGGCATTTTCTTCCTGGTCGCGCCTGCTTGTTTCTTGCTTCAACTTTTCTCTCGCTTCTGACTCTAGCTGTTGCTTCTTAGCAGCTTCAGCTTGCAGAAGCTTCTCTCGTTTCTTATTTTCCACCACTTGAAGCTTAATGCTTTCAATGGCCTTAAATCTTTCGAATCGAGGCTCAAAGGAAGCCCCGCCCACTTTACTGTCCCCGTCAGCTGCTGTTACTCCTCCAGCTGCCCCATTGCTAAACCGCTCATCCAAAATAAGCATGTACTGCTCCTCATCAGCGGCAGCAGATTCTTCTGCGGCCATCTCCGCAACCGTCTTCTTGCGAGACTTGGGAGAAGGAACTGGGAATGAGTGATCTGGATGAGCAAGGGCTTCTAGCAACGCTGCCGAAGCTGCTGCACTCTCGACAGGCTCTAAGAACAGCGGCGCTGTAGTCGCCAGAGTTATGCTCGACTCAACTGGGTATATATTCTTTGAATCTATCTCCATCTTTTCGCGCTTTTGTCTTTTAGCAGGAGGTGGATCCATGCCTACGCTAGCACTGGAAGGCCCTGCCAGAATAGGAGTCTGTGGGGGAGCCATTACGTTGACATCTTGATGCGATTCTCGGCGACCTTGGGTTTGATTTGAAATAGGAGTGGTCGCTTTGATCGCAAGGTCAACATAAGTTGACATAGGTGTCGGGTGGAGAACCATGGTGGATATCTTTGCCTTTTTTGCATTGGACCTACTCCTCTGGCTATCAGACGGCTGGCCTGGCGCGGGCATGTTCTCCTTGTCTTTATCTTCAGCAGTTTTGCCTTTTTCCGATTCAGCGGGCACTCCTGGGTTAGCGATGGCCTTTGTCAACACGGCTAGATTCTCCTTTGGATAAGGGACCCATGGAGATGGCGTAAGATACGCATTGGAGTTATGTATCGACATCGGCTCTGTCTTATCACTGCTAGATAGACTTTGAGAGGACTCCCGTGCGGTTGCAATGGATTTGTGGTCATGGACCTCGACTATCAAACATCCTAAGAAAGTTAGCCATGTGCCAAATAATTTGTCACCTCCGCTACGTACCTTCGTAGAAAGTGGTGTTCCACATGTTGAAATATTCTAACAAATCCTGCGGCACCGTCCCGGATCTCAGATGCTCAATGAAAATCTTCATTGGGGATTTGTAGGAGAACGTGCCATCCTGTTGGTCGAATCGGAAATGCGTCGGGTGTAGATGGACAATGAGAGACGCGGGGCATCCGCGGTATTTCTTCAAGATATAGCTATCGGATCGAACTAAATAATGTCAATGGAATATTCCTATACGCGTGATAGAAGTCCATACTGTAAGGCGGAGGTTGGGCGGTTTGTACGGCTTGAATGTCTGGAATCAAGCTGGCCGACCTCATACCAGCGCTTGCCGTCCTCTGGCCGCGGCCCAGCATTTGCGGCGGGGCATCGCGACGAGGTCGCGCAGGAGTTCTAGATACACCATTTGCCGTGGAATTGCTCATAGCCGACGTCGGTGGAAGAATTGGCGGCGGCTTCTTTGTCGGAATTGATGGCGAGGTGGACACCGAGGTCGCAACGCCGTTTGCGCCTGAAGATGAATGCATCTTTTCGGGGCGCTTGATTTTACTCATCTTGCATTAGCAGGCCTGCGGCGACCGCTGTCGCTGTCGCTGTCGTCGTTGTCGTCGACTATCGTCGTTGTCGTCGACTATTCGATGTGTTCTTCCGTCGCGTCTACACTGATTGAGGTCATGGGGACGAGGCAGAACTTCGGGATGAGGTTGATGAACGCATGTACCTTGTTGTATCCACAGCCAAGTCTGAAACGAAGGCGAGCCCGAACTAAAGTCCAAATGCCACGTGATATTTCATGACAATGACTATAACTACTTTAACTTCCATAAACTACCATAACTACCATAACTACCATAACTACCCTACTTTAGTTATTTTGATTAGAGTAATTTCACTACTCTTGTCCAAAACTACTGTAAGCTATACTGTAGTTTAATAGCTTCCCATGCGCCCAAATTCCGTTATCAGAGAAATAATGCCTTGCTATGGCTAAATATCATACAAACATAACAGTTTCAGTTCAAGTTCAGTCTTTGCCTTCAATCCGTCTTGACCAGTCATCTCCAACCCGGAGGTTCTCCACGACAAAGACGTGACGACCCCTTCCAACGCGCTCCTCCTTCTCCCACCATTTCTCTACCTTCTTCTCTGGGGTAGCTTGCTCTGCTTCCGACTCACTATCGGCGAGGCCGCCAACACCATGGTCGCCTCCGACAACGACCACAACATCACCACGTAGCCAGGTTTGGAGGTGCGTGATCACATCTCCTTCCTTTCCGCTCAATGCCTCCTGTAAGTAGATGACATCGGGGGCAAGGTGACGGAGGATATGAACATGTCCGCCTTGCGTAGTGAACGGGAAAATCATCGTCTTCTTCTCGATAACATCTTCGGCTTCTGTCCATAGCGCGTTGAATGCAGGTGTGTCTGGATCGAGCTCACTAGGCTGGTATTAGCAAGGTGTCTTGAATAGACGGAGGGGTATCATACGTGGCCTTTTCGCCCTCCTCGGCGGGTGTCAGAGCTTGGTCGGGATCAATGTTGGAGTACGAGGAACCGAGAGACCCCGCAGGCTTTGCTGCGGCAGTATCTAGAGGATGGTGCTTAAGATCAGGCGAGAAGATTAGAACGAAGAGCTGGATTTTTGAGAAGTCGGTGCTCTGTGGCAGGTAGGAGAGGATAGACTGTAATTATGTTAGATACTCGAATATATGCATTTTAGCTCCTGGAAATTGTATACATACTGCATGCGTTTGACTGTAGTCCAGACCATCATCGACACCGTCCAAATCCGCATCTGCAGACACGACAACGGCGACCTTGATCTTCTTTCCATTGTTGGATGCCCCCTTTCCGGCTGCGGCGACCGATTTGGTTTGTACAGGTGAAATAGTCGGGTTGGCTCCTGTTCCCCGAGCCTCAGCTTCCTCCGACCAGGTTTTGTGATCCTTATAAGCGTTCTTGTCCTCCTCTCTGATCGACGACAGAGCGTTTCCGACCGCGGCTCCAGCCGCGGTTATGCCGGCTGAGACAGTTCGACTGGCGCCCTCGAGGAATTGCTGCGGGCTGGGTGTACGCTTTAATGCACGAGCTACGTAGCTCGACGGCTCGTCGGCGTGTCTTGGAGGTGCGCCATAGCCTTGCTCTCCGGATCGTGGGTCGGTGTATGTTGGAGGAGGCCCTTGGGGATCGCGATAATCATCTCTGCGTCCATCTCTACGCCTTCGGTGGTCATCTTTATCTCCGTCGTCATCGTCCCTCTCGCTCCAAACCCACGTCGCGAATCCAATCGTCGCGACGGCTACGGTCAAAATCAGGGGCATCCAATGTCCGACCGCGCCTCTATTCCGCCGCGATGGGCGATCGTAACCATCGTGAGGCGGCATTTGGGTGTACCGCTTTGCTCATCTGCTTGCACAAACTAAGGTTTACAAGAAATAATGGGATATAATGTAAGATTGGTGTTTGGCGCAACAACTGGGGGAGAGAGGAGGGGGGTATTAGAGAGTGTGACTTTGTTGACATGCTCCCCAGCCTCGCTGGTTTTCAAAGCCTCGGTCGCCAGTCCAACAGCCGCGCTAGTGAATCCTTTAGCCCCGGCTTACTGTACGGAACAACAATGTGATCATAAGAAGCAAGAATCCTGGCTATATAGTTACAAAGTTTTGGAGAGCGATTAATTTATCTTGCTGCTTCATGATATAATACAATTTGTTAGAATAACAGTCCGCTAGCACAATAAAACGGGTTGCGGCTATGATGTTGGTCCATGTCTCGCGTTGCTATGGGCATTTTAACACCAAACGTCAAATTTTGCACGTGACACAAGTATCCAAATTTTTGAAGTCCAGCGATTTGATATCAGATTGACTCACGGGCCATAACACTCTACGACCATACCACGACATAAGCTAAACTTGATTTTCGACGGTGAAATTGGTAAATTTGAAGAGTCTACCACATTTATCTGTTCAGGCGGACGTTTAAACCGTCCAAAGCAGGCCAGAGAGGACCGTGCTTGTTGGCCCTTCTCAACAGTAGAAGTCAACTCCATAATAGTACCCGGCACAATGCCTCATGCCCTCTCGATGCCAGCGCCTGGCTTCCAGGCCATAATCCTTTGCGGGCCGGGAGTTTCGTTCGATACCTTCACCTCCAAGCCAGAGGAATCGCCAAAGGCACTTCTGCCGATCGCGAATCGACCCATGGTCTGGTACCCCCTGGACTTCTGCTACCGCATGGGAATCACAAGTATGGGCTTCTTTTTATACGCTATTATCTCCTCTATCTTCATTTATGCTTCTATGCCCCCCTTATTGCGCAATGATCTATATTGTCGTGCGTTGCACGTGATTTAAATGGCCCTGTTGCCGTTTGCTTCCCAGTTGTCTTAGTAGTTGGTGCCAGGTTGGTATCTGACGAACAGATCGAGATATAATATGGAATCTGTTACACTATGCTAACTGCTACATAGAAATCCACCTAGTTGCACCTCCAACGTCCGCCCCGGCAATCCAAGCAGCGCTAAATACCAACCCACACCTCACAGCATTACCTTCACCAAAGCCGGATTTAATTGCACCGGTAGACTTAGACCAGACCACAGGAACAGCACAGATCTTCCGCCTACCAGAGGTCCTTAAAGAGATCAAAGGTGACTTCATTGTCCTGCCTTGTGATCTCGTCTGTGAACTAGGCGGAGAGGCGCTCCTCGAGACATGGATGATCAGGGAAGCAGGCCTAGGTGGCGCCACTGGCGGAGGAGAGGAGTTCAACGGACCCAAGATGGCAATTGGAGGTGAGAAGGGAGGAAGGAGAGGTGGACTGGGAGTCTGGTACGAAACGAAGATTGAAGTACCAAAGGGAGAGCTTGGTGTGAAAGGAGAAGAAACCGATTTCCTGGCTACGGCACCAATCGAGCAAGGCCCAGTACCGGCTCACCAAAATTCGCTGTTGCGCGATACATCAAAGGTTGTATTGTCGTTTCCAACGGATACGCTGAATGATACCGTCGAGATGAAAAATATGCTGCCTATACGACAAAGTTTGGTCGCAAAGCATGGCAATGTCCGGATGCTCACGACGCACCGCGATGCGCACATCTACATTTTCCCAGCTTGGGTCCTTGATATGATCAACAAAAACGATGACATGGACAACCTCAGCGAAGACGTCATCGGCTGGTGGGCCAAGGCAAGCTGGCAGAATGGCTTCGCTGAGAGGCTCGGGCTGCGCGAAATCTTCCACGGCGAAGAGCCGAGTAACGACGAGGAAGCTCTCGAGAGGGACGAGGAGTCAAAGGAGGATATAGACATTGCCGCTTTAAGTACTACATCAGTATCTAGAGTCGCAACCCTCAAGTCAAGCATCACCATCTCCGCCACCGAGCAAAGCCCTCAAATCGACGCCCAAGACAACAGCACCACCGAGGCTACTACCGATCCCCTGATCGTACCGCCATTCCTCGCATACATCCACAAATCCCAACCATATGGCACACCCGGCGCCCCTGTGGTGCGACGCGTGGACACAGCGCCGCTCCTGCTTATGATCTCGCTGCAACTCGCCAAGTTGGAGGCGATCGACCAAGTTGGCCGTCAAGATGCCTCACCGCTCGCTCACGCAAGCAAAGTTGCGTATCCGCAGGGTATCGCAGGTCGCTGCACGGTAACGCGCCAGGACTGCCTACTGGCCGACAATGTGACGGTCGAGGAGCGCTCGGCTGTCAAGGAGTGTGTTATCGGAGCCAACTGTCAAGTCGGGGAGGGCGCGAAGCTGTTCCGCTGTGTGTTGATGGAAGGTGCCGTGGTAGGGAAGGGGTGTAAGATCTCCGGATCTATTCTTGGACGTCGCTCAGTCGTGGGGAATGATTCAGTTCTGCAGGATTGCGAGGTGGAGGATAACATGAGGATCGAGGCTAAAAGTAAGTTCTTCCTTGCCTGTCCCTGCAACTCAGTTCCAGGGAGCTTGTATACGTGGCCACGTTTACTAACGATCATTCCACAGCCGAGGCTAAGAACGAGAAGTTCAGGAGTTCGGAAGGTCTCGAAGCCACGGAGGAGGAAATGGCAGATGCTTTTGCCGATGAGATCGACGATGATGGCTCCATGCAAGAATAGCGTGCTACGTTGAGTCACGGTTTCAGACCATTCCGCCCAAAAGCCGGATTATTTTAGCAACAATGGAAAAAGAATATGCCGGCAAATGCCCCCTCGCATGAAGACCGCTGAACATTGAATTGCCGCGGTGGGATTTCCGCTGGAATCTAAACAGACTAACTCGTGGTATTTGTGTTTCGTCTCATGTTGCGTCGGTGAATGTACTGCTGAAGTGTCTGGGCCCCAAGTCTCAATCCGGACCCCAGGCTCAAAATGCAAAGTCGAGGGATGCAGGGTTCTCTGTGTACTAACTGAAACCGGCTTTGCAACCCATATGGAAGGATTCGCTGATGACCTCTTCACCAGCTTTCATCCGCGGGGTTACTAATCTCCAGATGGTTCTCCTTGCCTACTTAGCTCTATGTGGGGGGCGTGGGGGATACGTGGTTTTTACAGTGCCTCGGTAAATCGAGCAGATGTCTCAGGGGCGGGCTGGCTAGCTATTACAACCAACAATGGGGGGGGCACAGGAATGTGAGAAGTGAAGCACTGTGCCAGCTACTGCTCGATAAGCAAACATGACATACTTTTCACAGCGGAACAGATCAGAATTTTCATTAGCCGCGGCCATCGAGAATAATGAACCAGTAGTGGCGTCTTCGGGATCAACGGTTGAGATCACCAGAACCGTACTGCAGACGCAGGCCAATACGGCCGTACTCCGGTGTGGAGGAACGCCATGCGTCCCCCATTCCACCTGATGAGAGTGTATTGTAACACAAGAAAGCCGTTTCAGGAGACCAGACAGACGAATTGTTGACAAAGAAACAGATGTGGGGGTGTCCCGCCAGACTGGTTGACAGGGAATGGCATGGAAACCGGTCCATGATCCTATGAGAACTGTGCCTTTTGTTTCTCCAAAGTGATAACTGCGCAGACCGCAGGATACAGTATGTACTGTACGAGGCAGGGTACAGTACAGGGTTGATTAGCATTGCGTCGGGTGTGTGGAGCCGTCTACAGGGATCAATGGGTTGATCACGGAGCCCTGCATACGTTAGTATGGCAAGAGTGGGCTCGGTTCGTGGGAGCGATGTGACCTGGAGGATTGCTGGGGTAAAGGCGCCTGAAGCAACCGCGCGGAAGGTCGGAAATCCACTCAATAACGAGGTGACAAGAAGTCGAACACTTTTGCCGGCATTGGTACGTTGTTATCGGCTACCCAGTCTCTGGGTTGGGCATATTTCCACGTCTTTTTAGGGAAGCCGGGGTCCGCATCGTGAACTCAGGTGCATAGACCAGGTCAAATGATTCAGATGGGTGGTTCTTGGCCCGATGTTAAAAACTACAACGAGGCTTCAAGGAAGTGGCGAAGTCGGAGCTCAGACAAAGGTATTGTCTGCTTGATCCTTGTGTGGAATGGATAGTCTGAGACTCTGAGCGCATACCTTCACCGCATGGTTGAAAGTGTGACAAGGCTGGAAGTCTCATGTTTGTTGTTGGTCAGTTCAGAAGAGCAAACACCGACGCATATCCACACACAGAACAGACGCCATCTTTACCAAGTTGTGATAGAGACCCGCATTATAAACAGCGGTCAAGGGCCAGGAGGGGGAAAGGCTTTGCCGCCGAAGCCGTAGTAAATGTCTGGCTTGGAGCCGATCCCGAACCGAACCAGACACACACTCTCATCTTGCCCGGTCAGAATTGACCTTCTGTTGCCTTGTCAGATCCCATTAAACGCTTGGGCTTCCGCGTCCACTTGCCTGGTGGGTCTCCAGCCTCGATGGCTTAAGCGTTGCGGTGAGTGGCGAAGCAAGGTGACATGTTAGTTTTGCTAAAGCCGAGGTGGTCTAGGAGAGAATCGTATTGTACTTCACAGTACGTACAGTGCAGCACAATTGAAGCGCATATCAACAAACAACACTGGTCGTAAATCCACTATGAACCAAGTATGCATGGTGAGTAGCGTACCACGCATTCGCACATTTTAAACGCGCTGATTACACAGATAAGAGAATGGAGAGAAGAGGGGGGAAGATGATTCTAGTCGCGGTTGCAACTATCTGATACTTGCATATCAGAGTGCATGTCGGAGTACATACCAGAAAGATCAGCCAGCCATACACGTCAAGACACCGCAGATGTTAGTTTTCGGGGTCCTAGCCCCACCAGATGCATCAACCCGTCGACCCCACCAATACCGTTTCCCAACTCGTTCATGTTGTGACCCTACGAGGTATTTCCTAGAAAGTATTTATTTACTTTGAGTGTTTACTTCGTGGTATAGGGGTATACAGTAGGTCCAATCTCTTCCTGTACATACATTACGTCGGTGGTGTATCTCGACGGAGTACATGATACATACCCCCAAGTGTATTCGGAGCGAAAACGACCAGTCTCGAAGACTAGCTTGACTCTCTGTACGAGTGCTTTTCGTCCGTATGTACAGCACAGAATTGTACTGTACAACACAAGTAACCTCATCTGTCTAGATCGTCTCACGTCTCACCACCTTCCTGTCGCACTACAAAATGTGATCAATACTAAACCATCCTGTCGGGACACCACTAGAATCGCTCTTGACCCCTACTCTACGATGCCAATCGCGCTAAGCGATCTACGATCCCGTCCTGGAGGGAAAAAGTGACCAGATCTAGGCCGCTCGTGGGCTGGATGTTGTTGGTTTCCGGTACCTTTCTGGGGACTGCCCTCGTTCGGGCTTCCAATCGCATCATTCCATTACTTTGGCCCCCAGCCACTCTCGGAATGCCCCTTCGTTACTGGAGGAATCCTGTCCCAAGATGTGCATTGTGACTGGCGGCGGCCGTCAGATGCGATGCGGGACCCACGGTGCTAGTCTGCACATCAGATGCATCGGAAAACTCAAGTCTGGTACAGAACTATGATCCCCAGTGGAGACCAAGCTCGCTCTTCTTCTGGCAGTTGCCCGTGTTGAAGTTAGGTACAGCGCTGAGACGCTCTACTATCACAATACGGTGGCACGGAAATATGACAGACTTCCAAAATAGGCAAGACGCGGCTACACCGAACATTCGGAGCCCTAGCAGATTAGTTCCAAGGCTCTATCATTCGCTGCTTGGCCTGAGACAGCGGCTATCGTAGTCTCAAAAGGTACGTCCAATTATCATCCCATCTCCTCATACAGCCTTGCCAGCATCCCGGGCAAATGATAAACAAGTACCGTACTTGAACCCCGGAAATGGTTGGAATTGCTAGAACGGATGTCTCTTCTCAGCCTGCTCATGCACGCCATGCCATCCATGCTCTCGATGCAACCCAGAGTTGTCAGGGCATGGGGTGAGGGTGCTCTGGAGGGGAAGGATAACTGCATAGAGTAAACATGGTATTGGTATCGACTATCTGGACGCCAACGGCATATGTGATTCTCGATTTCAAGACACTCGCGGCATGCCTTTGGCCAGGTCGAAACAGCATGCCTAGCCCCATAGGAAAGCGACAGGATGCCGGGCAACATGCCTAGTTGAACGTGATGCGGTCACAGCGCCATTGTGCTCTTTCCAACAACAGCCTATTCAGTCGTATTTAGTCATACTGAAACTTTGGTTGATGATATATCATTCTTAATCTCCCCCAGCCCTAAGACTCCCGATCGACCTAGATTAACCCCCGTCTTCCAACCATTGCAAGGCCCACCCTAAAAGCCGCTAGAACGTCTGAACCTTCGAAACTGCGTCGATGACAGTGCCGCGGCGCCGTTTTTGACGCGAGGGGCTCCTTTCCCCGTTGCTTAAAAGACTCCCCCGCCCGCCTCCAAGGGGATGTTGCCTCGATGCAAGGTACACAACAAGATTCAACGCTCCAAGCTTCTTGTGGAAACCAGCAGCATTCCCAAGAATTCTTAACTATCCCAACTAGACGACTAAGTTTGCATTCCTTGCTCCTCAATCTCAAATAGGAGAGGAAGAGAGGCTTCCGCACAGTCCCCCAACCACCTCAAGAGGTTTCAGAAAGGGCGTACAACACGCAGAGTGTTCAATTATAGCCATCAACCAGGCAGACCTGACCCAATCCGTAAGTCTGCATCTAATTTGGCTAGTTCCAGCACAACATGATTTACATGGCTCTTCCCGTCCTTCTCGCTGCAATGTATAAATGACTCTCATCTGCTCCTTCTCATTCCAAATCTTTCCCCAAACGCTCTCTTTCCAACCACTATCCTTTCAAAGATATCCCTGACGGGCCCCTCAAGTTCCCGCTGCTGTGTCTCCTCTCAATCTCTCCGATTCGTATGTTTATCACCGAGATGCAGCGCCCATGGCGACGTACATGTTGCTGACGTGACTCCCTAGACCGTTACCACCACCCCCTATACTCCCTACCGCCTCGTTCATCATGGCAATCAGTCCGATGGATGACCACATGAATCAAGGAGGCCCCTATACTCACCACAACAATTCAAACCCCGCCCTCTCCAACACCGCATCTTTCGACTCTTATAGCTCTGGCGACTCGACAACGTCCTGGGACGTGGCTACTCCGTCGCCGTCGCGAAGCGACTTCTTTGGCACCTACGACAGGGACGGCTTCTCGGCTTCGCCGGCTCCCATGTTCACCAGCTCGCTAGGCCATCAATTCAACGTTCCCTCTAACCACGGTCTCAGCATGGGAGATCCGTCGATGATGTATCCGGAATCCTTCCATAGAAACATTGCCGGCCAAGATCATATGACCTGTGAATTCCAGTAAGTCACTACACCCCCATCGAGGGCCATGAACTCAATTCACAACGACTCACTGCTAACTCCTCCGTAGCGCACCACTTCCATTGCCCATCGGCTCCCCAGCTTTCCTTCCAGAACAACACTACGTGAGCCCAGGCCAAACATGCTTCGATCCCTTGCGCCCAACACCACCGCCCCTAGAAGGCTACTACGACGACCAACCCCGCTACTACATGTCTCCCGTCCAAGCCACCTCGCACCCCTCCCACTCCGCCCCCTCATCCTACAACAACTACTCCTCCGCCCCCGCCCTCCCCCCCCTCATCAACATGCGCCGCCGCCGCGACCACCGCCGCTGCCGCAAGCACCCCTCCCACAGCCCAACAATCGTCATGTCCGACCACGGCTACGAAGCCACCAAAGTCCCCGCCGGCCACTTCGAATGCACACAAGCCGACTGCAAAAGCAAAGGGCAGAAGTTCAAGCGCCAGGAGCACCTGAAGCGACACATGCTGATGCACACGCAACCGCGCGATGTCGGGTGTCCGTTCTGCCCGAAGCGGTTCCAGGAGAACCGGAAGGATAACCTGAAGGCGCACCTGTTGCTGCATAGTAAGCCGAATGCGGATCGGAAGCGGACGGCGTATGCGCCGGGGGCGGCGGAGGCGTTGGAGAGGTTGGGGGGGTTGGGGAAGAAGGGCGATTGGGAGGCGGAGAGGGGGGATGTTAAGGCGATTTGTGAGCAGGCTAGACGGAAGGGGGAGAGGGAGAGGGGGTTGTGAGTGGGTGGATGAAGGTGCTAGATGGATGGGGGGATTAGGGAGTTATGATACCCAAGGACGACAGATGATAATGGTGGGATGGGATAATATATATGCGGTAATGGGAAGGAAGGAAAAACAATACTTAGAAAGGGGCTGGGTGGGGTTTAGGAAAGAAGGGGGGGATATTTGGTTTTGCTTTTTGTTTTTGTTTTTGGGCGCGGCAAAATAATATAGATAGAATATGCCCACATCTCATTGGGCGTTAGTCATAGGCGGCTTGCCATAATTATTACTAGAAATCGATATTTGTCTGTTTAGTTTCTGCAATTTGCTAGTACCTCGGTCATGAGATGGAGGCGGAGGGTGGAGATGGCTATTGGGTTTGATTTCGGCGAGGATGATAATATTGGTAGTTCATACTTGCTAGATATTTATCATAAAAGGTTTTCCATCATTAACACTACTGGTATGATCTATAGTATTGGACAATTTAGTAACTATTGGTTGTGTCTGTCTGGTATCTAGCCTCAGGGTTTAATGTGGGAGAAATAAGTATATTTGAGTTTTATTTTTGGACAGCAAAAATTAAAATAAATAACAACATATTATTTATATGTAACTTACTACAATTAATTTATCTATTAATATCCCTCCTCATTATTCTAGCTACACACAATACTACATTATCTGCTCTTTATCCCAGAAAATTAATAAACACAGAGCTCGACTCGACATAACCCCTCCCCTCCACATACCACAACCCCCCACGAAATCCCTTCACACCCCTCCTTCCAGCCCTACCTACAAACCAGGAAATCCAAAACACACCCTCCTCGTCAGCGCCGGGGCGCAGCACACCCGAGCTGCGACCACATCTCCACCCGAACCATCCGCGGCCGCATCTCAGGCCGGGCCGCGCACTTCGAGCACCGGCGAGGGGGATCCGGATGGGGGATGGGGGATGGGGGATGACGCGCATGCTGAGATATATGCAGGTCTGGAGATGGGTTATGCGGGTTTGGAGATAGTGGGAAGGGTTGAGTGCGTTTCAAGGCCGGGGCGTTGAGAGGGTGCCTGGTTTGAAGAGGGGAGGCCGTGGGGAGGTCATGGGAAGGTCGGAGGGATGGGTGAGGGGTGAGTGCCTATTGAGGGAAGGAACGATGGGGTTGTTAATTAGGGGAAGGAGCGGTGAGGCTGTTTACTATGGGAATGAACGGGGCTGTTTGTTGAGTGGAAGGAACGATTGAGACGACTGTTCTTGGGAGGAAGGAGCGACGAGTGAGGCTGTTGGGGAAGGAACGATGACACTGTTTGTTGCTGGAAAGAGCGATGAGGGAAGTCGCTAGGAGGAAGGAACGAGGGTGCTCATTGGGGGGAAGGAGCAATGAGTGTGTTTATTGAAGGGAAGGCACAATGGGTGCGTTATTGGGAGGAAGGTGCGAGTGGCTGGCTATTGACAGGAAGGAGCGATAAGGCCGTTCAATGTGGGAAGGAGCGATGAGGTTGTTCCTTGGAAGGAAGGAACAATGAGGCCGTTCATCAAGGAAGGAAAGAACAACGATGCTGTTATCGAGGGAAGGAACGATGAGGCGGTCAGTCTGGGGAAGGAACGGCCCTTACTTGGGGGGGGGGAAGAGCAACGAGGCTGTTCCATGGGAGCCGAGGCCAGAGGGAGACCGGAGGGGAGCAAAGGCTGAGAAAAAAGGTCGCCACGAGGCCATTCACCAGGCCATGGTAAGAAGGGGGTGGCTTAGAGGGAGGAGGTGGTGTGGAATTTGGAATGTGGAATGTGGGATTTAACCCGAGGGGGTGGGGGGTTAGAAAGCAGCTGGAGGGCATCAACGTCCAGGTCAACATCAACAACAACATCGACATCAACAATAACAAGCTACAAAACATACAATGACAAATGCAAACTTACTACCCCGATGCCGAGTCCCGTAGCTCTCCAGCTCTGGAGCTATAGAGCAGCATGAGCTATGGAGCTACATTCCTTGGTAAGAAACGGCGCAGCAAGCCCCGTCGGAGAAAGGATGATATCCCTCACCGTCGAGGTCTCTGGTAGGAGCGGAGATGGAATGTTGCGATGCCGTGGACCAAAACATGCAGATGCTTACTGTATACGGTGAACAGCTGTCGAAAACCAAGACTGTTCTATGCAGCTCTATGCAGACATCCTGCACTGCATCTCTAGTCTCTGAGTCAGAAGCCAGAAACATGAAGCCGAAAAGACCGGCGACGACGATAATCACGAATCGAGCATAAACATGAAACACGGCTCCCGCGAAACACCGGGACCCGACTCGATCGCCACAATAAACATCTCGATCTTCTCATCCAATCGTCCCTTGATCGCCCTTCCCCACGAGACTGACGCGCCGTCACCATGTCGGGAGTCACCGTCGCGTCGTCTCCCACTACCTGGCATTGGCGTGCATTTAGCCAGCCAACCACGACGTCCCCATGGCATCGCGCTGTTCCAAACACGCGCCGGCCCCAACTCCAACCGCCGACCCTCAGTGAACCGCCCTCAGGACATGCTGGGGACGTGGAGCACAGACATGGACACGACACACAGACACTGACACAAGCGTGTAGTGAAGCACCACAGAGGGGACACAGGGTCTACACAGGGCATACAGGGCCAAGTACTACTATGCTTAGTTGTGCACAGCCGCCTTCGACGCGCCCAGCACTCCTGAGCAATCTCGCAAACACAGCGGGTCGCGGTAGAAGACCTTGCGACAGCGAGAAGACAGCGTCTCGGTTTCGCGAAGCGCCTGTGTTATATTGTTAAAGCGCTCAGTACCCTGACACTCCACTCCACTCCACAGTCGCACACCAGTAAAGGGTTCTATAAGGGTACAAAGGTTATTTTTACTCGCGCCCGCGATTGCGATAACACCGATAAGCTGCGATAGGGCGACGCGACGTCTCGCGAGGCGCGCCGCGGTCCCCTCCCCACCGCGAGAGACCGTGATCGCGCCGCGAAGAAAGGGCGTTTGGCGCCGTGCAGATGAACGCCATGGGTAGGGGTTCTAGTATGCATACTTCGGGGTAGTCTGCATTTCTAAATATGACTCAGAGACGCTGTGGTGGGGAATCATTTTTATTACGGAGTGGAGTCGGCGGGATGGATGCAGGAGGCGGTTACTGAGGCCCGCCGGGTCTGTTGTTGACGACCAAGAAACCCATCTGATGCCGTGTTCGTGGTCGTCGACGCTGCTCGCCGCCGTTTCATCGTGCGCTCCTCTTCGTCATCCCTGCCCACCGGCGCGAGCGACTGGCGCTGAGCGCTCCGTCGAGGCATGAGGATAAGTAGCAGCTGGTCGCCGGCCATTCCTTTCGTTGGTTCTCTCCTTCTCACTTCTCTCCTCACAGAGAATATCCTCCGACTCTTCGCTTTCCCTCTCCTTTTTATTTTTTTCCTTTGGACGAGCTGCGCTCGACGAATCTCCTTGGTCCCTTTATTTTACTTTATACCAAAATTTTATCATACTTGATTGTCTTGATCTACTAGGAGCTGGCTCCAGAATCAGATACACCTACCAACCTGTCTTAATCGATAGTGTCTAATTACGTCGCTGTCACCAACAACCCCTCCAACATCCAACCCCTCGTCTCTTCCAACATGGCCGTCGATATGTCCTTCGACTACAACTTCTCTTTCGGCCCTGCCACCCCTCCCGACTACTCCTATGAGCTCGCCTTCCAGGAGGCTAGCTACCAGCCGGCCTACCGCCGCGGCGACTCTCTCTCCTCGCAGATGTCCATGTACTCCAAGGAGTCCTCGCCCGACACCACCAACATCCAGCTAGCCACCCCCATCAAGTCGCCCATCCGCCAGCATGGCCCGCTCCTCCTCCCCAAGATCCGCTCCCAGGACCAAGCCATCGAGTCACCTGCCAAGCGCGTCAAGAAGAATGGCACCGCCGGCACTTGGAAGCCCAGCCACAGCCGCAGCTACACCAACCCAGAGACCATCACGTACATGCCTGCTGCGCTCGCGACACCCTCGCACAGCCGCTCCTCCTCCACCCTGTGCTCCCCTATCTCCATGAATGGCAGCGTCGACGCACAGTTCCGCCGCGCCTCGAGCTGCAGCGTCGACGGCCAGACCATTGGCAAGTACGGCTTTCCCACCTACCGCCAGATGCCGACGTACATCTCGTCCACGGCCGGTACCGAGACTTTTGTCCCCGCACCATACTACACCGCGCCTCCCCGCGAGCCGTCGCCAATGCGCAACTCCATCTCCTTCGACGACTTCTGCGAGGAGCTCGAGCTCGCCCCAGCCCCACCAGCTGACGAACCCACCACAACGCTGCAGACCTTCCTCACCGCGCCCAACCCAACCCCATCGCTCGTGCGCCAGCTCAACATCCACGTCCGCGACCCAGCCAGCAAGCACTTCTGGTGGGACATCCGCCAGATCCGCCCCTGGACCTCCTTCACCAGCACAACCATAACCTCCATCCCCGGCCTCGCGGCTCTCCTCACCGTCGCCCTCCCCGCCTCCTCCCTCCCCGCCCCCTCCGCCCCGCGCACCACCCACCCCGAAACCGAAACCGAGCTCGCAGCAATCTACACCTCCTTCTACGCGGCCAAGCTCAACGCCGCCCTTGCCGTCGCCCAAGGCACGCGCCACCTCCTCATGCGCGCCCCGACCCCCTCGTCCACCCAAGACGCAAGCTTCGTCAGCAACTACACTGACGACACCTCCGCGCTCATCTTCGGTCGCGGCCTCGGCCGCGTCGTCGGGCTCGTCAAGTCCTTCGATCGCTGGAACTCCGCTATGCGCGTTGAGGGGAACCACAAGCGCGTCGCCTACCTCCGCGGCCTCGCACACCTACACCGCTGCATGCGCGAGCATGGATGCCGCTACGGCTTCCTGATGACGGAGATCGAACTCGTCGTCGTCCGTAACGGCGGGGAATCAACCCCAAACTTCGGGTACCTAGAAGTCGCCAGCATCCCCCTCGCCGATACCGCCTCCGCCTCCGACGCAGAGGAAGGAGGGGAGGTAAAGATGACTGCTCTCCTTGCCCTATTCTACCTGCACATGCTTGCGCGCGACGCGCCGCTGCAGGGGCAGGTGGGGTGGAAGGCGGAGATTGGGGCCCCGGCTGAGGGGACGAGGAGGAAGTGTTTACCGAGGGATGAGTGGATGCCTGCGCCGCAGTTGGCGGAGAAGAGAGAGGCGAAGAGGGCGAGGGGGTGGGTGTGGCCGGAGGAGGCGGTGGGGAGGAAGGAGATGGGGAAGAGGGGGGTTAGGTATGCGGGGGCTGGGACGGGGGTGTAAGATGGGACGCGCTGGACGTGTCGAGAGGGTTGATGATGTGATGCATTGTTGGTGTTTTTGGTGGTATATTATAATAATTGATACGTTTATGATTTGACTCTGTATTTTGTGTATTGTGATTTCGGTTGTTTTGTAGAAGATACACCCACCCGTAGCTACTTACGGACGGATCGGACCAAGCTTTAATCATTCAATCATCTAAACCATGCACCCATCATTAATCCCTCCCCGCCACACACCGCCAACCTACTCCCCCTCCCCACCCCTAACAACAACCTCCAACCTCCCCCCCCATCTGTTCTCACCCCCTCCCTCTGCTCCCCTCCACCTTCTCAACTCCGCCCTAACATTCACCCTCTCCTCCTTCCCTCCCTCCCCTTTCCCATCCTTCTTCCCCCCACCTCCTTCCTCAGTCTCGGGGTTATCGAAAAACGAAAAATCCCCCTGCCCCGCCGCAACAAACGCATCCGCATCCCTATCCCCCGACACACTCTCCACCTGCGCCCCAAGCTCAAGTCTCAAATGCCTCAGTCCCGGGCGCACTTTCACCCCTCTGCGCCCTCCTTCCCCTCTGTCCGAGCGAGTGAGTGCTATGGCGCGTTCTTGTGTTGCGGCGGCGAGGAGGAAGGTTTTGAGTGACGAGAGGAGGGGGGCGGGGGAGAGGGGGGGGATGGAGGTTAGTGTTAGGGATGTGAGGTGCGGGTTTGTGTCTGCTGTGTAGGTGGAGGAGGGGTGTGTGACTAGTGCGTGATGCGCGCGAAGGGTAGAGAGGCGGGGAGAGAGTGCGAGGGAGAGGTGGTGCGCTGCTATTTCCACTGGATGCGCTGGACCCTCCTCCTGTTCTTCATCTGCGGCCCGTGGTGAAGGGAGGGACGCAGAATACCGAGTTTCCTTGAAGGGGACATCGAGATCAAGAACCTGTACCCTATCACTCGCCCTAACCAGTCTTAGGAAGGCATCAGAGGTAAACCCGTTCCCGGAGAGATACAACGCTGTTAGGCCGGAGTAGGGCATTAGATCACTCATATCTGCGTGCTCGCGCGCCCGCGCAGTGAAGGTCTCTGGGTCGTCGGGTGGAAGATGGGGGGAGTCGCGGATGAAGGTTTCTTGTTGCTCGTCCTCTGCGCGGGGGCGCTCGGAGTAAGCTGGGGGAGATTCGAGGTATATACTCTGCTGCTCCATAGCCGAGTTTGGGGGATGAGGAGGATGAGGCGGTGGTGAGGAAGGATCAAGGCGCCAAACAAGATGCTGTTCCAGATCGGGGATTACACCGTCGGTGAGCTTGTTATCCCTCACATCCAGACTAGCTAGTTGCAGCTGATGCGGGCTTGCGGCTAGTAGCGCGCGCAGGTCTGAGTCCTGGAGGGAGACGTGCTGGAGTTTTAGAATCCGGAGGGAGGGGAGCATGAGCTGCTGTGGGGGGTAGGTGAGGTGGCCGTAGGCGTCGCGGAGAGCGGTGTGTGAGATATCTAGGTAGATTACCTCACTTAGAAACTCTGCCGCGTCGTCGTCGGGGGTGAGGATAGTGGAGATATTCTGGCAGTTCCGCAGGCTGAGGAGGAGGGGGTGGCATGTCTCCTGGGGCGGGGAGGAGGAGAGAGGGAACTCGATATCATCCAGAAAGAGGAATTTAGCACGGAGGAAGTGCGCGGGCAGGTCGCTGAGGAGCTTGTACACTATGCGTTGAGAGTTCCAGTACCCGGCGTCCATGGTGAGGGCGCGCTGGCTGACGTGTTTGGGGAGGGCGTACATCTTTGGGATCCATTGCTGGCGGTAGTCTATTATCTTTACTAGGTTTTTGGTGGATTCTCTTGTTGCTGCGATGGATTTGCTGAGGAGGCGGTATTTCTCTGCAGCTTGGTTAGGATAGGCTTCCATGTGTGATTGTGATAATGTGAGGACGGACCTAGGTGAAAAGGGATACGTTTTGCGCCATTGCCTATGATGCGTAGGGGATCCTCCCAGAGGTATTTTGCGAAGACGTGGTGGAAGTTTTTGTTCACGAGACAGCACGTGAGAAGATCGTGCGTTGAGAGGTAGGCGGCGACGAAGTCGAGGGGGTCGAGGGGGGTGATTGCGTCTTTGTAGGATGGGAGGGACATCTTTGGATTCGTTTGATGTTGGTTTTGGGCCAGCACTGCTGTAGCCTTTGGATTTTTTTTCAATGTCAGGTTTTACTAGATGAATTAACATCCAGGGAGCACAATGCAGGGTAGCTGTGTTATAACAACCTCGTGCCGTGACAGGACGATGAGGCAACGTCAGGTCTATATAACTGTTAGTTCAACCCCGACCACCCTAACAACTTTTGAATACCTCAGAAAGCCCACACCTTCCAACCTTTATATTCCCACCCATCCCATAAAAAATCCCCTGCGCTTGTCAACCCGCCCAAAGAATCGCTCCGCAGGGCTGACCAGGTCTCAGGTGATAACCCTCTGCGGGAGGAGATGAAACGCTCTAGTCCGTATGTAACCACTGCGAATGCCCGGTTTTATAATCATGCAGTGCAGATGTTTCGCCCATCTTTGTTTCAAGATGAGATGCGGCTGACTACCGACTCCACTTTAGGTAGCCTTGTTACAAATAGGATTTGCATTTAAAGCCCAGGAAACATTGTGCTTCAAAAGAAAAACAAGTGAGTGGTATGAACACCCCAAGTTGACGATGGTGGCGCAGTCGTTTACAACGGTCCTGTACAAGCCACTGTCGGGAAATAATTGCACCGTGTCCCGACGACTTCATCGATGAGGGAAACCCAACAACTTGTCAAGATATTTAGGATCGAAATGGAGAATATATATAATAAATTTGATGCTTTCCAATCGCAGCATGATTACTAAAGTATAAAATGAGAGGGTAGCTACCATATACAACCATAGACAATAGTATTAATATAAATCACCACTTCCCATTCTCCCAGCCCATCGCTCTTACCAACGCCTCACATCTCCAAACTACTCTCCTTAATACCAGCCATACTAAACAAACCAGACATATCCAACCCCTCAATCCCCATCCAACCACAACCCACCCCCCCATCTACTTCTCCCCCCGATGAACCCCCTCATGATATGCCCCCACTTCGCCGTATGCCCGCCCCCTCCCCGTCTTCGGGTGAATCCGAATCAATATGGGCAGGGTCACTCGAACGACTGGTTGGTTGTTATTTTCTTATCTTTCTTGGATTTCGTAGCGGACGTGTCGCCTTCTCCTAGCACGTTGCCCTGGGGTAGAGCAGCCTTCGGGTCTTGATACTCTTGGAAGTCTGGATAGAACCAATTAAGATCATTCGAATCGTCGAGGTTCCCATTGCTTGACGGCTGAACAGACATGGTGCCCTGAAAAGAGGGGTCGGATGGATTCAAGTCGTCGAATGGCGAGTTACTAGCAGTACCCCGCGATCGAGACGCCGAGCGACTAGTTCCTCCTTTCTTATTTCCCTTGGATTCCGTAGCTGACATGCCGCCTACTCCTAGCACGTTGCTCTGGGGTAGAGCAGCCTTCTAGACTTGTATCTCGTGAGGGGTCCAAATAATAGACGTCGGAACGTACGTGATGCCCGGCAAAAGGGGGTCGGATGGATTCAAGTCGTCGAACGGCGAGTTACTAGCAGTACCCCGCGATCGAGACGCCGAGCGACTAGTTCCTCCTTTCTTACTTCCCTTGGATTTCGTAGCTGGCGTGCCACCTACTCCCAGCCAGTTCACCCGGGGTTGAGCATCAGCCGTGGTGTCTCGAAGAGTCTGCTGCCATTGCGCTGATGTAGCGAAGGACATCGTCCCTTGAAGAGGTTGCTCTATCTGCGTCGGCGCACCAAACCCCATTCCCGCAAACCCCCCACCACCCCCTCCCCCATTACCCGGCAGCCGCTGCTCCTCAGCCTTCATCTCCTCAAACGACCGTACCGATCTCCGAGCCCTCACCCCTTCCGCAGCTCTATTCTTCCCTCCCCTCGGTTTCGTAGCAGATGTACGGCCTCCATCCTCCTCCTCCCCGTCATCGGATGGATGAAGAGAAGCCCAGTACTGCTTAAACAAGGTAGGTTGGCTAGCACGGGATTCTAGGCTTTTGTGCTTTCCTTTATTGTTGTGCCGGGTGTTGGAGGCAGAAGAGGTGCTAGTTCCGAACATATTGGTTTGGGGGGTGATTTCGTTGGGGGGAAAGGGATTCGGTAGAAATCCTGCGTTGTCGAAGGTTGCTCCGTAGTCATCGCCATAGGGCATGATTTCGTTAGGGGGGATGGGGCTCGGGTAGGGGCTCATTTGCGTCCCAGTATTGTTGTAGGGTGTTCCAAACGTAGGAACACCTGCTCCTAGCCCACTGCCTTGGGGTGTCATGATTTCATCTAGAGAGAAGGGGCTCATTTGCGTCCCTGTATTGTTGTAAGTCGTTCCGAACGTAGGAACACCTCCTCCAAACCCATTGCCCTGGGCTATGATCTCATTTGGTGGAAAGGGGCTCATTTGCATCCCAGTATTGTTGTAGGTCATTCCGAACGCAGAACCACCTCCCCCCAACCCATTCCCCTGGGCTATGATCTCATTTGGAAACCCGGGCCCCATCATTCCCATCCCCGGGTTGTAGGGGTTCATTGCAAACCCAGCACCGCCCATACTCGCCCCGCTGAACCGCATCATCTCTTGGTAGTCAGCGGCGTAGCTTTGAGCGGCGGCGTGGGGATGTGCTGACGGGCTTCTAGCTGGTCTAGCTCCGATTCGTGGGGGTTGGGGGGGGGACATGGTGGGGAGAGGTGGGTAGATGTGAAGGGGGGTGGGTGGGAGATGTGTTACTGCGAGGTTGGAAGAATCTTCTGATTTGGTGGCTTGGATCTTGATGATGTTCTGCAGATGTGATGATGGGACTTGGAAAACGGCAAAGTTGATAGAAATGCTAAAGACCTACAAGTTGGCCTCTTTCCCCTACCTTTATGGATGTGTCCAGCGGCCACTGTGATGTGTTGCTCCTCCGCACGCATCCTTCTCGTGGGCGCTTAGCTAGCCTTGTCGTCGGTGGTGTCTGGTTTCATTAGATATGGTTGCCTGAAATATGCAAAGTGTGTGTAGATATATTCATCGTATGGTTAGAATCATCGCGCAGTGCGTACATGTGTTGCATTGCAGTCCAGAGTGCGGAGGTGCAGCTCATAGGCAGCCTCCAAACCCATCGAGCCTATCCCATCTTCTCCAGGCCAGTACTCAGCCTCATATCCCGAGTCTTCTAGAACAATACCCTTCTCCATCCCATCTTCTACAGAATACCACCCACACTCGACGAGGATTTATATCATAATATAACCAGCTATAATAACTACTACAGTGCAGAAGTGGATTGCTATACCTCTCCCAATCCACCACCTTACTTCCCCCTGCACATTTTCACATGCAACCACGTGACGCCACACCCAGCCGATCCGTCCGTGGAGAAGCAATAAAGACATCCTTGGCAGTGCGGAGGCGGGAACGGACGGACCTTGGCACCCCGCCCCGCCACACCACATCTAATCCTTGGCAGATACAGGGAATTACATCAGCAAGGGAGGGACAGACACACACAGGCATGGCGGTTGACAGGAAGTAAGGAAGGAGGGGGTAACAAACAAAGGGGAGCCGGAGAAAGAGATAGGGGGATAGGGGAATAGGGGAATAGGGGAAATAAGTGGGCGGAAGATAGGGGAATACTACTATAAGAGGGAAGCGGTGAAAGGGAAAAGTGATAGATCATAGAACTTGTTTCTTGAGTTTGTCGAATTTGTAGTTGTGTCAGTTCTACCTAGTGGGCTGGTTGGGATGCATGTGTTAAGTAGTATGTAGTTACTAGTTAGTTTTCTGTAGTTAGTTTCTTGTAATTTCTCCGCATGTACTACTGCATTAGTATTACCGTACATAACAGTACTACTAGCAACAATAGATACCTGCAGATCTTCGCCCGAGGTGTGTTTACATGGGGTATGGGTATATTCCTGATTTAGAGAGAAATGGGAAATATTGAATCAGTATTGATTGCATCAGTATTGGATATTTGTCCGTAAGGTATGTTCCTCACACCTAAGTAAGGCCTTCTATAAACGGTCACACGTTAGTGGTGTGTTAAACATTCCCATCATCATCCCCTTTAAATTACCTTTAGCATTCCCATTCCCCTACTCTCCTCTACTCTACCTAGACATTTCCCCCTATGCAGCTGCATCACCTTCCAGACCCGTCCATCCCATCCCATCCCATCCCGCAGCCTTTAAGCTTTCCAACACTTTAGTACTAGCGCCTTTCGCGTATTATGTCCGCGTGCCATTTGCTATTGCTATTACAGTGAATTCTTAACAGTAACAATTATCCCAATTCCTAACCTCACTTATACATCTCCAACTTCACCTCTTCACCTCTTCAATTTCTACACCTTCACCTACTCGTCGCGACAATCAACGCCGCCGTCACTTCAACCCGTCACTTCAACCCCTCACATCTTCCACCCAGTGTTGAGTCGACAGTGACAGCCCAGCCCAGCCCAGTCCAGGCTCCGTCCTTACTTCCACCACGCTACACTACACTACCACCCGACCAACCTAGCCCGCCAAAGTACACCACACTCAAAGGTACCTCCACCACCACCTCCACCACCCACCACCACCCACCACCACCCATCCCCACACGTACCTGCGTGAGCTGACCCTGCGTCTCCACCCCGAAGATCTCGAACATTGGCTTGTGCACAGCCCATACCAGCCCGCCAGACAGCCAGCCCGCCGGCGCAAACACACCCAGTCGGTATCTCACGGTAAGTCCAAGGTCGACCTCCACAAAAATACCCACCGGGCCAATCCATCCCCCACACCACGGCTATATCTGTTTCCTACAACCTCCGCACTTCTACAACAATGTCCTGAATATAACCACCGACCTTCTGACACTCTCTTTCTCGCAGTACAACAGCCGACCGACGACGAAACTACCACGACGATCCAGCAGCAGCCGAAGCACCACCACAGCCAGCGCATGCACCAGACCGCCAACACAACCACACCATGGCACCCCGCCGCAACCGCCTCCTCTTCGCCCTCGTCCTCCTCATCGTAGTAGGGATCCTCTACCTAACCTCCTCCTCCCGCGCCGTCTCCACCCACGACTTCTACGCCCGCACCCGTTCCCGTCTCGAGACCGACTCCGGCACCACCAGCGGCAGCAGCAGTGGCAGCAGCGGAAGTTCCCTAGATAAAATCACACCCCAGCGCAAAACCAGCAGCAGCGGAGGAGGCGACGATGAAGTCGCCGAAGCAATGGGTCGTCGCCTGATGGACGCAGAGGTCGCAGCGAAGGAGATGGCTAATAAGAAGGCTCCTACAAGGGAGAGCGTTATGGGTGATGATGGTGGTGCTGCTGGGGACAAGGATCGCGGGAAGGAGGGGAAGAGTGGGGGGGGGCAGAAGGTGGTGACGGCGCCGAAGGATATTGTGAAGGATGGTGGGAAGGGGGGGAAGGATAGGAATGTGGCGGGGAGGAAGAAGTATCCTATTGCTGCTGAGGAGGGGAAGGTGGTGAAGGAGGAGAAGAAGAGGGAGAAGCAGAACCCGGACGATTCGGAAGAGGCGGTTACGGCGGAGATGAATAGTATTCTCAAGATGTCTCCCAGTTCGTCTCCCCTCCCCCAAAGAAGCCCCTCACAAAGAAAAGAAAACCCCCTGCTAACCACCCAACCAACTACTACAGTTATAATCTTCTCCAAATCCTACTGCGGCTTCTCTCGCAAAGCCAAGTCCATCCTCCTCACCAAATACGTCATAACACCAACCCCCTACGTCGTAGAACTGGACAAGCACCCTCTCGGCCCCGCTCTGCAGGCGCGACTAGCGACGATGACAGGCCGCAAGACGGTCCCGAATGTGTTGGTAAAGGGGAAGAGTATCGGGGGCGGGGATGACGTGGTGGCGCTGGATGAGATGGGGGAGTTGGGGGAGAAGGTGGGGGGGTTGGGGGGGAAGGGGGTTAGTGTTAAGTTGAGGGAGGTGGAGGCGGAGGTGTGATGGGGGGGAAGGGGTTTACCCCACTGCCCGTGGAGGGGGAGGGAAGTGTGTGTGCATGGGATTCGGCGTCTCGGTAGCATTGTGTGGGAAAAGACGGGGCGTTCCGGTTGGTTGGTAATGAGGCATCTTTTGATTTTCTAGGGCCATTGGGAGGTAATGGCGGGGTTAGATGGATAAGGTCTGGTCTGCGGAGGTATAAAGCGCGACGTTTAACTACCTACAGTAAGTCTGGAAATATGTAGCCAGCGTGTTATAATAATACTAGTCTGTTCAACTTCCCCGCCGTTCTGTTCAATTTTGGGATGCATGCAAGTACGGGGGTGTGAAGTGTATGTATGTTGAGAAAAAAGGAAGTGGTGCACAAAAAGGCACCACGGACATTAAAATCCCATTCCAAGACCCATCTATATGCTACAAAAACATCGCCCCAAGCAGGGCGCTGCTGCGTCCCGAAACGCCAAAAACAGGCAAAAAGGTGGTACAGTAAGTAAGTATACTAAGTAACCCCCCCCCAAAAAAGACACGGTAGAAAGCGGCATCCCCCTTTTCGATTTTCCAAGACGGAAAAAAAAACCCACACACGGATGTAACAATCTATACAGCGGAGTACCCGCCCCTCGACCCGCTGTCTTGAACGGTGTTGAAGACGCGTCGGGACCAGTCTTTGACGAGGTAGGGGACGTCGCGGATGGTGTCGCCGTGGGGGAGGAGGTCCCAACCGCGGGCGCCGTAGCGGTTGTAGTTGAGCCAGGAGCCGAAGATGAGGTAGGTTGCTATGGATAGGAATGCGCTGTCGTATGTTAGCTTGTTATCCCCCTCCAAAATATATGATAGGACAGAGGTGTGGTGGTAGAAAAGGGGGGATACGAACATAATAATAAACCAAGTGAAAAACCCCCAACTCCCCTTCTCCTTCCCTCCCCCACCCCCAGAAACACTCTCACAAGCATACTTCGTCCTCCACTCCAACGTCAACACATCCACCTCCCCCTTCGCCCCCTCAGGCCCATACTTCTTAAACACCAACGCCTTCGTTCCCCTCGTCGTCGTCTCATTCCCCGCATTCCCCACTTTATCCTCCCTCCTATAAACATCCAACACCCCCTCCTCCTCCTCCGTCCCCTCAACCTCAGGATCACACAGAAACTCCACCACCGCCTTCTGTTTCCGGCCGTTGTATGACCCGCCGTGTAGCTCGACCCGGATCCCTTCGCGCGCTTGGTCGGCGGGGGAGGCGGCGGTGCGGAGACGCGTGTAGAAGGCGTCGAGGAGGGTGCCGCCGGGGAAGTTTTGGAGGTCGCCGGCTATGGGGATTACGCGGGAGATGGTGGTGGTTTTTTCGTGGGGGTTGATGAGGCGCTCTATTGCGCAGACTGTGGGGTTGGGAGTTAGCTTCCAGCTTCTTGAGTCTTGGTGGCTGGTTGGGGAGGGGGGGATTGGACGGGGGATGAGGGGAATGAGGGCAGGCACGGGGAGAAGGGGAGGGAAGGACGAACCTCGAGTAGGCCCCGGACACCTCTCCTCCTTCTTCACATCCCCATCCGGCACGAGCGGTCGACAGATATTAACCGTATACGTAGTATTCAAAAACGACGGCGGCTGCTCCACGCTATGCATGACCGAGTGCGGTCCATCCAGCGCGCTGAGATCGAAGTTATGCTTGTCTGCTAGCATCTTGGAGCAATCGATCGTCCCCAGCGCCGCGACGGAGAGGGGGAGGAGGAGGGAGAGGAGCACGGGCATGGTGAGCCCGTTGCGCCGCTGGGGGATGTGCATGTCGTGTGGGTGGTGGGAGATAAGCTCCGGGAATGAGGGATGGGGGATGCAAGGAGGCGGGTGGGTGCAGGATGGAGTTGGTATGGGGGACGAGCTGTGTGTGTGTTGGTGAGGTTTGTTCAGTGGGATAGACGAGAGGGGAGTGCGTTGCGTGCTCCTGTCGCTGTCGCTATCGCTGTCGTCGCTGTCGCTACTTGGCCTGGCTTGGTCATGACGAGGTGGTCGCTCGCGTACGTGCTTCTCTGATCTGCCAAGGAACGTCACTGGGGACCTGGACTTGGCATCACGTGCTCTTTTGGATGTGAGTTATATGGAGGTCTTGGGTTATATAGAGCTTGATATTGGGTAGGAGGGAATTATTATTTGGCTTTTATTTGATTCTGATTTGTTTGGTGGTGGTGAGAGGGCGTGGAGGGGGAGATGACGAGGCACATGACGAAGGCTGGGTGTTGTATTCACCGATTTGAGACTGAGAAGACCCGTGGATGCGGGTAGCGGGATGCTGAGGAAGCACATGGGCAGCCGGGGACATACGTACAGCAGGAGAGTGGTGCAGTACCTACATCCTCTCTCGGCACAAAGGCTGTCTTCCTTTGCCAATATTGAGTGAACAACTCCCTGCTGCCGAGCTTTTGAGGGTATATAATATATAATATATAATATATTAAATATTACATATTGCATACTAGTCGAGTATTGACCTGTCAAGGGCGGGTATATCGTGTGTGTGTGTGCTTGTCTGTTAAGCTTGAGTTGTGCAGTACAGTACCGTCTGTACATACAAAGATGCGCACTCCTCATACATCTCATACATCTCATACATCTCATACATCTCCAGCACTGCCATATATTCTCACACCACTTCCACCATAGGGCTGACCCGACTCGTCTTACTTTCTTACTACTCTATTTCATCAACAACCCAACTATCCTATCCTATCCTATCCGTGGTGGCTGTTCACCTCGTGGGAGTGGCTGTTCATAGCCGTTCATGGCTATTTCCACGTCCATCACTTACCTGTCATGCCCCATCGTGGCTGAGAAGCCCTCGCATCCTTCCCCCTCCCCCCCCACTCCCAATCTTCACCGGTCCTTTTACCAGCCGCGACGTTGCACTCCCACTCGTGGCCATCCTACCCATCTGCAGGAAGCATGATCCTCCGCCGCTCACCATTCGTCGGAACAGCCAGGCATCTCGCTCCGGGCTGTGCCATCCTGGTTCGAAATGGAGCATGGATGGGGCGATTACCCAACGTCTGGGTGGCCCGGACTGTCAGCCCTTCGTTCCCTCGGAGGGATTCATCGTCGTGGAGCGACTGCAGCCAGAGAGCTGGCGCGCCTTCAGGTACATAAGCTGAGTGAGAGTCCGTCGGTGGGTAAATCTATTTCGGGATTTCCGCGATTCTTTCCTTCTTTCTAGTCAAACGCGTTGCTGGATTTTTTTGCAGAGTATATGCTCTGGATACTGTTTCTATACGTTTTTATTACATCTGTCTTGAGATACGACTTGAAGGCGCGACGTGCTGCTGTATATCTTATTTGGAATCCCTGGCAAGGCTGCAGGAGAGGTAGCGCGGGGAGCGCATCGCATTGCGACAGAGAACACGCAGCCGTAAGGCCGGCCCAACGACGACATTTATTGATCGCAAATCCGCGACGATTTTCTTCAGAGCGACAGATTGAGCTATTGAACAGACTTTCGGAAGTGCGCGAGTCTGCGACTAAGCAGGTCGAAATCTATACATGCGCCGAGACCACCCACCTTCGATGCCGAGATGATGGATGTGAGCTTATAGAACGACGTGCCCCGAAATTACCATCCAATACCTTCCGCATACGATACAAATAGCATCGGCGCAAGCGATTTATTACAATCAGCTCCCGTTTCTCTTCATCATGGTTGCGCCCACTGGAGTGCCCAAGCAGCCAGCTGCGATACCAGCAGTGCGAGATATGACCTTTACAAAAGCGCCATTATACAAAAGGACCGACGAATGCCCACAAAACTATGCGCTGTGCCCGTCATCATTGAGTGGTGGATGCTGTCCCAGTGACCACTCTTGCGGAACCAGCAGCTGTTATGCGACAACACCTGCCCCACTATCTATTTGCACACAGCTCGGATATCACGAGTGTAGACTCGTCGACGGCGGTATGTATATTCCCTCCTTCTACGGGATAGAATCGTGAGCTAATCTCTCTCAGGTGGATGCTGTCTGGCAGGCTACGAATGTGCTAGCAATAGCTGTATTCCGACCACGAGCTCAGCAAGTAGCACGATTTGCGATGCATCATCTACTCTCTGTCCTGCCGCCTTCGGTGGCTGCTGCCATAGTACCTATGCCTGCGGCCAGGGATTCTGTTACGCGACGGCGTATTCCACAGTCAAAGTAACGATCGCGACAACGACGACGGATTCAAAGGGTCATGTTGCAACAGTCAATACCGTCATCAAAACCGCATATATGCCTTCAACCCAGCCCACATTAGGGCCCAGTCCAGTGGCAACAGCGGCAGTCAGCAGGTTCACCCCAACTACCATCCCAATCGCCAAGGTAGCCTCAACACCAGGGTCATCATCCGGTCTCTCAAAGGGTGCTCTCGCCGGCATCGTAGTGGGGGTAGTCGTAATCCTCATCGCCATCATCGCAACAGGCTGGTGCCTACTACGGCGCATCAACGCCGTAGCCAAACAATCCGAAGGCCACCGCACCTCCGGCTCCGGCTCAAACCGCACACCCATGTCCAAGAACCGCGGCCCCAACGGCGGCCACAGCGGCGCCCCGGGGTCGGGCCCAACAAATGTCGATTTCGACAATATGTCAATCGACCCCCTAATGATGACCTCCTCCGGCGCCGCCACCCCCCACCTCTCGCGCCCAACCCCAACACACAACTCAAGCTACGACACCCAAACCACCCAAAACATCCAATCCCCCGCCCTCTCCCCCCCCATTCCAAGCCCCTACGCCTCACCACCCCCAGGAAACACCCAAGGCGGTTACCAAGCCGTCCCCCTAGCAGACGCGCAGTACTTCGACACGCGCCACCACTCCGGCCAAGGCAGTCCCAGCAACATCTCGCCCTACTCTCCCGGGTACCCTACATCTGCCTCCTGGGGCGAACCTATCCCAGACCCGGCGGTGCGGGACCAGAATCTCCGCTTCGGAAGGATCAGCAACCCGTCGCCGGGGGGGAATAGGCATTGGTCGCAGAATAGCGATGTCAGTGCCCTCTCAGCCGGGAGCGGGCCGGGTCTCGGGATGGCCGAGCTGGACCCGCGGAGTGGGTTGGTGGAGATGTCTGAGCAGGATTCCGCGGCTGGTGCTGTAGGTGCAGCGGTTGCTAGCAGCAGCGCAGCGAACCGCTCCAGCGTCGACAGCCACAAAAAGACCAAAAGCTTCGAATTCATCTCCCACCGCCGCAAACGCAGCAGCGCCGGCTCGGGGATGTCTCAACTCCTCACACCACCCCTTCCGGGCGGCCAGAGCCCGATATTGGAGAATGAGAATGAAGCCGAGACGGAGGAGGTGGCGGCGGGGGCGGAGTGGGAGAGGAGACATCGCGCTACGAGGAGTGAGGAGGCGGAGGGGGGCAAGATTGTGTATGCGCATCAGGCGGAGCGGAATAGTTTGCCTACGCCGGTGGTGCCGGGGGGGGGTGGGATGGGGGATGAGGGGTTGCCTTCGCCTGTTGAGAGGAGGGAGGGGGGGGCGAGTAGGAAGCCGGTTGGGGGTGGGGGGGTGTAGTTAGGTGGGAGTGTGGGATTTTATTTTATGGCGATGTGTTTTTTATATGAGAGCGGGATTGGGGTATACATGGGCTGGTGCATTGTTTTTTTTGTATGGATTCTTGGAATGGGGATAGGGATGAGAAAGGGAAAGGGGCATCTGAGCGATATGAGCGAATATACCAAGCGGCGTTGGATGTGTGTGTGTGGATATTTTATAGAGAATGGACGATGTGCTCGTCGCTGAGTAAATGCCTCCCAACGCGCTGTGGGGACAGGGAGTTTCAAACAGAGTACACAGTGCCAGTACCACAGTCTGCTGAATAATTATAACAACCCCCTATTACATCCTTCGATCTTGGGGGCAGCGTCTACATAAGCTCCGCTTAAAATAGGCGGATAACACACACACTCACAGCAAGGAAAGGAGAAGTTGCTCGCTCCCTCCCCTCCCCCTCGTCTACTATACTTTACTGTACAGTATGCTCCATATTTTATCTACATCACAATCGTGTCCGGAGTATGGATTGAATCCTTTTATATTCAGCTAGCTAAGGCATCCGGTGATGAAGCAATATGCCGGTGCAGTTGTTTTGGTAATGTTTGGTTTGGTATAGGCAACGACCTCCTTTTTCTCGATTAATGGGTCCCCAGTGCCCAAGAAGACGAATGCCTAATGATCAAAGAGATGAAGATCTAATGCTGAAGAAGACGACCATAAACAAGATGATCATCCAATGCTCAAGAAGACGATGAGACGACCATCCAATGCTCAGTAAAACAACCAAGAACATGCGATGGATAGATGAGGGCGTTTGGATAAAGGTTGACTGATAACGAGACTATCACCGGGACACGCACCCAGGAAGCACACATCACACCGAAGGACGTGAGAAGCTCCAGGTACGAAGGCGCTGCTGACCCATGAGCGAACATGCTCATCCCATGGCAAAGCAAGGAAGAGAGCAAGACGACCACCACCAAGCCGACCATCCTTCACTCAACGGGAATACCGCGATCTAATAACTCTCAGTAAACCATCCAACCACAGCAAACGCAACCCCAATCCAACGTCAAAAGGATGCCCACCTACTTACTGCTCAATAAGCACACTCGACCGATCAATATTCCTCGTCACAATCGCCAACCCACTATCATCCCTCAGCGTCACAAACGGCGTAACCGCAAACCTAATCCTCGTCCCCCTCATCTGCAGCTCCAGCGGCTCCACATCCGAGTTCCTAGCACGCATGCTGGGCTTCGCAAACTTGGCCCCGGCTTCGGGCATGCTGATGATGAACGTCCAACCGCATGTGAACAGTTGTGCCGAGAGATCAAAGGCTTTGGCTACGACGACGGCGAGGTCGCGGCCGGCGTCGGAGCGGTTGATGCCGGGGTTTAGGACGAGGGGGAGGATGTCGCGAAGCTTTTTGGTGTGTTGCGCGATCATGTATTTGCGGAAGCCGCGGTAGTCTTGGGTGCCCATGATGGCGGATACGCAGAGGGAGCGCTCGGCGAGGAGTTCGCCGCGTTGGTCGAGGGTTACGCCTGGGGGGTGTTAGTTGAATCTCACCGAAAGATCGAGTGGACGGCGTGAACTGGATTGGACTCACCCTTCTCAGCGAGCTTCTTGCAAATCCGATTCAAATCCGCATCACTCGCATCACTATACCCAAGCCAAGTAGTATAACTCCACACATGGAGATGAATATACTGCACCACCATCCTCATCACAAACCACCTCCTAGTTGCCGTATCGCGCTGAAAACTGCCAATCACAAACGCCGCATCCTTCTCCCCCAACGGGCTAAGACAACTCAGCATATACCCCCAGCACCGCGGCTGCACCCCAATATCCTTCTCATCAATCGGATTAATCCTATCCGCATACGTCGTCACCCACCCGCACACCATGAGATACACATCATCGAACGTCGCCACGAACCCCGCGATCAGCTCCTCGTTGCTCTCGAACGGGATCAGACTCGTCGCGGGGAAGGTGTCGATCCCGTTCTGCGCTACGCCGTTGCAGGCGGCGATCACGCGGCTAGCGGTGGACGCGTAGGTGTTGAGGAGTGTACACGGTTTCGCGGGACCGCAGGGCAGTTCCCCAGCTGCTGGCGTGAGTGGTCCGAGGAGCTGTGGGGATGGAGGCATGCTATCGAATTGACTCAGCAGCTGCGCCGTGATCGGCTGACCACCCTTCAACACCTCCGCCCTCGCCTCCTCCACCGTCCTCCCCATCTTCGTCGGCGTGCCATTTACACTGCCATTCCCATTCCCATTCCCAAGCACCACCAACGGCCCCATCTTCGTCGGCGTCGCAAACGGGTTATTATTATTCCCCCCCCTCCCCTCCCTCCCCCCCGACCTACCCCCCGAGCGCGGATTATGTTCAAACCACACGGCCCTCTTCCCCGCGACCTGCTGACTGAGCACCCCAACCTGCTTCTCCAGCTCGCGCGTCTTCATCGCGTGATTCCTCGCTGCGGCCTCCTGGCGCGCGACCTGCTCTTCGAGGCGGGTGATGGTGGAGGTTAGGAGTTGGATGTCGTGGTAGTATTTCGCGCATTGGGCGGTGGCGGCGTCGCGCTCTTCGCAGGCGCGGTCGCGTTCTGTGGAGGCGCGGTCGCGTTCGGCCATGCAGTTGGTGAGGAGGCGGAGTTGGTCGGAGATTATGGAGGTTAGGTAGGTTGTGTCGTTGGTGGTGTCGAGCAAGGGGGGGTCGGGGGGGGTTTGGGAGTTGGTGGGGGACATGGTGGGTGTGTTTGAGGGTTGAAAGAAGGTGGGTGGTGAGGTTCTTTGATGGAAGTCGGAAATGAGACTTCAACAAAGGTGGTCTGACGGAGTGTGATTCCTGGAATCGGAAGAAGATGAAGTGCTCTTAGGCGGATTTGGTGATTTGGCAGTACTGACAACCACGAAACTTTCCTCACCCGAAAGTCCTGTGAAGAACAGTGTCGTTAACTTCTTGATCCACTCAGAAAAGACTGGCTGAAAAGAAAGAGTGTGTGGTAGAATGTGAATAAGTGAATCTTCACAAAAAGAAGATGAAAGAGTTGTGATAAAAGAAAGTGGGTTGATTGTATTGTGGACAATCAAGAAACCTTCCGTCACATCGAAGTCCGCGGAAGGCGGTGTTGGGTTCGAAACTGGAAGAAAGGGTGGAAGTGAACTTAATCCGCGTTTTTGGTGGAAAGTTTGAAAAAGGGGGGGGGGGGTTGAAAGGGGGATAATACTAACACACGCCGCTTAAAATTAAAAAGGGGGGAAGGCTGGCCAGATCTTCGTCCCATAGAATTGGCTCTATACACAGGTCAGGCAGCACATACACACACACGAGAGTGATTTTAAATAAAAATATATAAAAACTGTACACAGAGGCAATTAATATGATCAGAATAATCGTTCTTGTCATTGAAGCTTTACCCGCAAGCAAGATAGCTCGTTCCCCCTCCCCAAAATCCTCACAACCCCCAATTAAATTCTCAATATCTACTGTTAGCTCAAGCTCAAAACCCCAGAGTTACTCAGAAGAAGAAAAAGCATCACATGGCCTTGGTGCGCGAGAACATGGTGCTGTAAACAGCATCCACGACAGGCGTAGCGCTGATCATCCTCCCGCCGAAATACCTCCCGTTGAGGCCCTGGATGGCGTTCTCGCCGCCCTGGACGCGGTCGAACTTGAGGTAGATGTCGCCTTGCGAGTTCGGATCTAGAGAGATGTGAACGACGTGACCATATTTCTCCTCAGCCTCGGCGCGGACATCGTCCTCGAGCTCTTTTTCCCAGTTCTCACCGGTTTCCCTGTGCCGTGTTAATCATCTGTTCATCATACACTGTGATAGTGATAGTAAAAGGGGGGGACAGAAGACTTACTCAGCAGGATCAAACATGTTCTTCAGAACAACGCAGCGACTGGCAGTGTTAACATTGATCGGAGGAGGCTTAACCTCTGTTCTCGGCCTCGCCACTTCGCGTCTATCATCCCTCCCATTCGTCGCCGGCACCGGCTCATCCGTCCTCGCCAGCTTCCTCATCAACGCATCCCTACTATAGTTATTGAAGTTGACCCCCCCCACATCCGTATCATCAAGCGCACTAGCACCTCCCGCACCTTTATCGTTATCGCGCCCCCCCGCCCTATCGAAGGCGCCGCCGCCGCCTCCTCCGCTCGCCTGAGGGCCGCGGCCGCCTGCGCCAGAGAAGGCGGAGCCTTGGAACTGTTGCTGGTGACTCTGGCCCTGGAATCTCTGTAGAAGGCTCGCAGTGGACTCAGGGGTGAACTTATCATTGCCAAGACCAACACGGATGGGTCGACCTGCGAGATCGAACCCGTTCATCTTCTCGAGCGCCTCGCGGGCTTGGTGGGGGTCGCGGAATCTAAGGGGCGGGGGGGGTTAGCGGATGTAACTAACTCGGTGGTGATGGGTGGTGAGGGGAGGGGGGACTTACTGGACAAATCCGTATCCTCTGCTTCGACCCTGATCTTCCTTCTGGAGCTGCACAAACTCGAGCTCTCCAAAGGGTTCGAAAACATTCTGTAGATCGCCTTCAGTGATGCTGAAATGGATATTACCAACATAGAGACGGTGGAATGGGATCTGGTTCGGGTTATTGCTGGCAGGTTCAGTGGTCCTGACTTGACGATTCTTCTCGGCTTCTGTGAGCTGCGCGATGATGGGGATGCCTAAGAGTTTCTGGCCGGTAAGCTGAATGGCTGCAGCAACAGACTCCTCATTTTTGAATTCGACATAACCAACACTACAAACCAAACGTTAGCATCATGCTTCCACACAGTAAGTTCAGGAAAGGAGACAAAGCATACCCCTTGGATCTGCCGCTAACTCTGTCTTTAACGATCTGCGCCTCCTTGACGGGGCCAACCTTCTCGAAGAATGCAATCAGTTCCTTAGACCTCAACCTCGCCGCCAACTGCTGCACAAAAACAGTTCTCTTATCCCTCTCATCCTCCGTCAACGGCGGCGTCCCATCTCTACTCCCCTTCCCCCCCTTCGGGCTCCTACTCCTCCTCCTCTCCCCCCCCAACCTCCTCTCATCCCTCTCATCCCCCCTTCTATCCCCACCCCTCGGCCTATAATACCTCCCCGCCGACCTAGACCTGGACCTCGGCCTACCCCCACCGCGGTAGTAATCCCCATTATCATGCGGCGCATCCCTATGACGACGAGAATGCCGTCTGTCAGCATCGCGGCTCCTGCTCCTGCGCCTACTCTTCTGGCTCCCCTGCGCGCTCCCATGCTCGCTCCCCGGCGGCTTGGCATCCTCATCCACCTCCGCGCTGCGATTACGGTGTTTCCTGTCCCGGCTGGGCTCGCGGAGACGGTCGCGGTCGCGACGCTCGTTGCGCTCGGACCGGTGGCGGTCATCGGTGTCGCGGGAAGGCTTGGTGGAACTACCAGTCTGTTCAGTAGATGTTGCTGCGGTGGAGTCCAGGAGGGCTTCAACGTCGAGTTCGGACATGGTTGGGACGAGAAAGCTGGGTGATGGGTTGTGGTTGGGTTGGTTTTGCTGTGGATGGGGGAGGGTTCACTTCAGGTGGGTTAGGCACGTCAAGAGAAATGTCTAGGCGAAGAGAGCAGACCCTTTTCTTTCTGCAGGATTCTGTGTTTTTCCTTTGTGAGAAGGAGAGGTTGTTGATCTGTTCCTGCTGCTACCCAGTCGGATGTGGTAGGTATGTGTTGGTATTAGCTGTGAGAAGTTTGTGAGGATGCGACAGGATAGAAGTTGGTCTTGTGGTGGTATAGCGCTATTTTCCAAGGCGGAAATGGGGCGGGTAAGGCAGCCATGTCGTATAAATTTTGGTCGGCACTTTGTCCCGACCCTTATTGTCATCATTCTTGTCTCACTGCACACTGTTTTCATCCAAATTTCAGTTCACATTATGACTTGAAAGACATTCTGACTTGAAAGGTACAATTTGGAGAGCAGGAATGCGTCTTGTTTCAACTTCTGCATTTTCTATGAAATCTACATTATCCCTAGGCTCTTACAGAGTGGTATTAAAGACTGTGTTTTTCATATAACTACACCGTATGAACAGAGTGGATTTTAACTTTTCATTTGATTCAAAGTCTGTATTATTCCAGATAATGTACAGAGTGGTATTATGTACTTGCGTTATTACTATTAATGGCCGTCATCCCAGCCAGCCGTGCTATTCATCAACCCGTGTCCATCCATAAAAGCCTAGACTCCATTCTCAACGATCTTAGCCGTTTTGGTCCGTTAATTACGGCTTATTCGTGAGCTTTCCCATTACAATTTTGATATACACCCATCCCGCGGGAGGAACTGCAGCCCCCCCTCACACACACACAAAGAATCTCAAATCCTTAAGTCGCCTTCACGATCTTAGGCGCAGGTTGTGTCATGACAAGCTCCGTGCCAAAGACTGTATCCCAGAAGCGGCTCGTGACTCCAAAGCCATTCTCATAGTCCATGAAGTGGTGCTGCATGTGCCATTTCTTCGTGTCCTGGTAGAATGCGGGCAGCTTGGCGTGGTGCAGGAAGTAGTGCGTCAGGTCGTACACCACGTATCCGAAGACGCCGCCGCAGAAGACGGCGGTGCCCATGTACCAGTTGAATGAGAAGATGGTGTGGGCGAGCTTCCAGAAGGGGGTTGCGAGGGCGAGGAAGAGGGTGGGTGGCATGACGAGGCGGTATTTGTCCATGGGGAGGTAGTGGTGGACGCCGTGGAGGAGGAAGTGGAGGGTGATGGCCACGCGGTTATCTGGGAGTTTTCTGGATTTATAGTTAGTGTCTAGATCAGATCAGAGTGATAGAATGGGAAGAACTTACTGGTCTAGATGGAAGAGGCATCTGTGAAGGCCATACTCCAGGAGTGTCCAAATGAAGAGACCCAATCCGAAAAA
Organism: Pseudogymnoascus sp. WSF 3629; assembly: GCA_001662585.1. Taxonomy (NCBI): domain Eukaryota; kingdom Fungi; phylum Ascomycota; class Leotiomycetes; order Thelebolales; family Thelebolaceae; genus Pseudogymnoascus; species Pseudogymnoascus sp. WSF 3629. Next base: position 134,419 of record KV454630.1, read on the forward strand.
GGCGGGAACTCCCAAGTTACCCAGGCCCTCATGAGACAGATATAACCCATACGCCACCTGCGGGAGCCAGATAATCGGAATCATGTACCAAGAAGTCTTGCTAAGCGGCTCGAGGAAGTTGCCAAAGATGGGCGCGGAATCGCCACCCTTGTAATGCCTAGGCCGATGGACCTGCTCGAGGTAGAATTTCTTGCTGAAGCCTCCAAAGAAGACTTGCATCAGGAGCGGCTTGTTCAGGTCCAGGAACTTGTATTTCTTGTAGTCGTCGACGAGATCAGTGTCCTTGGACAGGTCCTCCGCGGAGCCGACTCCGGTCGCCTCGTATACCATGCGCCCCTCGTCGTCGACAGCGCCAGTGGCTTTGCCGTTCGTGGTTCCGTTCCCGTTTAGCGTCGCCTGATTCACGTTTCTGCGCTTGAGACTCGAGTCTGTGGAGTCGTCGGAGAGGAAGCCAATGATGCCGTCGTCGAGGATCTCATATGCGGCTTCGGAGTGTGTGTGCGAGACCTCGTCTTTCAGGATCTCCGTAACATCCTTCCCAGCGTATTCGAGAATCAGATCTCCACCACCGGGATGCGAGTCGACAAAGTCGGAGAGGTCGCAGACTTTCTCGCCCAGGGTGACATAGCAGTCTGTGGCGGTGTTATGCGACTCGACCTCCGCCCTGGTGAACGTTGGGAGAGTCCGCGCAGGCATGATGATGTGTGATGTGAAGAGAGAGACGGCGATAGCAAATAATGTAATGCTTTTAGGGGTGTCGGGACTCGAGATCTCGAGGGTAGCTGAGCGGCGAATAGCTTAATCGACAAAAAGGAGGGGATGGTGGATATGGGTCCCCAACGGTATAACAGGCAGCAACGGTCTTCGCAGCGGAGCGAGTACCGCAGTGTAAGAGTTTGCAATTGTGTATTAACGGTAGTCGAGGGCGATAATAAATAATTGAAGCTTTGCAAAAGGAGTTGTAGCACAGAAGTTGTACTCTGGGTTTGGGGGTAGAAGTTCTTCTTCACAGCTCAGGAGATCTTTCTTTTTCGTTTGGGCCCGGAAGCGCGGGAGTACGCGTCGGTGGTCGGTGGCATATGAAATTTGCAGGGGACCGATTTGGCTGGGTTTACCGTTATGCGGTCAACTTTTGTGCAGGGGCTTAGGTACACTTTGGGTGGAACTTGGGTTGATTTTTGAGCGCTAGTAGTGTTTTAGCAGTGTTAGTAATCGCTGTAGTCAGTAAAATCGGAGGACTCGGAGACAAAATAGACAAAATAGACAAAATGCACGGCCAACGGAATCTGGCATATGAGCGGCATTGCTTATTAAGTTTTGGCATGTACCAGTACATTGTGATGTGCGGTGGACGGCACGGCCAAGCAGGTACTGTGGTACATCTTGAGTTATTTTCCTATGCCTTTTGTTGTGCTTGTAGTAATCTGTCTGAGATGATGCCGGTGTATTGGAAAAAGGGGAAAAGGAGACGTCGTGACTCAGGTTATTTATTATACGAGTGGTTCTACTTTTGGTGCGACTTGTTATACTCTTTATGCTGTGTGTTTATATTAACTTTTATATCAACTATGGTGGAAGAGTAGAACGTGCTATTATTGCCTCAGGTTATCCACATCAGCTGTAAATATGACAAGGACTGGAGATAACTCAGAAAGCAGTAAGCTCTCTAATAAGCCGGCTACTCAAATATTGAGCCAAAGAGGACAGGAAATTATATGAGTTTCAACTACACTATCAATCCTTAGCCGGACACAATAATCCTGCCTGCCTGATGAAGCCTCCTCGCTCCTGGTGAGCTGATGCGACCAAACTCATGCCAAGTGTTTACCCCACCAACCAACCAACCTACCATTTCTTGTTTGCAAATAGCCAACATCCCACCACCGACACATCCTACTCCCTCCGAGCATTGCGTTGTCTGCAAAGAGCTATCCAGACATTCGACCCTACCTACCCTTGGCTAGAAAGGCGACCCTTCTTTTAACTCCCGCCGCGAGGACCCTTCGACGTCCCGTTTGCCCCTCCATTTAGCTATGACGATGTCGCTCTCATCACGTGGAAGCGTTTTCCTCGTCCTCTGCCTCATCCTGGTTATCTGTCCAGCGCCGGCTCTGGCCTTTGGAGCTGGAAATATTCCAGGTATTTCGACTGTCGAAGGGCAGAACTGGCGTCATGGCGATATCGAGGATATGCTCAAAACGGTGGCGTTTCTCAAGGGCCACAAGTGGTCGACTATGATGATTAAGAGGGTTTATTTCGGAAATTGGCTGCGTGACTACAGGTGAGTTTTTATATTTGATGTTTAATAGTAATGCAAGTCAGCTAATATCTCTGTAGTCAAGCTGTTGATGTTGGCTCGGTGAAGGGAGTTCCTGCTCCCACGATTCGTATTCTGGTGAGACGCCGCTTGACATCAGCCCCTGCTATTTGTTATTGGAGATATCAAAGTTGTATTTGAGAAAGAAGCATAATTAACCATCACCCAGGTTTGGATTCTGAGCTTCCTGTCCTTTGGTTATGCCACCGGAGAATTCGAGGTCACCGAGGAGAGACTCGGTGTCTACCGCCCCGAGGAGCACATTGACAACCCAAAGGACTATGCCGACAACGAGGACGCAAGGAAGTACGATCCTCGTCTCAGAGGGCCCATCCAGAAAGAGGAGCTCTTGATCGACCCTAGCACAGGCATGAAGAACTACATCGCAAATGACCGTGGTGGATGGGCAACTAGCTCTGGCTACATCAGATACAGCATTACGAGAAGTATTCACTTCGGCCGTGTTTACACTCATGGTGGAAGCGGATCTAGCGGCAAGGATGCAGACTTGAGCGAGGCTCTCAGATGTTTGGGACAAAGTCTTCACTGTCTTGAGGTATGTGATAGAAGCCTCGCTGACACTGCGATGAGGTGTATGCTATAAGTTCTAACACGAGGAACAGGATTGGGGCGCTCACACCAACTACTGCGAGCTTGCACTGATCGAGCTTGGCTTCAATGAAGTGTTTCCACACGTTGGAAATCAGACACAGATTAACCTGAATGGCAAGCGCGTCTACCCCTTGACGACCGGAACATTTGGTGCAGTAGACTTCTTGCATTCTGTAAGTCCGCGCCCGACTTTGTGTCCACGGTAGTTTTACTGACACCAACAGATGCTTGGAGAAGCTACGGATCACTTCACCCAGTCCGAGGTTGAGGAGATGGACCTAGCCCTCATGAACGCCCAGCTTGCCACCAAGGGTGAAGGAACACGCGGATTCTTCGGCTCGGGTTCCAACGGTAGCGATGATTTCTTGAACCTCCTGTCCCAAATCCCCGGTCAGGGATCAGGATTAGCCAGCCAAGCCCGAGACCTTCAGGCCCAGTCCCAAGCTCAAGAATATGAGAACGAGACCACCAGAGCCTCTGGAGGGCAGACATTCCAAGCCCCCCCCGGTTCTGCTGGTGGACCTCCCGGCCCTGGAATCCCAGGAATGAGCCCGGATTTCGATGCCCAGAAAACCATTGCTCGCATCTATCCCATACTAGAGTTCCGTGATACGATCGTCAAGTCCATCAACGCTACTATTGCTAAGATCCCAGGACTTGAGAAGCTGGTGGAGACCATTAGCGAGAAGATCACGGTATTCATCATGTCGCTTCTTGCACCGTTCATCAGGCCCATCATCGAGAAGGTCTCGAAGGCTCTCCAGGATGGATCCGGCACCGTGGTGAAGTCCAGTTCTGACCAGCAATTCATCGTATGGAACGACCCGACCTCCAGTGACCCAACTCACTCCATGCTCTCCAAGGACCATTTCTCCAACTACCTCAACCCCGTAGCAGGACGAGTCGCCACAACGATCCTCCAATACGCTGCTCCGTAAGCCCCTCTCCCATCCCCCCCATCTCCCCACCCACTAACTCCCCACCCCAGCCGCATCCTCTACGCCTGGGAACACCCCGGTGTCCCCGTCGACGAAGTAATCGCCGACATCCTCAACATCTTCCACCACCCCGCCACGCGCAACTCCCACCTCGAGATCCACCGCAACATGTTCAACACGGTCAAGAAATGGGTCGACGAGAACCCGCACCGCACCAGCCTAAACCACACACTCTCCTCCTCCTCCGTCAAGGCAGGCGGGAACCACAAGGGCGGAAACCCAGCCGTTCACTCTCATGGCCCGGATAACTCACATAGTGGCTTTGGAGGGTATGGTCAGGCTGCTAGTGCGGTGTGGGGGAAAATCCAAGCCCGTGATCTTGGGGCTATGCGCGAGATTGATGACGTACCATCTCGTGGCGTGTCGCCCTCGCCTTCGACGCCCGTTGGTGCATTCGGATACTCGTCTGCCACAGGCGCGCCTTCGTACGGCGGCGGCGGCGGGGGGGGTGAACCGTATCTCGGCGCCCAATCCGGACCATCGGGTTACTCCTACGATAACGCCGCGCCAGCGACAAGCTACCAAGCTTCAGGCGGCGGCGGGGGATACCAAACCCAAGAACCGTACCAAGGTGGTAGCTACGGAGGCGGCTACGGAGGCGCGCCGCCGCAGCAGTCGTATGGTGGACCTGGTGGACCTGGGGGTTATCCGCCTCAGCAGAGTGGAGGGTGGCAGCAGGGTCCTCCGCCGCCGCAGCAGGGTGGATGGCAGCAGGGCCCACCACCGCCTCAGCAGGGTGAGTGGCAGCAAGGCCCGCCACAGCAGCAGGGAGGATGGCAGCAAGGTCCTCCGCCGCCGCATCAGCAGGGTGGGTGGCAGCAGGGACCGCCTCAGGGGCCGCCGCAGCTGCAGGGAGGGTATCCTGGGCAGGGGTATCCGGGGCAGGGAGGGGGTGGGTATCCGGGGCAGGGGTATGGAGGGGGGAGGTATTAGGGGGAGGAGGTATTAGAGAGAGGGAGGAGGTGAATATAGTTGATGCCGTTTTTATATGGAGGGGAGGTTTTTGAGTTTAGGGTGTGATGGATGGGTAGATGGGTGGGTAAGCAGTGATTTTGCATTGTGAGATATCCGCTACAGAATGAGTTTCGGGGAGGGTAGTTTGGCGACGAATTCACTCCTTATTTTTGTCAATAGACCTCACATCACTGACACTTGACACTAACACATAAGATGCACACCAAAATGCATTCATTGAGCCAGCCTGAACTCCCTACTCCATCCCACACGCATGCTAACTCTTTCCCACCCCCCCCACTGCACTCAACCCCCTCACGCCCTAATAATCTTCCTCTTAATCTTCTTCGGCTTCCCCCCCCCCTCCCCTCCTCCCGCACCCGCCCCAGCACCAGCAGCATTCATCATCCCCTCCATCCCCGGCGGCAGCTTCCCCCCCATCTCCTCCATCATATCCTTGAAGAAATTATCACTCACACCTCCGCCCGACATCGCCGGGCTGTAGTAGGGGAGGATGGAGCCTATTTTCCAGCCGTGGGGGATGGCGGGGACGGGGTAGGGTTTTGAGGGGTCGGGGGGGGGGGCGCCGGGGACGCGGACTTGGATTGCTGTTGCTGTTGTGGTGGGGTGGGATTTGAGGTGGGCGGCGATGAGGAGGTAGAGGTGGTGTTCTAGATATCGTTAGTCAAAACGTCACTCACTGAGTACTGAGTGGGTGGACAACATACTGCTCTGCACATTCTTATTATCCCCCCCCTTAACCCTCACCTTCACCCGTCCCGGGTTACTCCAATCCTTCGGATGCAACTTCGTCGGCTCAAACAACGTCTCCAATCTCAACCTCCCACACGCATTCACAATCTCCCTCGCCATCGGATTCTCAACCGCCAACTCCCTCCCCACCCTTCGTCCCTCCGCACGACTCCGGTTCTTGTCAAAGTACACGGGGTACAGGCACTGGAAGTCGCGGTACTTCGCGTCATCGGTCGTGGCCTGGAAGTTTGTCCCGTCTGCGGAGGGCACGAGCGTTGGGTCCAGGAGGGAGTGCTGCTGCTGTTGGGTCGCCGCGGGGGCGCGGGGTTTGGCGACTTGAGAGGGGCGCGCTTTGAGGATCTCGCGCTCGTCGAAGTCCGAGTCGGAGAGCTCTGAGAGGCGGCCCTCGGAGGGGTCGGAGTCGGAGTCTGAGACTTCTTCTATGCGTGCGTGTGACATTTTTGTGGGTGTGTGTGTCTTGAGAGGGAGAGGGGGAGAATGGAGGGGGAGATGGGGGAGGTGGATGGGGAGATATCTGGGATCAATCAGTGGGTTTGGTGGGGCTAAGCGATGGCCTGGGGAATGAGGTTTGGACTTTTGGGTATGACGAGGCTGCGAGGCGAGGCTGGGGAAGTTTGAAGGGAAGGTGGTCATGTGATGGATGGTCCCGTTGGTGCCGGTGATGGATGGTACTTGGAGCAGCTTTGGAGACGGGAAAGTCGGGACGATAAGGGTTATGGGGATTGTACTGCCATTGTGAGGTTTTATGGGGTTTAGAAGGATATAATTAAGGAATATAAGTCTATTTCACTATTAATTATTCAGAACAATAGAGGAATTGCCCTCAATCCTGCGTTGCGTCACCAACCAACAGGGGGCATATGTACTCGAGTACGTATGTTGCAGCACGCAAATCCACCTTTGGACCCAATATAACTAAACTCCCTTATCGCGCCCGTTCAAATCTCAAAAGCTCCCTTTCGACCCCAAACACACATCCTTCTCTTCTCCTACACTCCTTATCTCCTTTACAACCCCCCCTCCTCATCAACGACTTCAAAACCGGCCATCTCGCCAGAGGGTCACCTACCTACAGACTTTACTCCTCTCCTAGAGTTTCAACAACTTTTTCCTCGCCCATCCGAGTCGCCCGGCGTGAAACGTCAGCCCTAACAAAGGGAAAAATCCACCTCCTTCTCCTGAACAACCCTCGACTCCCTCAACACCAAACACACAAAATGTCCAGCAACAAAGCCTCCCGCAAGAAGTCGCCCACGCGCAAGGGCGCCTCGCGCTCCCCAGCTCCAAAGGAGAAGGTGAGCGCCGAGCAGCCCCTCCTGAATGGCACCGGCGCCGCCGCAGTAGCCAGCAAGGAGGAGCATCCCTACGAGAATATTTTCCTCTTCTGGCCCAACATCATCGGTAAGTCGTCCACCTCCCCCATCTCCCATCAATACCAACCCTTGCAGAGCACTAACAATAACACCCCAGGCTACGTGCGCATCGTCCTCGCCCTCGGCTCCCTCTACTACATGCCTCTCCATCCCCGAACCTGCACAATCCTCTACAGCGTATCCTGTCTCCTCGACGCGCTCGACGGCTATGCGGCGCGATATTTCAGCCAGTCTACCCGCTTCGGCGCTGTGCTTGATATGGTGACGGATCGCTGCACGACGGCGTGTCTGCTTGTTTTCCTCGCATCCGCGTTCCCGCGTTGGTCGATCGTGTTTCAGGGACTTATCTCTCTTGATCTCGCGAGCCATTACATGCATATGTACGCTACGCTTGTGATGGGTGGATCGGGAGAGAGCCATAAGAAGGTTGATCGTAGCCGTAGCTACATCCTGAACCTCTACTACACGAACAAGGTACTTCCCCCCCCCCATCAAAACCACCACGACATCCCCACTAACCCCACCCCCCTCCAGACAGTCCTCTTCCTCTTCTGCGCCCTCAACGAAATCTTCTTCATAGCCCTCTACCTCCTCTCCTTCTCCTCCCCCCTCCTCTCCCCCTCCCTCCTCCAACTCAACGACGCCACCTCCTCCACCCCCGGCACCCTCCAGCCCGGCAACCCCTCCCACCCCTCCGCCGCCTCCCTCTTCGCCAACCCCTGGTCCGCAGGCGCCCTCGAGCTCGCCCGCGCGAATAAGCTGGATTCCTTCTGGCCCTGGGTTCTGGCTGGGGCTTCGTTCCCGGTTATGGCGGGGAAGCAGATTATTAATGTGGTGCAGCTTGTTAAGGCGAGTCGGTGGTTGGGGGAGGGGGATAGGGAGGAGAGGCGCGTGAAGGGGCTGCCGCTGCCGAGGAAGAAGTAGGCTGTTCTATCCTACCTACATGCGGTAGACAGCAGGCAGAGCGTCGATATGACGCGTGGATGAAATGGGCGAGGAGCGCCTAAGGGCTTGAATCTTGCCAAAGCGGGGGAAGTGAAAGGAGTGGAGTGGAGTGTACATCATGGGCCATTTAGAGACTACGGAGAAAGGGTCACGGCACGGGCGGACGGCATCGACGCTGTTCTGATTATCGGCGTTTATCACGGATCGGCGGCAATAGGGGATGAATTCGACGGCCGCCACCCCAGCAGCGACGCAAGGAGGAGGAAAGGAGGCGCCGGAGGCACAGTAATGACGCGCGTTTATGTGTGTGTGTGTGCGTGTGTGTGAATAAGCTTGTTGGCAAATGGAGGGGCAGGCAGGCAGGGTGGGGGAGACAGGATCAGGCTCCACGCTCTTTTCAAAGCCGTCTTTTGTGTGGTGTGATGTGTGGGTGGCGGGTTTGTTTCGGGATGGTACATATGAACCTAGTAATTCCTCGTAATGCACAATTAATTCTTCTTCTCTGCATGGCGGGCTGGCGCTCGGGAGTGGTTGTGTTACGTGAGGCTCGGGAAGGGTTAGTGGGTAAGCATTCTGTGGCACCACAGGACGGAGGTTTTTTTTGGGGCTGGGAAGGGGGGGGGGTGAAGATTATGGGTGGTTCACTGCTTGTACTGACTGTACTTTGTACTACAGCTGGGCGTCGTTTGTAGCTCTTGACATTTTTTAAAAGTAGCTAAGCTCAGCGTGTTTAAAGTACGAAGTAATGTAATATCCCATACGTTGGGATGACAAACATATCGAATCAAGTTTGGTCCCCTCCTTCCAACCCATCCTCTCGATGTGAGGAGAATAATATGCACCTGGTCTCCTTCAAATCTCTTCGATCAAGATATGTCCACCATTCCTAGCCATACTTCAATTTGTTTGTCCCCTGTCCTGTCCTCCCCCCTCCCAAATATCCCGACCATCAATCAAACATACCAGGTGCCTTTGCCTCAGCACATAAATAAACTAAAATTAAACTTAAACATCTCTTCCCCCCACAATCATTGCTGTTTGCTGTGTTGGTTGTAACCCCCTCCACAAGAGAGAGAGCCTAATAATACTCCTTATCCCACTTCTTCGGGTGCCTTATAACCGTCCCCGGCGGATGTCCATCAGCCCCAAACCGACACCCAAACGCCGCACAAACCCCCTCCTCACCCTTCCCATTCCCCCCCACAGCCGCGAGATTCAGCCCCACGCTGGGACAATGGTGACCATAGATGCAGTACTCGACATCGCAATCCTGGCCGTTCACGCAGGGGTTCAAACGCGTTAGGTAGGCGATGGCTTTGAGCTCCTCCTCGGTGGCTTTGTGCTTGTGCTCGAAGACGCATTCGTCGCCTTTGGGGCATGGGCCCCGGAGGTAGTGGTTATTGCATAGCTTTGTGTTTCCGGCGCGGCGCTTGGTGCGCTCTAGGACGACGGCGGAGATGGTGAGGGTGGGATCTAGACCGCGGTCTCCAGGCACCCAGTCGTCGAGTTTAGGGTGGGGCGTGACGATGTTGACAGCCGCAGCGGCCGCGGCGCCAGAAGTGCCGTTCTTGAGAGTCACAGGAAACACCATGGGAGGAGGAGTAGTAAGAGGGATGCTAGTAACGCCTGCCCAGGTATTTGGCGGCGTAGGGCTCTGATTGCGACCATTACCTATAGCTTGTAGCTGCGCCGGTAGCAGCCCATGCGACAGCTGCTGGAATTGGCTATAGGGTGATTGGCGCTCGATGAGCTTATCGTTGCGGAAGATATGGTCAAAGTTTAGGACGCGGGTGCCTGTGGCGGCGAGCTCGCGCACGATGGGGGTTCCCTCGATGATGGAGACGCGGCGGGTGGTGGATTCGTCGCGCAGGACTTCGTCGAGGAAGGGGGCGTAGCCGGCGTCGTGGGAGACGCCTAGGAGGATTTGTTTGCAGTTGTGGTTTCGGATATTCCATCTTGTGGCCTCTGTAGGGAATGGTTCGTTAATTCAAGTTGTCACACGATCAAGCCCGCCGCGGCTCCTGGGGGTTGCGAGCATACCTCTAATCTTTGAATCCGCCCTCTCCTTGCCATGCCCAACATCAATAAAGTCAAACGAGGCCTTGCCCTGCGTAAAGCCTAAGGTGAACTCGCGCAGGTCCTCGGGATTATCCAGTATGCCAACGCGCTTCATGGCTTTGGCCAGGCCAGAAACGTTCGCAAAGATTTTAGCTATAACTTCGACGTCGTCGGGTATATTGGGGCATTGTTCGAGGGCGGCGTTTCGGAGGGCATTGGCTGCCTTTTTACCGCCTTCGAGACCTTGTCGTATATATTCTTCGTGGAACTGGTGAGGGTAAGAGGTCAGTTGTTGGATCATGGCTGAGACAGAAATGGGCAAACGGGGGTCCTTACAATGGTACCATCACCGTCAATTAACACAATTATGTAGGGATTTCGGTTCTGTTCTTGTGAGCTAATGGCCGCGACCATGGAGGAAGTGTGAGCTGTAGAACCTTCAGTGATTCATTGTCGGTATTATATTGTCCCAGTCGCTGGCTTGTAACAGTCAACTGCTGCTGCATCTCCCTACGACTACGCCTGGCATCGTCCAAGTCCAGCTGTGCATCTTCTAGCTCTTTCGAAAGGCGATCGTTCTCGCCGCGGAGGTCGTTTTCCAGTTTATCAATGTAGACAAGGAGATCCTATGGGGGGTTCGTGCCTGTCAGCTTGGTTCGTTCGAGGGCCAACGGGGTGGAGTGGTTGGCCACCAACCTTTATAAAAGAGACAGATTCTTCTTTTTGGGCCTCAATAATGCGATACCGATCAAGGAATTGGGCCATTGCTCGGCGTATGTGCTCGAGAGTGTCGAGCTCACTCAAGTGAAGGTTTGGTGAATTGGAGACCCGTTTGGAGCCTCGCGGTGGTCTATGGACTCTGGTCGGACTATTTAAGTTTATTATGAACAAAATCTTTTGCAGTCAAACTGTTCTTCAGGTAGGGAAGATTAAAAGATTAAATAGGATATTCGGTGGTGAAGTAATGTTTTCCAGATGGGTTTGGTTGGGGAGTAAGAAAGTTGCAATTAAGTAACTTTTGGTGTTACGACAAGGTGACTTTTGCTACTTTAAGTGACTTTTGTGGTTAACCACAGCCGTTTATCTCACGTTAAGTTTGAGCCAAACCGCTGGCGACACGGATAAGACGAGGTAGCAAACAGGGATGCGGGCATCAACGGTTGAATATTCAGGGACCTTTTTGTTTTTAGTTTTACAGGAGGGAAAGCAGGTTTATATATGTATTAATTTTATATCTGCTATTACATTTACCATTACACCTTCCCATTGCATTCTATTACACCTGAATTTGAGGTGCGACGGCCAAAAAAAAATATGAAGGAACCTTATCAGACCGTACCTATCTATCTGCCATTACCCGTTCGGGAACATCAACTCCAACGACGTACAACAGAGCAGATCATGCCAAAAACAATACCTTCACCGCAATATACAAAAACAGTAGCCCATTCTATTCCACGCATACTGAAAACGGAAATCTGTTATCTCCACTCTGTTGCCAGTCACACAATCCGCTGCCTAGAAACCAACCCTGCGCGGTAAACCCGTTGGAATATACGCGCCAGCTATTCGCGCCGTGTATTAATATCCCCGTTTCACACCCCGCATCCCTGCCTAAACAAACATACTAAGTTGGTCATGTGCACGAAAGCTCAAAATTAAAAGCCGGTTTAAAGCTCGAGAGTGGGGTTCTGGTCTCAGGCTCGACTGTTTGTGTGGCAGTCATCACCAGTGTTAGCAACGCCTTCAAATTCTAAAATTATCCACAAGCGCCTATTATCCAAGTGTAAAGTTGAACATCCATGTTATTTTTTTATATGTTTTGCAATCTGGAGTATTGCAAGTATCAAAAGAACAGAAAATCCAAAAGCATACATAATCAAACAATACCAATCCATCCCCAACCAACCAACCCTAGCCGCCCGCCCCCAACCTTCGTATTATATAAACCCCGTATTAACCCACAACCATCTCAAACACCTTACTCCACCCCCGCCATAGCCGCTGCAGGATGGCTAGCAGGCGGGTCCTTTTGCAGCACGTGGTGGCCCTCCCTTTCAGCTACCTTGGTGGTGCCGTGGCGCGACACACCACTACCAACATAGGTTTCGTCGCCGAAGGCAGCTTCGTTGGCATTCTGTGCACCGCCGCTGTAGGCAGAGTTGCTAGCCCTCGTCTCCTTCCCGCCATAAGCAGCGCTGTTGGACGCTGTTCCATTGGTGGCGGAGGTGTCGTAGGCAGGCGCGTTACTACCGTAGCCTCCCTGCGCAGCACTGCCCATCCGAGGATCATTCTCGTAGCCACCATACTCAGCATCGCGAGTCTGCGCGTCCTCACCATCAGCATAGGCAGTATTGTTCTTCTCCTTGTGGTTGTGGGATTTGTGGTTCGACTTCGTCGTCTCTTTGGTGTGGTTGGTCGTTGTCTCCTTGTGGTTCGTCTGCTGCTGCGCCTTGGAGCTGCGTGGGCTAACTTGGTCATAGAGGTGATCTTGAGTTGGAGCGCCCTTGTCTTGGGCGCTTTGCAAGTTGTAGTCTGGAGCTACTCCCTCATGGGCCTTCGTACCTTGCGTTCCGCCGGCAGCTAGTCCCCCTGCAGCAGCTCCAGCGGCAATGGCGCCGCCGGTAGTAGCTGCTCCATGGGAACCCGATTTTTGGGTGCCAGCCGTTCCGGCAGAAGGTCCATTGGCATATGACTCGTTGATTCCAGTGCCGTATGCCGCCTGGTTAGTCGCACCACCACCACCACTACCATAAGCCCCTTGACCCATTCCACCCCTATCCATAACCTCCTTCTCCGTAGACTTAGCCCAAGCAGACGAATCCGCATTGGCAGCAGAAGCACCCGTCAACGGCGTTCCATTAGGCCCCACAAGCCCACCAGTGAAAGCCGGCACATCAGCCGTGCTAGGCATGCGATTGCGATACGCAAGATCAGCAGCCTGGCCATGGCCAGCCGTTGATCCCGGTACCGACGGCTGTTGTTGTCCAAGCCCAGTACCTGCTACGGAACCAAGGGGTGCTTGGCCGGTAAGGTCGGTGTATGGTTGGGGCTTGTCGCCTTTGCTGTGTCTTTTCTTGTCTTTGCCTAGGTCTGGGTGGGAGTGTTAGTGCTTGCTTTACAATAGGAGATGGATGGACTTACGGAGGAATCCTAGGATACTAGAGCGGCGGCTGGGCTTCTCCTCCTTGGCATGTTTGGCTGCCTGCTGCTCAGCCTGTGGAGCGTGCTGGGTGCCGTAAGCTTGACCTGCCGCCGCAGGCTGGGCGGCATAATCCTGCTCCGCCGTAGTCGGCCTGCCCGCATAGGCTTGACCCTGTGAGGCCCGGGCCGCATTGGCCTCATTTCTGCGTAAGGCCGCGGCCTCCTCAGCACTGATTCCCGCAGCGGCCATGGGCAAACCATAGCGAGGATCTTTCACTCCCTTGCCATAGTCGTTTCCAGGAGGAACGTCGACATCAGCATACTTGGCTGCTGTGGGTTTAGCCGCGTATGCAGATTCATCGAGTCTTTCGGCTGGGGCCGCCTTGGCCACAGATTTCTTAGCAGCTTTATCGGATTTTTGAGCTTCCTCGGCGCCTTGCACCCGAGACGTCCTGTATGCGGGGTCATCGACATCGCGAGGTTGTGCCCTGTCTGTCTTCGTGCCCTGATAACCAGCATCTGCCACGGCAGCACCAGCCACGCCAGCTCCCACTACCCCAGCACCCTTGTAGCCCGTTTGGTCACCACTAAGGGCGTGGTCGGCCTCAGACTTCGTAGTTGCAACCTGAGGCTGTCCCTGGGCTCCGTAGCCAGCCGGGTGTTTGTAGCCCAGCCCATAATCCTCAGCCGCCTTCGGGTCGATGTATTTCGTGCCATTAGGCAGGGTGATGCTAGCAACGCGTGGTTCTCTTTCATGAAATTTGTCAGCTGTATATGCGCCACCGCCGCCGGGGGTGTGTTCATACGCGTTCTCGGACGTTTTAACGCCGCCTTCATAGTTTGGATCGATTATGCTCGCCAACCGAGTCCTGTACTGGCCGGACGCCGTACGTTCTACCGTGTGGTGGCCCGATACTGTTCTTCCCACGACTTCACCATGGGGTGAGTCCGTCTCCAGGGGCACTATCGTGGCACTTTTCTTCGTAGTACCTCCTGAACCTGCTGCGCCTGCTGCTGCTGCCGCGCCAACAAGTCCAGGAGCTGCTGCACCCTGGCTGCTACGACCAGCAGTACTCTCGCGGTCATAGCCCGGAGCAGTCCTAGTAGCAGGCGGCGGGGAATAACCAGCGCCTATGGCCTCAGCTTGAGCATTGTGTGCTGCTATCTTGGACTCCTCAGCGCCTCCACCAAGCCGAGGATCAACAGCCTGCTGCGTGTAAGGGTTTCGACTCTCCTTGTGCTCGCCAGATCGCTGTTTGCGGTGGCCGTTGCCGTTGCCGTTTTTCTTCTCCGTTGCAAATGACTCCCTTGCTAACTTGCTTTTCGCAGCTCGTTCTTTCTCGGCTGCTAGGTATTCATCTCCGGTCTTACCGTAATCCTGTGCGGTTGAGGGTTGGCTGGGGATCGAGTCCCGCTCCCTGTTGTAGATTTGAGGTTGGCTACTGGCTTGACCATAGTAACCACCACCTGTCGAGCCTGGTACCTCGCGGCCAGTATGCTCATATTGGCCGCCGCCACCAGACCCATACAGGATCTCATCCTCGACGTGCTTGCCGGGACTCCTGGGGATCGCATTAGACAGTGCAGAACTAAAGGGCAGAGGGGTAGGATCTTTCTCACAAGATGCTCTTAAGTTTTTCCATGATTAATACCGTTTCAGATGCTTTTGGGTTGTCAAGGATGTTGGGAAGGAGAAAGGAAAGGCACAGGGGTAAAGAGAGAGGGGATGATAATATCGGGAAGGATGGCAAATAAATGGTAAGGTAAGAGAGGGCAGCTAGTTATTCATCACCTTGTAGACTACGTAACCAAGGGAAGGCAAGTGAAGCCTTACCAAGGGAATGTCTCACATATCCAGATTCCAAGCAAGAATGATGATGCATTGATCGCGTCAGCGGTTCCCCACAATCCGGTAGATTCCCCTCGATTCCCCTATAACCCCTACCTTTAGCATACTTTAGGCCACTTCAGGTGTACCAAGTTCCAATGGATTCCAATGGGATGGTCCGGATCCAGTCTTGTGAGGAACGGCCTAACCACGTTCTCGTCCAAGAATTTCAGGGCGAGCTGAGACAGGGAAGATAGCTTTTAGATGGGTAGTGGACTGGACTGGCTGGAGTGCATTGGACTGGCTCAACTTTTTGATAGTAGACGTCATAACCCCTCCTTCTGGGTCTGTTCGTAGCAGGTATTCTGCCACCGCCTTGAGCTTGGAACCAGGTCTGCTTATGTAAGCATATTTTTCGCACAAACAGAATTGATATCACGTGCACCGAGGCACTGGTGAACCCAGGAACAACTTCGAAGAGTATCCCATCGTATGGCAGCAAAATCTCCAAAATCCAGTATAATGCCATGGATTTATTGATATTAAAATTCGAATCTACAAAGTCATAAGCACCACAATCTTCTGTCTACCATGTACGTACCGCTCTCCTGATCAAAAAGAATCGCTTCTTTTCCTTCCCTGGGTTGTTGAAGCCCGTGATAAAGAACGCCAAACGCTGGACGTACAAGTTGATATCTCTCGCCCCTTTGCCCAATTAAAAAACGCCGCGAAAATATCATGCAGCGCTGTAGACATACACCTCGTGCGAAACATCTATGCCGCTTCTCTCTCATCTCTCTCATCTTTGTGGAGAACCGTCTCCTTTCCCTTCGTAATCAAGACCAAGCAAGCGTCTACTCTTCCTGTGCCCATCGCCTCTCCCGCAGCGGCATCTCCTCTCCCTCCTTCTCCCTCGTCCCCTCCGTCTCTCCCCTCCAGGCGTAGTACTCTCCCAGCCTCACTTCGGCGTAAGATGCGTAGTCGAAATCGATCTGTGAGATGACCGACTGGATGATAGCCCAGATGCCCCAGTACAACCCCGGAACACCACGGAACAAGTCCACGCTCTCAAACAGCGCCTGTGCCTCAGTCTCCAACTCCTCGCTGGTCTTGGCGACGTTGAGGTGCGCAAAGTAGCTCGCAACATACTCGCGGATGAAATCGCGCCTCTGCGAACGGGTCGGCAAGACACTGAAGTCGCAGTCAAATCCTCCCCACTCCGCGAAGTGATTCGCGATATCAAAAGCCGCCGGCGACGGAACCGCATACTCGTAATCAATAAACGACACCGACGTAACCGGCGTCTTCGCCGCAACCCCATTCGCCTCCCCCTTCTTCGTAGGCTCAACAATCACATTCCCACTCAACAAATCGCAATGCGCAAACACCAGACTATTCTTCCCCAACCCCGGCCTATCGCTCAACTCCTTAACCGTCCGCTCAAGCTCCCGCTGCAGCTCCGCCTGGCGCGCCCTCTGCGCCTCCGTCGCAGTCGGTAAGGCATAAATCCACTTCTGCGTCACCGTCCACACATTCGGCGCTACCTTCCCTGGCGCAACACCATCAATCTTCCGCTGCACCTCTGGGTCCCTCCGCTCTGTCGGAACCATCGCCTCCATCGCCTCGCTCGCCACCTCTTCCACCGGCACCCGGGTGTTGGGAAGACACGGCACAACAGCGTGCCACTGCGCCAGACGCCGCGCAACTGCCGTGTACACCTCCTTGATCCTCAGATCCCCCGGCGCTGTCACAGACCCCGAGATGTACCTGTACACCATGCCATTGTTGAAGCGGGCGAGCAGCTGCGGCGCCAGCCCATGGCCCATCAGTAGCTCATGATTCTGCGTCTCGCGCTCCCTGTCGATAATGAGGTCTGTGCCCTTCCCATACGCACGAAGGAGCACCGCACTGTCATCGATCTCCTGTTTAGACAGGCCGGGGCGCACATTCATCGCCTTGAGGAGGGTATTCGTAATGCCATCCGTGAAGCGGACGAATTCGATTTTGCCGTCCGTCTTCTCCCAGTCGGGAAAGACGGAGAGGATGAGGCGGAGGGCGGAGGACTGCGAGTCCGACGGCGAGTAGGTGAGGGGGATGAAGCGCACGGTCGAGGTGCTGTGCTTGCGGGACACCATGGTGGGGAGTGTCGGTGTCCGGTTGCGCGGACGGAGAGGGTCGGTCAGGATGGAGGAGGGTGGTGTATACAGGCGATTGAGCTGGGAGTCTGTAGTCTTACGGAGAAGTGTCAGTAAGGCAACTCACAGTCGATCGCCGGCCAAGGGAGCGTGTAACCTGGGAGGTTGGACGTCGGGAATCGCCAAGGTGGAGTACACGTACTCGCCTCTCTCACAACAAGGTCGTTTCACTCAGACAAGGTATGTGGAATCTATCTCTCTCTCTCTCTCTCTTTCTCTTGGACAACAATATATAGGGATAATCGAGGAACAGAAATTGGTAGTGCCGAGGGAGCGAAAAGCGTACTTTATAGGTGTTTAGTGGAAAGTAGGAGTTGTTATCGCAAGAAACCCCCACAAAGCAATATCAACCAGGACAAGTTTACGTTCCCTTTTCCATCCGACAAATAATGTCGCGTGCCCCTCACCGTCCATTGTCGCTAACGTCGTCTAGTGGGGTTGAGCAAGCCTTGTTTAGGCATGGTGCCGCGTGGATTAACCCGTTAAATCCGTTAAGAGCTAGCGAGAACTTTGTTATTCGAGGACGGGCAGACGAGCACGTGCGTGAGTGCATAAATTGGGAATTGTGCCATTTCTTGAAATTTGATGATTTTACGAAATTCCCGTGACTAGATTGCTTTTTTTACAATTGTTATAACCTTTGTCTGTGCTAAATGGGTTTTCTACATGTTCTTCTTCTCCTTTGTTCTCGAACAACTAGTACCTGAAGTTGACCTTGCTAGTCCTCCTCTCACGGATCCAATCCGTCGCCTTCTTCACCTCGTCCTCCCTCGGCAAAGTTGCCCGGCCCAAGCTCCAAAGCTTTGAGCTCTCCAGCGCCGGTAGTTCCTCCAGATCAGCCGTCTTGGATTTCCGCCCCGTAGCAGGCGAAGGCGCGCTGATTGGCTCGCCAAAAAGCGCAATTGGTGCTGAACGCTGCGCCGGAGTGCTCGTAGATGGCTCCCAGAGACCCTTAGACGAAGAAACGGGCTTTGGTTGCGCTGGAGCCGGCGGCGTCCATAACCCGGTGTTGATAACTTGAGGGACCGCAGCCGGCTGGGCCGAGGGTGACTCTGTGAAGGATTCGTGTAGCCAGCTACGCACGGTGGCGGTAGCAGCCACGGGCTCTGTGGCCGACCACAGGGCAGTAGAATTGAGTTTTGGCAGCTCCGTAGATATCTTTGCCGACGACTTCTTGAATGCTGGGCTAATGGTGGGAGTAATGCTCGTTATCATTTTTGGATTTTGTTGTTCTGATTGAGAGCCGCGAGGCTGCCAGAGGTCTTTAGACGAAGAAGAAGAAGTGGGGCTCGATGGCGATTGTGCGGGAGGCGCCCACATGATGGGAAGAGATTGAGTCACAACCAACTGAACCTGAGAAACCGGGGAAGCTTCGTGTAGCCAGCTACGAACAGTAGCCGTGGCAGCAACCGGCTGTGTCACCGACCACAGGCTTGTAGAATCGAGTTTTGGCAACTCCGAGGAAATCTTCACCGATGACCTCTTGAATGCTGGATCAGCGACGGGAGTAATGCTTGCTACCTTGCTTGCAACCTGTGATTTTTGTACAGACCAGAGAGGTGCGGATTTCTCAGATGGTCTTATAAGAGAAATTGCAGTTGACCAAAGGCTCTTCTTGGTTGGGCTTTGAACCGGTTTGACGGCCTTTTGTTCTGATGCTTGCAAAGCTTCCTCGAGCGCATGCGCCCACATTTCCTTTGTAGCCCCGAGTTTCTTGACCGGGATAGCAGATGCTTTGATAGCCTCTTTCAAGGCGGCATCCCATTCAGCAGGTGTCGCAGCGTTCATTGCTCTTGAACGTGGCTTTGTCTTCTTTATTTCCTTGGCCGAAAACGATTCCACAAGCATGAATGGCACATCCATAGCGATAACATTTCGCTCGCTCTGGAGGCTAGAAGCCTTTGTGCTGACAGTCCTTACTGAGTACTCGTCCGACTCAGTCGCCATTCCTGGGGAAGTATTCCCCGAGGAAGTGCCAATGGAAGGGCTCGTAGGGCGGACAGTAGACTCAGAGATCCAGTCGAATGTGAAAACGGACGCGCGACGGCTATCAGACCACAGCTTGTTTGAAGAGATTATTAGCAGAGGCGCCGTGTTTGGACGAGTTTTGGTGAACATGGCAATTGCTGCAGGCTCTTGGGTGGTGACATCTCTGACATCCTTGGAGGCATCAAGAGTGAAAAGCCCGCTCGAAACAGCAGCCACCTTAGCCTTAGGCGGTGTCCAAAGGTAAGACGTCGCCTTGGAAGCAGAAGCCTTTAGAGCTTGCTTCTTCTTGAAGGCGACAGTGTCTCTTGGGCCGCTTGGTAGGTGCGATTTCCCATCCCACCAAGCAGATCTACCATCCGGACGAATGTCCGTGATGAATGCTTCTGGCTCGACTGAAGAAGTGGGGGGGACTGGGAATTGCATATGTGTGCCTCCAAGCGGGGTAAGGGCAAGAGCCTCCGGGTCACTATCCATAGGGCTCTTTGGGTTCGGGCTCTTAGGATTAGGACTCAATGGCATAATAGGCATAAACCTAATAACCGGCGCCCTGCCAGCTGGGACCACCTCGTCGTCAGAGTCGTCGTAGTCTTCAATAATTCTAATCTGCGGCAGCAGGCTGTGCCTGCTGGGGACCTCTGACGAATCTAGAAGATTGGCGATTTCCCAGAGGGTAGAGTCATCGAATCCATCGTCGCTGGCCTCATCACAGGGAGAGTCGGCGTCGAGCGAGGTAGAATCAGAGTGGTAATCTTGGTCGTCGTAGTCATCGAAAAATGACGACGAGTACTCCTCATTAAAATCGTTGGATCCAAGTGTGTTTGGGAGCAACAGGCGCGGGAGGTTAGATATAGTAGGCAACGCGGGTTGGTACACCGCCTGGTCACTCTTTTCCCCCCACGGGAACTGGAATATGCCTAAAGTGTCCCTTTTGTGTGGTAGTGGGCTAGGGCTTTCGACTAGTGACAAAAGTAATTAGTATGTAAAATAATAAGAGGATTACGATCAAATGGAAATAAGTGCATACCGATATCAGGTAAAAATGTCATTGCTCTGGACTTCCGGATGGGCTTTTGAGTCTTAGGGCGGGTTACGATACTTGCGGGTCGTGTGTTCTGAGAGCGCCAGAGTCCAGGTGTCGGACGGACACGGGTAGGAGTTGGCATATACCACATGTGCAGGCTTTCTAGGTGAAGAGGCTCGATTGTTCGTCGTTGTGCTGGTCTAACACATAAGGCGGCAGGCTCAGGCGAGGATGGGCGAACCTGGGTAGGCTCCTGAGGGAGAGTCCACATGAGGCCAACTACCTCTACGGTCTTTGGAGTGCAAGGCTTCCAGAGATGAGGTTTACCTGTACGTTGATTCGGACATGGGATTGCCACTACAGCACAGCCTCCAGCAACTACTGCTCTAATAGAAGCTTGCTTAGCGGTGACAACCTTCGCTGTTGATAGCGAATTTGAGAATGACGGCGCGTTACTAGCATATGACCTTTGAGCCTCCTCCAACTTGTCTTTCCACAGCCCCGGCTTTGCAATCTCCCCATTGCGCGTGCTTGTGACAGTAACAATGTTCTGGGCAGCCTCCACAATACTCCTAACTCGAGCCTTTCTCGCTTCCTTGATAGAAGCAGTATTGACTGAAGTGATAGAAGCAACAGAGTTGCGCCTCGTAGTCCAGGGAGTGAAATCTTCAGAACTCTTAGAGTCGCGATCAATGTTCTCATGAAGCTGTTGCCATCTGTTCTCCTGCTCTCCAACCTCCTTCTCCATCTCAGCAAGAAGGTCATCCCGCTGGTCCTGGGTAGCGTCGCCAAGGCTAGACGACCTATTACGGATAAAAGGTAGCATATCAGGCTCCTCGAGCTGCTTTAACTGGGCCTGGATTTCTTGCAAGGCCCGGTTAGGCGTATCTATCACCACAGCTGGTAGTGGCTTTTGAGCGAGCGAGGCCTTATTCTTTGCAGTTCGTAGAATAAGAGGGGTAGGTGGCACTGATTTGGAGCGGGAGTGGTTCTGTCTAGTCGAAAACGCTGGGATTTGATCGCCGATACGGATGTGCCAGGTGTCGACGGTGGGGGTTTTGACGGTGGGAGTCTTGAAGCCTTCGGTTCCGAAAGTCTGCGATGAGTCGTGGAGGAATGAGGTCGGGCCAGCTCTAGTTATAGAGGCTTCCGTAGGGTTATAACCCATCATTATTGACATGAATTTGTGGTCTTTAAGGAGCGAATCCGCGGTGCTCGAGGATGAATCACGTTGAGCGGTGTATCCCTTTGGGAGAGCAGGTAACGGCTCATGCAACCAGTCGGCATCTTTGACCGCATTGCCGTCGTCGGAGCTGTCGGTCGTTTCCGTGAACGAAGAGTACATTTTCTGAGATGGAATACTAGACTTTCTGATTTGAACAACATCATTGCCTACGTCAGGAACAGTAGCGTTGAGGGTGCTTCTGTACGTATCTCGTTGTATGAGTTGCCGTGTATGCTTTTTCGGCGAAAGGTTGCCCTTTGTTTCGACAGGTAATATGGAAATGATAGTTGATCTTCTTGATGATCTACGGCTAGCGAACTCATCTTTGCTTATGGCTTCAGGCGCATTGTCGGTAGACATAGACAACACAGACATACTGCTGGGTAGAGACGGAACAGATGATCGACGTTGCGATTTGAAAGTACCAACTGGAGGCATCGGAAAGAGCATCGAAACCTTTTCGTCATTTGTCATGTTGTGAATATGGTCCTTCAGCAGTCCACGCATCTGAGCAAGATCTGCGGGTGGCGCGGGTAGCGGTGGCAGCGATGTAGGGCTTCCAATGTGGGGAGCTCTCAAAACCGAGGAACTGGATCTGTTGCGTCTATGGTTTGGCGAAGACTCACTTGGAAAGAACACGCCCTCCGAGTCTCTAGTCTTCTTGTATGGGCGCGCCCGATGCAAGATTGAAGGCTTTGCGGCGAGCCCGAGGGATTTCGACCTGTCCATGGGGGCTTTAGGTTTCTTTGAAAAGTTCGGTACCTCATTAATGATTGAGTCGACCAGTCCAGGATCATCGTAAACGATGTCCTTCATGAACATGATAGTTTGTCGCTTTTCAGGCGTGGGTGGAAAGTCCTTCATCTTTGGATTCGACGGCAAGGTGTTGGTTATAGCAGGCTTGTAGTATTGCCTTTTCTCATCAATATCAAACCCATTCAACTGGCGTGGAGATCTCTTCCGTACGTCTTTAAGGCCGGGAGACAGGTTTGAAGAACTAGAACTTCCATTCGAGCTCACGGAGCTTTGAGAATTCTGGTATTTCAAGTCTTTGTAGTTTCCAGATGGCTTCTTGCGGACCGTACTGATACTCCTCTTCAAGGCTTCGGAAGGATCTAAACCAGTTGGCGGCGCAGGAGCGGGGCGAGTGGCCACCAGCATCCGCCGACTGAGCGCCTCTTCACGCCGAGCTCGTTCGTTAGCTGCTGCCGTAGCAAGATCCACGGTCTGCATTCTTAAGGGTGCGCCGGAAGGTTCATCCGTGTTAATCAATATCGGCTGAGAGATTGCAAGTTTCCTCGGGCCAGATTGCTGTTTGGAGCGGCTGAAGAAAGACCGCTTCTGTTTCGCATCCGGATCCTCGCCGTCCCATATAGGCCTCGATCTTTGAACAGAGGGGATGACAGGAAGTGGGGCTGATATGGTAGTAGTCACGCCGCCCATAATACTTGTGGAAGTCCCAAGCGAGCCTCTTTCGGTGGGGGAGTCTTCTGACAAGACTCCAGTAGCAATATCGACAGATCGAGTATTGACCATAATATTCCCGAAATTCGATTGTGGCCCATCGCGATAACTTTGTAGCTGTGGCGAATCGCCGGGGGTACTCGATGGGTTCACAACGAACAGTCGTCCATTGGTGGCCATTCTATTACTAGACATTGGGGAGCCATCGCCAGTACTGGTCGAGCTGAAATGTGGCCGCGGTGGGGCGATGAACGGGGACTGTGATTCCGGAGTCTCAACTTCTGGTTCGCGCGGCGACAGCAATGCTTCAGACCATATCGCTGCGATAGTCAAGAGAATACCAAGGCCGGTTGCGGGAATGGCAGTGCGTAGCAATAGTATAATGGAAGAAAGTCCAAGGTGTAGAGTCACGCTCGTTCCAGTCCAAATAGCAAACCCAGCTGTGAAGAGGGCGAGGGCTTTTCCTTGTTCTTTGTTCGAGGTCGACTGTATTCCGTTGCTGCTGCCGCAGAACCCCAAGGTGAAGAGTCGTATCGCCACGAGGCCGAGGATGATGGCATCTAGACCGATGACAAGAATCGATACTGGCAACGCCTCAGAACGTGGCACGCACAATGGTGCATATTGTGGCCTTGTAAACACGACAAACACGATACCACTAACCGCCCTCGCTCCAATTAGAGACCCGAGACCATATTTCTCGGTCGACGACTTGGACACATGCGCAACAGTCCAGAGAAGAAAGGCTCCACTGAGCGTTCGTGCAGCTTGGTCGAAGAAGGTCGATGTTGCGATAGTGCCTTGACATATATTCGAGCTCCCGGAGGGTATCAAGAAATTAAGAAATCCAATCTGCGCCCACAGAGCAGAGGATAGAATGAACGTTATGAGGACCAGCCTCCGACGGTCTTGGAATATTGTTGAGCCATGACCGCTAAGATAAATAATAAATGAAGAGACTGCGGTTTGTAATAGTATACCACTGGATGATGGTTAGTAGTGGAGAGACAAACCCGATATGGAGATATGGAGATACCGACAATGAAAATGCAGCAGACAATGTCTGGATGCTGTCTGAGATAGCCATTACGCCGCAGACTGAAAGGAAGAAGAGATCAAAAGAGAATAAAAGCCCAGTCTATGGGTAACAAGAATGTAAGTCGTCACAACTGGCATGTCGCGTGCTACAACCACCCAGTCATGATTGATGAGCGCCGGCGTCAACAACAAGAGCGACGATGAGATGAGGATTCCAGATGGAAGAACTTGAGATGTGACGAGACTAAAGATAGAGTAGGGTTTAGGGGTCTGAGAGGAGGCAGTAGCTTCAACTTGGCTCGGAACATGACTCTCCACACAACAACACCATGATACATGGTGGCTTACCAGGCCTAGCCATGACGAATTTTCACTCACTGGGGAAACCTGGCTGTGGGCCACGGAGGCTGAACCAAGAGACAATTGGCAGGTTACGGAACAGAGGGCTCAGACATGAGATGCGCCGACGCTGTGCGAGAGGGGCGATCCCTGGTTTCTCTCACGGACCGGAACGAGGTTCGCATGATGTTTTTGATGTTTTCTAGTGTAGCGCGGCCCTGGTATTGGGTGTATTTGGGTGGTGGCGGATATGTCATGTTTCGGAAGCATGTTCTCAACGTCGTGAGTTTCGAATATGGCAAGGGACGAGACAAAGCCAAGAGCCAAGTGACTTTGGTGGATGGAACTGGTATAGGAGTAGAGTAGTATCGCACGACACGATGGAGGATATTGAAGGGCACGATTGTAGAATAGAGATTGAGCTTAGCTATGAATATATTGTTAGTAGTAGTAGTTGAAGGTTGATACTCTTCGCGGAACTGTAGGTGAACTCTCTGTTTATCGTTGTGGTTTCACCAAAAGTTGTCACGTGAAGTGCATGATATCACGTCATACACAGATTAACGTGCGTGTGTGTGGTGAGGTGGTTACACAACATGATATTATCACATGATATACCGGAGTCTAGTCAGGCACCAACTCCGTACTGAAAATGTATGAACTTCCTAAAATCGCTAACATCCCTAATATCCTAATATCCCTAACATCCCTAACATCCCTAATACCCCTATGAACAGGAGCAACGCCCCTTATGAAAGTATCAACCTATGAACAAACAACTGTTGTTTTAGACCGCCGGCAGATGATGTGACACCAACACATACAGCATACATTTATTTAGTGCTAGCTATTCGACTACTATTCGACTACTACTACCACCCTCTTACCTCTTACTACTACTACTTTTAAATCTAACTCTATCGACTCCAACGTGCATTTTATCATATGCAGAGTAATTTACATCGCCTATCGTTTACTGCATACACACACAGTATAATGGTATGTCACTGTAAAAATGCATGGGACCAACGCCCAGTTTGTATGGGAAACAACAAAATACGTGGCCGTGGAGGATTTTCCTAATACTCCCTAATGATGTCTCAGTCTCCAGGTCGGTTATGTCTGTCTCAGTGCTAGATACTCTATTCGTGCAGATATTCCGCATAGTCCACATAGTCCAGATACGCGCAGCCAAACAGAACATTCCCATCTTCCAAAATCTCCACTATGGCGGCAAAATAGGTAGACAAGAGTCGCCGATCTGGGAAAATCCATGTGCCCAATGTTGATTAGTCATCCGCGTAAACCTCGCTGCGACTTCTGCCGTCCCGTGTCTGCATACGGTAATATTGTACTTTTGTACTTTTGTACTTACAAAAGCCCACGGTCAGCCTTCTTGCGGGACCGGAACTCGTTTCCGCCCCTCACCCTTCCTCTCGTCCTTTTCAATTCGGCCCTGAGACATGCGAAAACAGGATATTCCGCCCCTCGACAACAAACATCTCACACTGCTCACCGACTCGCCATTTCCCGCCCTTACCCCGTACGAAGCGATGATACAGGAGTCTCCTTGCCGTCCCTTTCCCGGATTCTAGTCGCTGCGCCGTATCGACCTGCGTGTATCGGCGCCGAAATCCCAAGTTCACAACAGACGGACGGGCCGCTTCGACTCGGCGAGATGGCGGGAATGATGCCCGATCAACCATTTCCTGAATACCAGGCCGGCCCTGAGATATCTCCGTCTCTCGACGGCATGTTGAATCTCGAGGTCGAGCCTATGTTCCCGGAGTTCTGGGACATCCAGGACACCCCGCCATTCAGCCAGGAAGGCCTCGACCAAGCGCTATTGCCATGGAGCGGTCCTCCGATGGGCCTGGGCGCTCCTATGCAGCCCAATATCGAGTCATTACAGCAGCCAAGTATGGTGACGTTGTCGGTAGCGCAACAAGAGCTGCTGCGCAGCATCGCGATGCCGGCTCACCTCCAATACCCCAGCAGCACGCGAGAGAGCAGAAGTCCTCCTTCGGCCACCAGCAGACGCCAAAGCGAGTCGGTGACGATGTCATCGCCAGACCACCAGGGCCGAACAAGAAAACGAAAGTCGTCTACGGAGGGGAATGAGGAGGATCACTCAGCCGATGAGACAGGCCAGCGACCAGTCAAGAAGACGGCGCATAATATGATCGAGAAGCGGTATCGGACGAACTTGAACGACAAGATTTTGGCTCTACGCGACAGTGTCCCGAGTCTACGCGTCATGACGAAGAGCGCGCGAGGAAGTGATGGGAGTACGGAGGTTGAAGATCTCGAGGGGCTCATTCCCGCGCACAAGTTGAACAAGGTCAGTGAAGAGGCGCGATTAATGGCGAAAGTTAGCTAATTTGACAAAGGCAACCGTATTATCGAAGGCAACAGAGTATATTCGACATCTAGAAAAGCGATCGAAGCGCCTCGCAGAAGAGAACGAGTCTATGAAGGCCCGCGTAGCCGCGTTTGAGAAACTATTCCTGTCAGGTTCGATGGGCTTCAATATGACGCCTAACCCGACACCACCTCCCAACAACCAGTTCAACTTTGAAGAACAAATGCGATTCACAAGCGGCCATGTGCCAATGGGCGCTCAAATGCCGAACGGACAAATGCCCAGCGCACAGATGTCGAATCAACAACTCCCCAACAGACAACTCGCTCCAAACAACAACCACGGTGTTGTTGTTGGGCCTCCCCAAGACTTCAGAAGAGCGCACCGCCCTCCACCCATAAACCAACAAACATATCAAATCCACCAAGAGCCACAACCGCTCCCAAACCGGGCGCAAGGCGGCACCAACGCCTGGGGAGGACAAGGCGCCTACTTCGGCAAGATAATGGTCGGCTCCCTCGCCGGCCTAATGGTCCTCGACAACTTCAGCGAATCCCACTCATCCGGCGGCCCCTCCGAACAAAGAGGTCTCTTTGCCATCCCAACCCAACTCCTCACCAACGCCGCCAAATTCCTCAAATCATCCGGCGAAATCAACATCCTCGGCCACCACTCCTCCTCCGCCCAAACCCTCTCCTACCTCCGCCTCCTCCTCCTCCTCGGCGCCCTTCTCTCCGTTTTCCTCCCCTCCTTCTTCCGCCCCGCACAGCCACCACCCTCCCCCAAATCGACCACAAACGCAACACTCACCTCCCTCGCCCCAACCATCGCCTCCCCCCTCCGCCTCCGCCGCCGCGCCTTCCTCACAGCCCTCCAAACAGTCTGGATCCCCGCCCCAACCCCCCTCCTCTCCTTAGCCGCCCTAGCCCTAAAACTCACCAAACTCACCCTCCTCACCCTCGTCGGCGCGCCCGCCTACGCACTCCTAACAGGCTCCTCATCCCCATCAGAGACAGCTCGCATAAAAGCTTGGTCTATCGCCCTAGACGCCCAGCTCGTCGGGGGGGACCCCTTCGTCTCTCGCGCAAGACTAACTCTCACTTTACTCGCCTCCGCTACACTCCCCGCTACACCGACGCGGCTGATGCTGCAAGCGCTACACATCCGCATCCTCTTCCACGCCGCCCCCTTCCCCCTCTCCCAAACCCTCGCCGCGCACCTCGCTCGAAAGAAATGGTCCGCAGCCCGCGCCCTCCAGCTCATCACCGACGCCCTCCCCGCCACATCCACAGACATCTCCGCTGAACCTCTCCCACCGCACCTCCTCGCCCTCCTCGCTCAACCCGCGAACGCAGTCTTCTCAGATACAGCTATCAAAGCCGCACACGCACAAACATACAATACACCCCCCCTCCCCGCAGAGGACCGCGCTATACGCTCCCCCCTCGACGCACTCGCTGCTATCTTCTCTTCCCGCACGCTGCATAAAGCGCTGGAATCCTCTCTCGCATCCGCATCTACGGAAAAACTATCAACGCACCTCTCTACCGCCCTTGCTACCGCGCCGCCGGGATCAACACCACATCTCCGCGTCCTAACGGCCCTAGCACTCTTCCCCTCCTCCTCTTCTGAGCGGGGTGAGAACTTAGCACGCGCTCTAGCAGAAGCAGCTGCGCGCGACCCACCGCCATCATCCGACCCCCTAGCGCCTAAAGCGCTGCTTCTCAGGACGACGACGAGTGCGGTGGAGGGAGACGTCCACCTCTCGCTCGCGTGTGCATCTACTCTCCAGCGTCTGGCGTACCCGTTGACGAGGTTAAGAGCATTAGTGGATACCGAGGGGTTCGCGCGCCCGAACACCGTTTTGGGGTTCGCTGCGTGCTACGCGGTGTTGCGCGAGCTGCAGGCTAAGGGTGGTGAGGATGGGGCTATTGCGGGGAAGGCGATGGAGACTCTCGCGGGGAACCTGCGGGTTGGTATTGGTGGTTTGGAGGGTGGGGAGGTGGAGAAGAAGGTTAGAGAGGGGGTTGTGGGGGTTTGTGTTGGGGTGGTGAGAGCGTGTGTTGTGGTGGGTGAGGGGGAGGAGGAGGTGGATGCGGGGTATGGGAGTATGAGTGATGAGTGATTATGACGGGAATGGGAATTGGAATGGGAATAGGGGGATATGTGTAATGACGGGATGGAGGGATGGATGATAGATTATGGATGGGTGATGAATGAATGGTAGACTTAATAGTAGATATCCAAAAAAGACCTATATAATTCTCATTACACCCGCCCACTAAACCCACCACCACAGTGACAGTGACTCCCTCCCCTGCCCTCCAAGCTACAAGAAAGTCTATCTACATCATAGAACCAACGCCCTCTTCTAGACGACAGAACCTGGCATTCCTACCACTTCACTAGAGAACAGTCAGTCCTCACCATCTAACCAAACTATATCCGCCCACATCCCCAGGTCCTGTGCCGAAAACACAATATCACCCTCCCAACCCCCTTAGCCCTACCAAACTATATCCGCCCACATCCCCAGCTCCTGTGCCGTAAACACAATATCCCCCTCCCCCACCCCCTTAGCCCCACCAAACACCCTCTCAAACCCCAACACCAGCGGCGCCCCCTCAACGCCATCTTTCGAAATACACACCTCCTGCGTCCGAGATACTCGCCGAGCAGCCGCCCTCGTAACCCTCTTCGTCTCATCCCGGGATGGTTCCCACGTCTCTAACACAATTTTGCGCTCATCTAGGTGTAATATGATAATAACAGCAATCCTCACCTCCCCCTCATAATCACCAACCCACCACCCCGCATCCCACCTCAACCCCTCCACCGTCTCCCCAAACCCAACCAAAGTAACCATCGTCGGCCACCCATCTCTCCCCCTCCCCCGCGGCTTATACGACGAATCCGGCTCCCTCTCCACCCCCCCCTCCCCACTTGTCGTCGCGCCAGTAGGCACTAATTCCTCCCAATCCATCCTCATATCCCTAACTTTAAAGAAGATCCCCCACTCAAACAGCCGGTGCGAAGACTCCAATCTCGGCGTGCCCATCACTTTGACGACCATCTCCTCCTTCCCAGCATCGTAGGTGAGACGCACACATTTTGGGAGGGAGTGGCGGCCGTCGTAGCGCCCTAGGGAGAGGGTGGTGAAGCGGGAGGGGGGGAGGGAGTGGAAGTGGAGGTATTGGGAGCGGGAGGTGCCGTCGCATAGTCGGTGGATCTGCTGGGTGATGATTGTGCGGGTTTTGCGGATGGAGGTGAAGGGGTGGGGGGGGAGGGGTGGGGGATTGGGGTTTGTTATGGGGGTTGATGGCATGGTGGGTGTGGATGTTGAGGTGTTGTGGTGTTGTTGGATTTCCTGAGGGTGGTGTGATAAGTATTGCGGAAGTGAGAATGGTGATGCACTGCGTCATTTGGGCTACGAGTGCGGGACTAAAAGTACTAGTTGGGTCTCTGGGCTTAGTTCTATTTCTTAGTGGATAGGATGGTGACTATTACTGCTATAATTACAACTTATAAAATACTGCAGTAAGAGTAAATTATACTCTATTTAACGATGTGACGGCTGGGAGGCTCCTGAAAAGGGTAGCTTCCGTCGCTGTTTTATGAAGCTCACCTGCCCAGGTTGTCTAGGCTCAACGAGCTCTGCCAATAATCAGAATGAGAATTTTGATAAGTTGCTTGAACTTCGTTAATTATTAATTATGTTTGTATATATATATATTCTATTTCCCCGGCCCTAATTCGAAAGTCTTAACTGTGTTTTGTAGTTCGTGGATGGGATTTCCTGACGTCTCGGGAATGTTACCCATAGTCCACATTTCACTCGTATCTTGTGGTACTTGTGAAACGGAAAAATAATCCTTGTTTGTTGGACCGACTTGCGGTAGGTTGTTCTGCTGCTGTGTTCTACGCCGCCAGAAGAAGATGGCGGACGCGAGAATGGCAATAACAGCCATGCCTCCAATGACGCCCCCTACAATGGCTCCAATGGGCGCTTTAGATTTCGGAGCGGCTTCATCTATATTAGTCGACGTCGACTTGGCGCTACTATCAGTGCCAGCTAGGGTTCCAGTTGGGGTTCCCGAAGAGGTTCCGGATGGGTTCTGGGGAGCATCCTTTCTCACGAAGATTTGCTCTAGCGCCGGGTCACTCCATATCTGAGGGTAAGTTCCCGTCGTTTTATAGTTGGCTGTCACTATATCGGCTGGCTTATAGGCCGCGGGGTTAGGGTCGTATTTGGTCGTCCACTCCAAAGTCGTCATATCGAAAAGAGCCAGTCCGTTCGGTAATGCATCGCCCCCCGTCATCGTGGCTATATTACCCAGATTATCGCCTGGGATACCACCAATACTGATCATTTGGCGATTATTTACTCGGGCGCAAGTATGTGTTATGCGCCAATGCTCCGCTTTGTTGGGCGCTTCTATCCATGTGAAGGCTGGCAAGGTGAGAATGTATACCTTTTGTAGAACTTCATTTTGACGCTCCCCATGATCGAACGCGGAATATCTCCCTCTGAATATGAAACTGTGCAGACATTTAGAAACTAAGCAATGGAAGGTCCGGAATAACTAACATCTCGTATGTCCCGTTCTTACCTGGCGTGCCCACGGAAGCGGAGCAGAAATTCATACGGCTAGCAGGCGCATTCGTCGCCGCTTGCTGGTAAAACTTCTTAGATCCGATATCATAGACTGTGATTACGTCGAGTCCTGCTGGGACCAAGGTACGCATACTGGGGTCTGTAGGAGTTTGGCCCCCAAAATAGAGTATGACCCCGTTAGTCCCAAATACCGGGACGTACTGCCCCTCGCCGTCGGTGCGAAGGGTATTCAGGGTATTCGACAAAGTCGTATTTTCGTATTTGTCTGACGTAAAATTGCTGGTAAACATTTGATCCAATGCTTGGCCAATAACTTTACCGTTGTCGTCGTAGCGGTTGTAGAAACCTCCATGTATAAAGTGGGCGTCGGGTGTGGTTACATATTGTCCGGAACAGGTTTGAACATGTGCAGCAGGGCCGTCCGAGTCTCCGGTATGGAGAGACCAGCTAACGCTTCCATCGTCTTTGGGTTGGAACTCCCACTCTTGGGGAGGGCCCAAATAAAAGGAGCCTCCGTTTTTTTTATATTGCAGGCCAGCTACGGATAGAACCGTGTCGTTTTTTGGGTCGTACCACAAGTCAGGTCGCTTTCCAATTGGTACGCTTGAGGTTTTATTCGACTTGACAGGAACAACTGAGTCTGTCGTCCAAGATTTGGAGAGGTCGATCGCGAAGGTCTGTTCATCTAGGGGGTGTCAGTTATGAGCTTTATTCAATCGGTTCAGCACAATGCGACATGAAATACTCCACTGAACACTAGCATTGGCGCCTACATGGCCCCATGTCCCCCAAATCTCGCCGCCGTCAATATACAGCCAGTTCTTCGCAACCAAAGCTAGCGCACCTGTCAGTAAAAGGCGCATGAACCGAATTCTATCGCAACATACAACGTTGAAAAAACCAGTAGGTGAAGTCCGACGGAAGGAAGCTAGATGTCGCAAGTCCGCTAGCAAATAGCAAAGTCAACACAGTTCGAGTCAACTACGACGTTAGTGGGTTTCTCATGATGGCGAAGTGCGTTGCTGATGTGACTGGACGGCATACCGTCTCTTGTATCTGCTGGAGTACATCAGGGGACGCGCTCGACTATAAGGCAAGGCTGGAGACAGCTGCCAAGGGAAAGCTGAGGGTTAATTGGGGGCTAGACAAGTAGGATTGTCTCCGCGGACGTAAATGGACTTTCATGATGTTCTATCCAATTGTAAAAAGGCAAAGGATCCAATTAATAATTACAATGCGGGCGG
Source organism: Pseudogymnoascus sp. WSF 3629 (assembly GCA_001662585.1). Taxonomy (NCBI): domain Eukaryota; kingdom Fungi; phylum Ascomycota; class Leotiomycetes; order Thelebolales; family Thelebolaceae; genus Pseudogymnoascus; species Pseudogymnoascus sp. WSF 3629. The sequence continues at coordinate 166,914 of KV454630.1, forward strand.
ATCCGAAGCGGACAATCTGTGATAGGCAGGTGTGTTGGCTTGGGTAAGTGTTTCAGGGGTCGTTTTGCGCTAATATTGTCGTCTATTTAACGATGTGACAGCGGCTAGGAGGCCACTGAAAAGGGCACGCCCAGGCTGAGGGGGGAAACGATGGGAATGAGAATATAAAAATACATAGCTCGCTGTGAAATCAAAGCTCAGAGGCATGCTGCGGCTCTAGTGCAGTGTGAAGAGACGAAAATCGACCTCACCAAACAATGATACGTAGACCAGCCTACACGGCCCCAAGCGATGGATATAAGGTTGTGGCTCGTGCATATTTGACTAATGTTAGAACCTTATTAATAAGGCAGCAGGATCTCCATATTAAGCCCTGTTTCAGGTAGACTGAAAAAAGCCTCTTTGTTAGTCTCGCGTCAAATGGCTATTATACTTCGTATCAATATATTAAGAATAATAAAAGGACTATTGAAATATAAGTTTTGCAAACTGCGCCGGCGATTTAGCGATTATCTATAATTCTGGAAATTTTGAAGTTCTGTGCACGGTTGGGAAGGGGCTAGGTTTCGGCTTTTTGGTGTCTGGGCTAGCATATTCATAGTCATTCCAGCGCGGATTGACAAACGGACTGATGATGTGACTCAACAGCGTACAACCTTCTTTCGCCAAGAATGACATATTGCTTCCATTCCAAATTGTCTGCATAATCATTTGCATTTCTGACCTTCAATCGCCACCATCAAAAGTAAAATATGGGTCCTCTCGTGACCCTGGCAACTTGGTTTGCATCCTCCCTGCCTTCATCGCTGGATAATTGAGGACTGACCGTAATACAGTTCCCTGAACCAGTGGGCCCTTGACTTTGAAGGAAATGCCCAACGTATTCTACAATCCATCAAGGAAGCCAAAGCCGGCAGCGCTTCGCTCCGCATAGGCCCTGAACTCGAAATTACTGGATAAGGCGTACGTAATTGTCTTTTTTATGCTGTTTCAGAGAAGCTTTCCGTGTCTAGCTCTGGCAGAGGGTTCGCATAGGATGTCTGGTTTATTTTCCATTTAAAAAAGAGCTATACACGATTTAAATTTCCTGTAGGAGCGAAAAAATGTGGAAATGTGGTACACGGTCTTATTGGTATGGGAAAAGCCATGATATTCTGAGCCCACTGTTGGAGCGAGGCACGAGGAAGAGGCTAGTGGATCACCATCGATTATTGTCGTGGTGCGCTGCACAATGAAACCGCCATTCCAAAGACTGCGTCGGCACGGAAGGAAGGATTGTATGCAGAAATACCCTACGGAATAGCCACGACTGAGATTACGAAGTAGAGGGAGGGTTAGGTACGATTGATACCACATGAGGAGATATGATTGATAACTAGGCTGTAAAATGCGGGGTTGGAATATGGGGTTGTAAGGGATCCCCGGCTGCCGAACGATGATCCTTCGGCTATGAGTACCCGCAAACAGTGTCTATAGATCGCGGATGGTATTCTAGGAGTCAACCCTAGTAATTGTAACCCCTGGCTTAAGCCTCCATAGTAGCAGCTCCCTTCTCCTTCGTATTCTGCTTTACTAGAAGGATATTTTAATCTTAATTAACAATATATTGCAAGTCACCTTGTGGCATTTGTCAGTTACTATAGAGTATGGCTTAATATTTCTACACAAAAATCTAAAACGTTTCAGATGTCAAACAATAAACAATCTTAAGAGTGCGTTTAAAGCCTCTGGCTCGCCGGCTTCTTTGATCGTCCTAAGTCGGCAAGTTCCCCACGTATACACTCACTGTTGTATGAGTAGATCCACTCACTCCCCATCTTAGGGCCGACCAGCTTGATGTATCCCCAAATTATCCACTCCTTCACGAATTGATGTAAGGCAGAGGCGCTCGTCTTCCTCAGATCGCCATTTTTGCTTGTGAAGTCCATGATTTTCTGAACGCGGGGTATGCGGTGCTGTTCCCAGACTTGAATGACTGAGGATCGAGCCCTATTATTAAAGTCTGGCGCAAAGAGATGGGCGAGCGTGTATCCTAGAGTCTCCGCATCTTCGAACGATGAGGCACCTCCCTGTCCGCCCTGGGAACGTTTAGTGGGGATCGTACATTCGGCATTGTATACTTACAGTTGGCGGCATTGCGTGCGCAGCATCACCAATAAGAATCACCCGCTTCTTGGGCGAAATCCAAGTCTGCCCAGCAGACACTTGATAGAATCTAAAGATCTTAGCGATTGTGCCGTTTGCAGATTAGTGCAATCTGTACTCACGGCCAGAGAGTTAGGTTGTTTGGTGGAGCTCTTTCGCAGAGAGCTCGTACCAGCTCCGGCCAAGCCGACTTGGGTGGGAATCGTTCTGCTAGCATTCGGAACATTTCTTCCTTGTCGTTGTCGAGGGCAGCCCACTCTTCTCTTCCACGATCCTTGAGCTGGAATGTAGCAAAGTAGCTCACCTCATCCCCATCCGCAGATGCAGGCATTATGGCAAAGGTGCCATTGGCGCCAAAGAGCATGCAGGGTAAGTAGAGGCTGGTGTCGACGTCGGGAAGATCACTAAGCTTAAACGTGCCAGAGATACCAGCCAAGTTCTGGAATTCGGGCTTGGCATCAGGACGGATGAAAGGGCGGATGCAGGAGTGAATGCCGTCTGCGCCGACAACGTACTCAGCGGTAATAGATTCGCCATCTTCGAAGTCTACGGTTGCGGAGTCCTTTGTCTCCTCACGGATCCCAACGCACTTCTTGTCGTAGTAGATGGGCACGCCTTGACTCCGGAGCTCGCTCAGGAGCTCGCTCCGTAATACAGTGCGCCTTATACGCAGTGCCGGGTAGTTATACACCCTGTAGCTGCCACCGAGGACTCTGGCAAGCGTCACACCTCGACCGTTCATGAATGCAACTTCATCGAACTCGAATCCCGTGGGCCGCAGCCTCTCGTAGACTCCGATGTGATCTAGGACGCGTAAAGCATTGGGTGACAAGGCGATATTGCCTCCAGACACGAAGTCCTTCAATCTGGCTTCGTAGACTGCTGCGATGACGCCAGCCTTCTTGAGATATAGCGCGAGAGTTAACCCCTAGGATCGAATTAACAAACGCCAAACTGTACAGCAATTAGACAGAAATACTCACGGCGAGTCCACCACCAATGATTGCGACCTGGACCATTTTGTTTGATGTTGACTCAGATATTCCGTGAAAATAGTGAATCAAGGGTAGTGTTTAGAAGAGGGGACCCGGACCTACGCATCTAATTACGACCTGTACAGAGCAGTCAGTATAGTTAAATGTTTGTGGCAGTGCGATGCTGCGCCTAAATTCCCGTCAATCAGCGGCATATATTTCCAAAACGCAGCACTCAAGGATACCCGCCGTGATCGCTCGCTGCAGATATCCGCTTTTCAGCGGGAAGAACGAGTGCGTTCGTCTCACAAATAGTTGGGTTTTAATATTAAAATCATCTGCACTGGCCCTATCAGAAATAAGGTGAGAATCAAGTCAATATGCATATTAAGATCAAATGCCATCTTCATCGAACAATCATTTCTTTGATTCGAACTGATCATGATGGTTTAATCGTACGTCCATGCAAGTGGTGGACGGAAACAACATAGATTCCCAGGTAACATTTTGCTGCCAGTTATGATTTCTCCGTGTGTTGACGGACGTAAAGTTTCCCT
>KV454631.1:0-24186 GCA_001662585.1 Pseudogymnoascus sp. WSF 3629
CAGCTCCTTATATCCTACGTTCCTACATACCCTGGTTTACCGAGCCCTAGTGGCTCCACTGCCGGGCAGCCCCTGAGTTCAGGGCAGCCTCACGTGATGGGCCGCCTTACAATTGCTTCCCCTTCTGCGGGATTGTCCTCAATTCCGAGGCGGCAACGAGTATGGCCTTCTGCGTTTGTTTGGGCCGTTTGCCCTGATCCTTGGGGTGGTTGCTAGGCGGGGTGGTCCTGTGACCCCCCTTTGTTGTTAGTTGCTGCAGTCTCCCCCTTTTGTTATGGGCACCTACAATTTCACACTTTCTAGCGCGCGCCCTCTTTCTTTCCTACCTCCTTAACATCACCTTACTTCGCCTTTCGCCCTTGATCTTAGTCCCAACCTTTAGGGCTTACACAGTTGCTTGTTTCCTTAAGATAATCACTTCCTTTCCACCTAGATTACAGGAGCTTATCGTTACGGATAGATCTCACATCGTCTAACCCTCGTCATGGCTCCTAAGCCAAAGGGGAAGGCTCTAGTTGCTACGCCTTGCAAGCAACTAGCAGCCTAGATGTCTAGCTCTCCTAAGTCGTAGGCGCCTGCTGCGCCAGTCCCTGTTATGATGGTCACGGAGGTTAAGAAGCTAGTCTGGAGAATAATAAGCTAGATTGAATCTAAAGAGAGAAGAAGAAAGGAAGGAAGGAGGTGAGGCTATTCCTCATTATATGCAGCTGTGCGCTTGTTACGAGGTTCGCAATAACAAATGTCTGGCAAAAACCTGATGAGATTTTTGCCAGACATTTGTTATTGCGAACCTCGTAACATTTCATGGCTTTGACAGCCTTGCTGGGACCACTTCCCTAGAGCCGCGCCCCTTTTAAAAGCGTAGCATAGACCGTCCCATAAGCTACTGTAAATGGAGCGCATAAATAAGGCAATATTGCTTTTTTGTTTTTTTTTGTTCACCTCGAATTGTGGGGCCTACTTCGAAGTGATCGTAAAAAAGTGGCCTGAAATAGGCACCCTGTTTTTTTGGGCCCACTTACCATACGCTGTCGTCGTGATTCTAGACTCTCAAGGTACAAAACCCCAAAATAAGCAACTGTAATTTTTGAAGCCCCCTAGCGCCGCTTGGCGCATCCAACCCACCTGCCGATCTTCTCCACCCTAGCTCAATTCCTAATCCTACGGATGGACCTGAAATCAGCGCAGCCTTGCCCGCCCCAAGTATTTTCTTAGAAATATTCTAAAGGCAAGTAGCAGAAATAGATTGCTTCCGGTTTGTTAGGATTGCCCGATGAACAGCCGCACATATATAACAAGACACTCAGTGACTGGTGAGAGGAAGACTGGGAAGGTGATGAAGGCTGGCGGCAAAGGCAACATCGCAGTCAATGCGGCACTAGCTCTGCATCGCTAGCACCACTTTGCGCTATGCAGGGCGGTCAAGCGGGAATAATTTGATTTGGCTTGGCATATGCCCCATTCTCACTGCACCAACCTTTGACAAGGGTAACCAACAGCTGCCAAAATATGTGATAGTATGCCTGTATAGTGCGTATATGAGACGGCCTTTCACCCCAGATATAATTGTGCATCTCCAATTCAAGGTTCAAAGGCTATCGCTTGGTGCTTCTCCATGGTAAAACGCTCTATGAATTTAATCAAAGCCATTCCCAATCACTCCTCCAAGTCCACCCCGTGACTTGCAGCCAGACATCAATCATGTCGAGAACAAGAAGGGCGAGGGGTTTATCCATTCAAGAGCCAGAGGACAATGCAGTAGGGGTTGGCTCTCCATTAAGCATCACAGTGTCTGTACCAGCTCTTAACCAGCCTCGAGGCAGGCCGCGAAGGAATCCATTGCGGTCCAAAACAAAACGAGCAGATCTGGCCCACGAAGCTGGTGACCGAACGAATATGTCAACTTCAAAGGCGATCATTGTGATACCGTCAAGTAGCGAGCGTTCTCACCTAATTCTAAGCGAGCGCTCTTACTCAATTCTAAGCTGGCAGAATCGATCAATTCTAAGCTAGCAGAATCGATCAATTCTAAGCGAGCAATAGAGCAGCTTCATTCTAAGCTCTGGCGTGGGAGCTAGAGTCGAGTAGCAGCCTAGCCTAGAACTGAGCTTAGAGCTCCTATTAATCCTATAATTAAGCAGGCTATAGTAGCAACTTAAAAGGCAAGGGTTCTTATGATACAAAAGTATAGTAAGAGGCATGATATCCAACACTTTGATATTAGAGCTATAGTCTCTATTAAGGTTCCTTAAGAGGATAGAACCTCAACTAATAATAAGAGACTCTTTGCACGCATTTTAGAAGAGCCTTATCTACACTAGTATTAGGTTATAACACTCTCTGGTATTATACAACGCCTTATACCTACGAAATCGCTCTAGGCTGTAGAGCAAGCTCTTTAGTCTAATATTACTATTCCTACTTCTATAAAGCAAGTAACACTTGCACTTGCAGCTAGAGAGGCTTCTATAAGTGCATGGGTTAGAATATCATGTCAATGCAAAGGGCAGTGTAGTATAAAGAGGTGCCGTTGTTACAAGGAAGCTAAGGAGTGTAGCGTACACTGCCATAATGATGACCATAACTATGGCAATTTATTAGGTCTAGCTACTCATACAGAAATAGCTTTAGTTAAGAGACCTCGTTGGAAACGAGCACGGGCAGACACAGTAGGTAATACTACATAGCTACATAGATTAATAAATTACTCCTACTTCTAGTTAGGCTATTCGCGACTGGCCTAGGCTAGTTGCAAAGGCTCGTATTTACGACTAGCCTAGGCCATTAGTGAATGGCCTAGACCATTCACTAATTCAACTTATTCACGAGTGGCCTAGAACATATATGTTCTAGCCTAACTACCAACTATTCTAGTTGGCCAACTAGCTGGCTAAACCACCAACTTTTAGGTTGGTGGTTCAGCTAGCCTAACCACCAACCTATACGTAGAATAGTAGAATAGTATATTGAATTACCTACCCTACTCTACTCTTACCTGCTTCTACTTTGGCCTCTTAACTAAAGCTATTTCTATACGAGTAGTAAGACCTGATAAATTACTATAGTTATGGTCATCGTTATGGTAGTGTACACTACACTCCTTAGCTTCCTTATAACACCTACACCTCTTCGTACTACACTGCCCTTTGCACTAACAGGATATTCCAACCTAAGCACTTGTAGAAGCCTCTCTAGCTGCAAGCCCTAGGCCTACTTCCTTAGTAGAAGTAGGAATTACTATATCACCCCATAGAGCTTGCTCTACAACTCTAAGTGATTTAGTAGGAATAAGGCGTTGTATAATACTAAAGCTGTAAGAATCCTATACCTATGAGGGTAAGGCTCTTCTAGAATTTGTGTAAATAGCCTCTTATTATCAGTTGAGGTTCTATCCTCTTAAGGAACCTTAATAGAGACTATAGCTCTAATATTAAAGTGCTAAATATCATGCTTCTTTGTATATTTGTGCACCATAGAAATCCTTGCTCATTAAGTGGCTACTATAGCTCTCTTAATTATAGGATCTAGTGTAGCCTAAAGCTTAGTTCTAGGCTAAGCTAGAACTTAGGCCTAGCTCCCACGCTAGAGCTCTGGCTTAGAGCTAGAGCTGGGCTTAGAATTAAGTTCTAAGCCAGAGCTCTCAATTCTAGGCTCTAGCGCTCGAGCCTAAAGCCTTGAGCTCTCGAGCTTAGAACGGAACTCTAGCTTAGCCTAGAGCTAGGCTAGTACTTAAGCCTAAGCTCAAGTAGGAGCTATATAACAGAGCTTAGAATTGAGCTCTGGCTCTGGTTCTCACTCAGAACTAGAGCTGAGGTCGGAATTGAGCTCTAAGCCAGATAGCTCAATTCCGAGCTCTAGCTCTTGCTAGAGCTAGGCTCTAGCTCTAGCTTGAGTTCTAGAACGATTTCTGGCTCCAGCTTAGAGCTCTGAATTGAGCTCTGAATTAAGCTCAATTCTAAGCTTAATTCCAAGCTTTGGTTCTTGCTTAGAACCAGAGCTAAGCTCAATTCTAAGCTCTAAGCCAGAGAGCTCAATTCTAAGCTCTAGCTCGAGCTAGAGCTAGGCTCTAGCTCCAGCTCTAGCTCGAGTTCTAGATCGAACTCTGGCTCTGGTTCAGAGCTTAGAATTGAGCTCAATTCAGAGCTCTGGCTTAGAACCAGAGCTAGGCTCATAATTGAGCTCTGGCTCTCGCTGCTAAAGCCGTGGGTTGATTAGAGCTTCTGTTTTAGACTCAAGCTTAGGCTAGAGCTCGCTCTTAAATATCAGGCCCATGGTTGGGTCTTCCTGCTCAATTCTAATTAACAGATCCTTCTAGGCCTAACTATTAAGCCAGTCAATGTGTGAGCTCTGCTCTTAGAATAGAAGCTCAGCTAGCGTACACCTAATTGTAGAGTGGATTTGGGTGTTCATAGCAAGCACCACTTCAAGTAGCCCATTCTTCCATTCTGTAGACCCGTGATCCATTTTCCATGCCTAGAGCTTATTCTCAACAACTCCATTTGCCTGCTCAACTAGGCCTTGCGTTTGTGGTGATCATGGTGCTCCATTTACTACCTATATTCCATACTTCCGTAGTAAGAGTAAGAGAGCCCCCTTAAATTCCTTCCCATTATCAGCCTACATAATCTTCAGAGGTAGGAAAGCTGTAATGAATTGAGCAAAGCACTCTATAATAGGCTCTACATGCTTGCTTTTTAATGGGTATAGCTGTGTATACTTTGAGAAGTGATCCTTTATATGAAGAATCCACTTATACTGTCCTAAAGGCTCGTGGCGCATATTAATTAGGTCGATTTGAACCCTCTCCTATGCTCGTCCACTTATAATAGGAACTAATGGTGCTTTCGTAGTATTTAGCCTATCTAAAGTGCAATTCTTACACCGTTTGAGTATAAACTCTACATCCTCTCGCTTTATTCCATAGTACTATTGCTCAATTGCAGGCCATACCTTATTCCAGCCTGCATGTAGAAGCTTAAGATGCTCTTCTGCAATAACATCAAAGACCTCTGCTTTCCAAACTACATATCGAGCATTTGAGTACCGTACGTTGCTTTTTCTATAGAGCTTATTATTCATAAGCTCAAAATCAGACTACGCACGATGCTTAAGGTTCTTTGCTTCCTTATGTGTTGCTTTAAAAGCAGTTGGGTTCTGTAGTATTATGCATATACGCTCCCATTTATCATATGAGAGCTGCTCGCGATTGTAGTAAGTTGTACTACTTATATAGGCTTTAAAGGCAGTGCGCACATCATTCGGAAATGGATTAATTGAAGTAATAGTAGCCATTATTGCGTGTAGGTGTATAATATAAAGCTTTAATATTCTATTCTACTATTCTATCTACCCTGCTCCTTGGCAGTAGGTTGGTGGTTCAGCCGGCCAGTTGGCCAACCAGAATAGTTGGTGGTTAGGCCGGAACATATATAAACAGCGATGCTAGAGAAACAAACAATTCTAATCCGATATAGGCCCTGGTTAGTTAAGTTACTTCCACGATGAGGGTGTATCTAACCTACTTCATCGCTTGTGCTTGCCTCGCTACAGGTTCTACTATTCACCCCCTCTATAACAACTCTTCAGCTGCTGCGAAGGTTGCTACGAATGCTTCAACTACCACACACTCCTTAGTGGGCATTAACTCCACTTATCTTGAAATGCAACTATAGACGGAACCCGGCTGTAAGCAAAATCTATGATGCCCTGCATAGTGCCTAACCGTTCTGAAGGTACAGGAGCTACGAATACGTACAAAAATATAACATCAAAATGCAGCACATCGAGTATCAACTACTCCTGTAAACCTTATTTCAGCTTTAAAATCAATCGCCCTCTTCGCAGAAGAGAACAACTTGACCTCAGCACCAATGTTAGTGGGGGCCCACTTAATAATTCAACAAACTGGTGTGAGGTCTTCTTGCACTCATATTAGCCGTGGACTTCACTAGGTAAGGGAAGTGAAGAACATACAGACCTTCATGCTAATACAAAAACAGTGGGATGTGTTGATTTTGGTACATTTCGTTGCGTTCGGATCTGGCTCAACTAAAATTTAGTCATCGCACACGTGAAGGATCTTGTTGGAGGATGCTGGCTGCAATTCAGTACGGTTAGGGATTGCCACACAAATTAGCTGGCGATCCTAGAGGCGAACGGAATTATCACTTAGATCACTAAGTTCTAGAGGCAGATATAACCAACGGCAAAGTATATAGACACGATCTATAGATCACATAAATCAATTCTACTATTCAACTATCTAATGGGTCTACGTACTATTTGTAGACCAGCCGTAAGCTCAGCTTAGGCCTTAGTTGAGCACCTAGAACCTGGCTGAAACGCTGGCAAAGCTGATGATACCACGGCGTGTCCCAGACGTCGCCAGCACCACCACCATCAGCGCTTAGACTGGATTCAACAACCACTGCTCTATTCTCTAGTTTTGATTGTTGTATGATTTGTAGATTCGTTGTATGGGGCAGAAAACGACGTGTACTCATTTCGTATGTAACCTGGTTCAAGAAATCTTCGAACTATTTGCAAGGGCTATTTCGATTGTTAGTGGCAGACAATATCCCACCCCTCCTTAAATCCTAGGTAATGATTCTGCTGCCTGAACCCGTTGCAGCAAGTTCCAAGAAGTCAGCAGCAGTCTGAGGCCTCATAAAGAACTATGAAGGCACATGCTCGATGAGCTCGAGGTCCACGGAACAAGGTTGACACAAATGGTATAATGAAAGGAGCCTTGTAGCTGTCTGCACTTTGTGAAGAGAGGAGTTGGATGTGTTGTCCGCTCCACACGCTATTAAAAAATGGTCTAGGATGCATAGTTATAGTTGAGGTTGAGAACGAGCAGTCACACTAATGAGGACATATCACAAAAACGAGGCTAATCCTTGTAACCTTAGTGGCTATTATGGCTGCCTATTCCTATAGTTACTAGCAGCTATGAGCTGCGATCGTAACACTACCCCCCCCTTACTTGAGATTGATCTCCTAATCAAGAGTATGATCATTGTAGCTTCTATGGATACTTGTAGTAGAAGGCTTATGTAAGTTTAGGTACATTATTAAAATTTGTAGTAGGATACTAAGTGTTATCTAGTAGGTAGTTCTTCCATGCTACTATATAGAACAACTTCTTCTATAGGCATTTAGAATTAAGAATTTCTTTAACTTCCCATTTAAGTTCATCCTCTATAATAACTAGAGGTAGTAGTTCATAGTGTTAGCCTTATAAAGCATTATCTAAGTTAAGTCATAAGAGGTTGCTATAAAACACTAGGTGTATTTTCATACTTAGTAGTAACTAGAGTTAGTATGTGTAATGGGTATGGGTAGAGTGCTAGAACGTGTAGGTATTATATTCCGTAAACTAAACTCTACCCCCTAGCTTAAGGGAGGGCTATGGTCTATATAGTGTAGCTTTAGCACCAAAACGCCAGCGTACCTATGGCATACCATGATTAGAGGCCCCCCCTTTTCTCCTAAGACCTAAACCTCCCCTATTAGATCATACCTAGAATGGTGGAGAATTAGGGCTAACTAGCAACTAGTCTAACCATAAAATTCCGTTAGTAGGGCACATAATGCATACCCTACTAACACCAAGCCTGTCTAGTAGCTCTGCTACACTCTCGTCTAATGCGTAGCTGTACTGCCATTAGACCCCCTACTCCCTAACAACCCACGCCATCCTCCTGTCATGCTATGACAGTATGTAACATTCCTAATTCGTTTAAGTATTTAGAAAGGGCTAACTTACTTATAGTTAAGTTTCTTTAAGGGTCATTAGGTTTTAATATTCTAGGTAGAAAGCTAGACTTAGTCTCCTACCTTATATCTTAGTGCTAGCTTCCTATTTTAATTTATAAAGTGCTCTATTTAAGTTTAGAAGAGGGTAATCTAGTCTTATAGGAATTCCTAAACATTATGTAGTTTCTAAGCTATATCTCTATGCTCTTAAGAAGCATCTTAGACATCTCTATGCTAAATGTTAAAACTTATATGTAGTTTAAAACCTTTATTTATAAAGAATAGGCTTACTTTTATTAATTCTAAAGGTAAGGCATTTACTATGAATTCTACTAGGTAGAGATACTTAACCTAATTATCTTATAGGTAGTTAATGTAGGCTTATAGATATTACTTAAGCTTTACATTAAATCTCTCTATCTAGCTATCTATTTCTAGATAGAAGGTTATTAATAGTTTTACTATAATTCTCTATACCTTATATAGTACTTTCTATACTACTATAATAAACTAAGGGCCTCTATCTAATACTATTAAATTTAGAAGACTATAGTGTTTCTATATATGTTAGAGTAGTAACTATGCTATAGCTTCTACTATAGTACCTTCTTATCTTATAAAGTAAGGAATAAAGTACTATTCTTTAGTTAGTTAATAGACTACTATTAGAATGGTGTTATTTCCTTTATAAAATAGTAATCTAGTAACAAAGTTAAGGGAAATATCCTACTATAGTAAGCTTCTAATTAGGATTAGTTATAGGAGTCTATTATATATGTCTTTAGTTAGTTTTAATCTTTTATAAATATAGTAACGTACATGTATAATGAGTTAGCCACCTAAGCAAGTCAGCCACTTTCCACCAACCACATATAAAGTATATAAATCAATTTAACAACAACGCCTTAAATCAATTAAAACTACTTAGAATCCCCATCTTTAGACGTCTCCTAAACTACTTAACAAGTTCGTGAATTATGGCTAGTTTAGCTATAGTTGCCATAGCGCTAAGTATGTAGCTAAGCCCTCTCTATACAACTTCCCCTCCTACATATATTCTCCCTTATAGCGTTAATCACACCCTTTTCTATTCATATCACATCTACTTTAGGTGCTGAAAGTGATCCTCTAAGCTATAGGCAGCTTTTTTTAGCCTTCTAGCATTTACTTAGTAGGTCATTTGCTATACAAAGCTCCTAGTTCTTAGCTTTAAAAAGGACTAGTCTATGTGCTAGCATTAAGATACCTTTAGCCTATGTGTTAACTATGTTATATAGGTGAGTTAGAGAGCTACTCTAATGCCTAGCAATCCTAGATTTTAAGGTAGTAGAGCTTTGTATAGCCTTAATTACTATAGTTAGCATTTTTAGACACTAGGAGGTAGCAGTTCCTAGCTAAGAGTTTGATGGCGTAGGCATTCTAGGCTTAAAATCCAGGCGAGAAATTACTGTTTTAGGGTCATATGGAACAAGGCCAGTTGCTTAGAAGCCAGCTTGTACATTGTCTTCTCCTATTAAAGCAAAAAAGGCCTACTAGAAGGTAGGAAAGAAGTCATCTTTCATAATGTAAGTTATATGCCTCTACATCATCTACTTAATTACCTTGTTATATGAAGCTTTTAATGGGCTAAAACAGCCTACATTAAGAGGCTAGAGGATATGTAACAAATGAGGAGGCATATAAAGTGGTATAATATTGTTAAGCTTATAGAAATCATTAAATTTAGTAGCCTAGTGGCTATTGTGGCCGTTAAGGATTAGAAGCCTATATCTACTAGTTGTACGAGGCTTAGTACATCCCTTAAAGTAATTCAACTAATCTAGGCCTATTACGTTTGTAGTCTAGCCATTTTCGCTTAGATGGATCTACTAGGTTAGTAGGAATTAGCCATTAGTATACTAGGAGAGGAGGTGATATTTGCCCTTAACAATGGTATATGGCCGCATCACCTAGCCATCTACACATATACCCTAGATTACTAAAACCCATTCCTAATTGCTAGGCTGCTTCATACGAGGTCTATTACGTTAATTAGAGGTTGTTACAACCTTAGCATACAAGAGCATCCCCATTAAAAACCCAGTCTCATCAAAGTTATAGATATCTAAGTTAACAATACCATATTTCATAATTATATTCCGTATAAGCACAAACTAAGCTCGTATAATCTCAGGATCTTTAGCTAGGGCCCTCTAGTAGTCAATTTGACGTTGAAAACGCATATTAAGGGCTGGTTGGCGTCATACGAAGTTCCCTGCCCATCGTGAGCTAACACGTGTCACGTCACGTACCCTAAGGAGGCAGTTAGCCATATCTTGTATGTCTTTAAGCTAGGGTGGAAATCCTTGCTTAATGAGATTAATAATACGATTAAGAAGCACATTCTCTTCAAGATTAGTCAATTTCCTCCCATTTGTAGTCATATTACATCATGATAGTTTTCTAGCACGTTAGTTAGCCAAAGTTGTCTAGGGAACCTTATAGATACTTGCTATAGCTTGTTTAGTAAGCTTAGGGTCATTTTTAAGAGCTTTAATCACTAGGATTATACGGCTTTCGTTTGAAGTGGATTCCATTTTTATATGTAGAGGGAAATGGTTGCAAAGTTAAAGGTGGTAGAAATGGTGGAAAGTAGCTAACTTGCTTAGGTGGCTAACTCGTTATACATATACATTAATTCTTTATATATTAAGTAATAGTCTTATCTATCTAAGGCTAGTAATACTATCTCTTAATAATGTAAATCATCTTTCTAATTCTAGGGTGTCCTATTACTAGTTAGTTATGAACCTTATAAAGTAGTTTAACTTAGATGTCCTCTAGGATCTAAACTTAACTTTAGTAGAGTAAGAGTCTATTTCTCTCCTTATAATGTACTAAGGCTATGTTTAGGCTATCTCTCTCATTATTGTATAGTCTTTAAATTATATCCTTATATAGTTCATCTTAGAGCTATGTAGCTTAAATCTTGTCATACATGCTCTAATCTTATAATAGGATTAGTATAAGTTAAGCATCTTGTTCCTACTCTTAATTTTTAAGTTCTAGCTACTATATAAGGTCTAGGTGTAGTTTTTCCATTAGTAGCATTATTTAAAGCTACTACTTCTATTAGTCATCCTCTTCATTTCCTTCTAGTTAATCCCCTAGCCTTTAGGTAAGAGCATCTACTTTCTTATTCTATTTACTAGGTTAATATATAATTTAGAAATTATAGCAAGAAAGGAATTCTACCTATTAAGCTTAACGCTTAGTGAGCTTTTTTATGCTTATAAAGTATTTAAGGCTCTTATAATCTAATAGGACTTAGACTAGCATTACTATACCTTCTATCTTAGGTCTCTAGGCTTTAAAGCACTAAATAATTACAAGTAACTCTTTATTATATATCTTATAATTATACTTAGTAGGTGTCATCTTCTTAGAGAAGAAAGTAATAAGATATAGAACTCCTTAATTATCCTTTTATAATAGAACTCCTAAGGGAATGTAGTCTAAGGAGTTAGCTTCTATATATGCTATTTTATTCTAGTTAAAGTGTTATAGTACTAGTGCTTTTATAATAGTCTTCTTAACTAACTTAAAGACTTCCTAGTAAGCTTAGTTTCATTTAAATATCTAACCCTTCTTTATGAGATTTACTAGTAGCTTTATAATAGTAGAGTAACTTTATATAAACTATCTATAGAATACATAGAACCTAATGAAGGCTTATACATCTTAGAGTAACCTTAGTACTCTCTACTTAAGTATAGTTTAGACTTTTATAGAGTTCATTCTTATGCTATAGACTCTAATAATAAGTCCTAGGAATTTTATCTCTTAGACAAAAAATTTACATTTTATAATATCTACTTATAGCCTAGCTTCTTAGAGCTTTAGTAAGACCATTTTTACATGCTAGGTATACTTAGCATAATTTATACTTGTTATGAATGTGTTGCTATAGAGTGTTGCTATGGATGTAGGGGCTAGTAGGGTATTTACTCTTTGCTTATAGAATAAGCACTATGTATATTAGCACTCTTCTTCTCTTCTTCTCTTCTTCCTTTCTTCTTTAGATTTATTATTCTGTCTTAACTATCTATATAACTACTCTACGTGACTCATAACACTCTACCCTTTTGTATAGTCCTATGATATAGGACTACTTTGACCTTATATTCTTCTTCCCTATCTATAATCTCTAGGTTAGGTAGAGGATTAGCCTTCTCTATGCCTTCCTAATACCTCTTAAGTAGGGAGACATGAAACACATTATGAATTGCCTTATATTATAGTAGAAGCTTTAGCTAGTATGCTTGTTTACCTATCTACTAGATAATCTTATATAGCCTAAGCTACTAGTGCCCTAGCTTCCTACTTAGCTAGGTAGTTCTAATATTCTTAGCTAATAGCCACACCTTCTCTCTTACTATATACTACATTAGCTTATATAGCTTGTTATAGCCTTGTATTTAGGCTTCCTTTATCTATTTCCATGCCTCTTTAAGCTCTTGTTATAATTCTAGGATTAGGTTAACATAATTTTTTATAACTAGTACTTCTCTTCTAGTAGAGTCATCCTTAATCCCTTGTCTTAGGTCTATATTAATGCTATATTAGGCCTAGTTTAGTAACATCTAGATGGAATCATAAAAGGCATTATTATAAGTTAATTCTATAAAGTAAAGAAGTTCTACCTAGTTGTCTTAGTGCTAATTATAGTGGATCTATAAGTAGGCTTTGATATTCTAATTCTGCCTCTTAGTCTAGCTGTTAGATTAAGGGTGAAAAGTAGTAGATAGTGTTATGGGTTATCATGGTATAATAAGAGGATAGCATGAGTGTTAGGGAGTAGGGGGTCTAATGACAGTATAGCTATGCATTAGACAAGAGTGTAGTAGAGCTACTAGATGGGCTTAGCGTTAGTAGGGTATGCATTACATGCCCTACTAATAGAATTTTACAGTTAGACTAGTTGCTAGCTAGCCTTAATTCTCTACCATTCTAGGTATAATCTAATAGAGGAGGTTTAGGTCTTAGGAGAAAAGGGGGGGCCTCTAATCATGGTACACCATAGGTATGCTAGTGTTTTAGTACTAAAGCTATACTATATAGACTATAGCCCTCCCTTAAGCTAGGGGGTAGAGTTTAGTTTATAGAATATAATACCTATGCATTCTAGCACTCTACCTATACCCATTACATTCTAAACTCTCTCCTAAAAGGGGGGTAGCTTACTAGAAGCAGAGGAGACAGTGCTAATTTACATGCATAACTACCTAAAGCTAGCTATGTTATAATACCTAGGGATGACTATAAGATCCTAGTCCTAGACGTAAGAGGTAGAGGCCTTTAAAGCCATACTTAAGGCATTGCTAAGACCTACCTAGGACTTAAGCACAGCCTTAGAGGGATAGTAGCAAGAGCCTAATGCTACTTTAACATGCCTAGATGTAGGCCTAGTAGAGTTAGAGGCAAGTATTAAGAGAGAGAAGGCTAAGTTAGAGTGCCTTTAGGTTTAGATTAGCAAGGAGATAGCTAGGAAGAGAAGGGCTATTAAATGCTATATTATAGAGCTTAAGACAGAAGAAGCCTAGCATGTAGCACTTAAAGTAGAACTTAAAGAGATACTTTATAATAGTAATAACAAACTATTAGCAACCTATAAGTGCTCTAGTAGCCCTATGGCTATAGCAAGAGGCCTACATAATAGGGCTGTTATAGAACAAGGGAGCAAGTTACTACTACAACCCTAGCATGCTATACATAACACCTTGAAATTTAGGGACTTGCTAATATATAACAGCAAGTTCCTTTAGGAGGCCTAGATGTTCCTTAATGAAGTAGAGTAGTAGTTCTAGATTAACATAGGCTTATAGTATAATGACAACTAGTTAAAGATTAACTACTACATCCTTGCCTTTAGAATAGCACTAGTAGCTAAGTAGGAAAGGTATAAATGCTACTAAGGAATTAGCATAATGACATAGGTATAGTTTAGGAAGTAGATAAAGGACTCCATCGTTAACCCTATGAACTAGGCATTTAACGCTATAACGTTATATAATGACACCTACTAATAGGATAGCTAATTTATAAAGGACTTTATAGCATACCTTAATTTGCTTAAGATAGAGCTCTAGATTAACAACAACTAGTAGTAGAGAAACAACTTCTTTATAAAGCTATAAGAGGAACTAAGGAAGGATATCCTATAGCATAACAACGTGCTAGATACTAGGCAAGGGCTCCTATCTCTTACCACAAGGGTAGAGACCACCTATAGGATAATGGTAGGACTAAGGACCTATAGGGCTACTACTACCCTACTAAGGCATGACTAATGAGAAGCATGGCTGCTAATAGAGCCCCTCCCTAGGAGGGAGAGATTTAGACTAGCTATAGGCGTTAATCTCACCCCTACTACATTAAAGTTAGGGCTAGGTCTTAGTTAGTACCCTTAATGCAAATTAACTACCTACTGCCTAGCTAACTACCTAGAGGTAACCTACTACTAGTGTAATAAGAAGGGGCACATTACCTTAGCATGCATAATGCTAGTAGGAAATGTGGAGTCCTAGTAGTAATATCAACTGCCCTAAGTAGCTAGGACAAGTCTAGGTAGATATAGAGGCAACTTGTAATAGCTATAACTATTACTAATAAGGAAGGAAACCTACATGTTAAACAAGCCCTAATTAATAGTAGGGTAAAGGAGAACTACGTCTAGTAGGCCCTTATAGCTAAGTATAGCTAGAACCTAAAGGACTAAGTAGCTAGTCTAACTATACTTAAGGACTAGGAGGTGTAGACGTATAGGGTCTATAGCTACCCTATTGCTACTATATAGATAGTAGGGGCAAAACGTGTATAAGTTAGCATGCCTTTATATTCTGTTAATTTAAGGGGCTTAACGTTAACATAATCCTAGGCTACCCCTAGCTTGCTACTATAGACCCCCTTCTTAGGTTCTATACTAGCATGTAGTAGTATACTAAGGCTATGTAAAGCATTAAGATTACAACTATAGAGGAATTCTATAAGGAGATAGAGGTATAGGGAATGTACTACATAGTAGTTAGGGAACGTCTAGAGAATAGGTAGATTAGGGCTATGTCTATAGTAACCCTTATAGCACCACCTACTAATGGCATTCCCTTAGAATATTAGGACTATGCTAACATTTTTAATGCCTCTACTACTAGTATCCTACCTAAACACCATTTAATAGAACACTAGATTAAGCTTAAGCTAGGTACTAAGCCACTATAGGGCCTAGTCTACCCCCTTAGCAAACTAGAGCTAAAAACCCTTTAAAAATACCTTAATTTAAGTCTAGAGAAGGGCTAGATATGTAGGTCCATTAGCCTAGTAGGGGCCCTTATCCTATTCATGCCTAAGAAGGACAGAGCCCTCTAACTCTATGTTAATTACTAGGGCCTTAACAAGGTAATGGTGTAGAACTATACCCCTTTACACCTAATTACCAAGATGCTAGACTACCTCTAGTAATTAAAGGTCTTTACTAAGCTAGACCTAAAAGATGCCTACTACTACATATGAATCTATAAAGGAGACAAATAGAAGATAGCATTCTAGACCTAATATAGCTACTTTAAATATATAGTAATGCTATTTAGGCTAACTAATGCCCTAGCTATGTTTTAGGCATACATTAACTAGGCCTTAGTTAGTCTTATAGATGTGACCTGTGTTATCTACCTAGATGACATCCTTGTCTTCTTAGAAGACCTTATAGAACATATAGCATTAGTCTAGTAGGTGCTTAATAGGCTAAGGACTTACTAGCTCTATGCTAACCTTACTAAGTACACTTTCTAGGAAACTAAGGTAGAGTTCTTTAGGTTCCTTGTTAGACCCTATAGGATTACTATAGATCCTAGCTAAGTTACCACCATGTCTAAATGGCCTACCCCTAAGTTGACCCATAATGTCTAGGTGTTCCTAGGCTTTGCTAACTTCTACTACTACTTCATTAAGGGATACTCTAGACTCATAGGGCCCCTAATGAACCTACTTAAGATAACAGGGGACAGCTAGCCTATAGGGCTGTTCTAGATAGGCCCTAAAGTACTTATAGCCTTTATAGCCCTAAAGTAGAGGTTTATAAAAGCCCCTATTCTACAACACTATGACCTAGCATTATAGGTGTAGTTAGAGACTAATGCATCTAGGTACATAGTCTCTAGCATACTATTATAATTATTTAGCAAAGGGACAGAGGTGAAGTAGCACTCTATTACATTCTTCTTAAAGAAGATAACACTAGTGTAGCTAAGGTATAATACTTATAACAAAGAGCTAATGGCTATAGTCCTATCTATAGACCATTAGAAGCAATACCTCTAGGGGGTAACATAGCTAGTATAGGTGCTAACTAACCATAATAACCTCTAGTACTTTATAATGAAGTAGCACCTTAATGAGCAGTAGTCCTAGTAGGTAGAATTGCTATTAAGGTACAACTTTATCATTAAGTACTAACTAGGTAAGGCAAACCCTACTAATGCTCTATTAAGGCACCTAGACTATAAGCTAGATAGTAGCAACAAGGATAGCTAGTTCCTTCTAGGCCTACACTTTACTATAGAGCTATATTTTAGCTTAGGGACAGTGTCCCTATAGGACAGTACTAATTCCTAGCTAATAATAGCACTAACCTCTAAGAATGAGAAGATGGGGCTTAGGCAACCCTAACTAGCATAGTTACTAGGGCTTTTATATAGCTACTAGAAGGATGCCCCTTAACGTAGGGCCCTAGTAGGCTAGTGTACATACAAGAGTCATAGGCTACAACTAACTATAATAGAGCTAGTAATGCCTTGTAGCTTTAGCCTATTACTAATGCTATGGTCTATAGGCTATATATGCTATAGGGGTGCACTATGTTAGTATTAGCTAATGAAATGGTATATAACCTTACATTAACCCTAATTCATAAGCTTATTAAAGATCTATAACAAAAGGATGCTTTTGTTATAGATTAACGTTATGAGTTAGGAGTAATATATAGTTGTACAACTAGGTCCTTAGGACAGGACTAGAGAATAGGGGATAATGGCCTTCTATAGAAGGGCACTATGCTATATGTGCTAAACTTGCTAGCGTTATAGGATGAGATCCTTGCCTTATGTCATAATGACCCATATGTAAGGCATTTTAAGTTCTCCTACACCTTAGAATTAGTACATTAGAAGTACCATTAGCTAGGCATAAGGATGGACATTAAAAGGTACGTTAAAACCTACCCTATATGCTAGAGGATGAAGACGAAACAGCACTACCTATATAGCAAACTCATGCCATTCTAACCCCTAACCTATCTATAGTAGGAAATTATCATAAACTTCATTATAAGCCTCCTACTAAGCAAACTTAGAGATAAGGTATATAACTTAATACTTATTATTATTAACTACTTTATGAAAATGGCCTAATACATATCTATAAACACCATAATAACCACCCTAGAACTTATAGAGACATTTATTAACACTATATTTAAAGACTATAGCACACCTACTAGAATTACTTTAGACTAAGGGCCTTAATTTACTAGCTAATTCTAGAGCTACTTTATGTTCTGCCTAAAGATATAGCACTAACTCTCTACTGCTTTCCATCTATAAATGGATAGTTAAACTAAGTAATAGAACTAAACCCTAGAGTAGTACCTATGCTATTACTATAGCTATGCCTAGGACGATTAGGCTATGAAACTTGCCCTTACTAAATTCTCATATAACAACTTAGCACATGATACTACTAGAAAGCCCCTATTCTACCTACTATATAGCTATGCCCCCTTTATTAACATTAAGGATAATGCCTAAGATAGGGGGGATACTATAATAGTATAATAGTAAGTAGAGAAACTATAGGCTAAAAGGAAGGAGCTAGCAAATACCCTATAGAAAGCTACTAATACCTACAAAAAGTACTATAACGTAAAGCACACCCTAATGTAATACAAAATAGGGGATTAGGTCATGCTAGCTATAAAGAACATTAAGTAGCTACAACCTAACTAGAAATTAGCTAATAAATACCTTAGCCTATTCTAGGTTAAGTAGGTAGTTAGAAGCCATTTATAAGCATACTAGCTAGGGCTCCTACTAGCCTACTAGATTTATAATGTATTCTACGTTTCCTTATTAGAACTATATTACTAGTAGGTAGACATCATTCCTATACTAGTAATAGAGGTCTAAGGCCATGATGAATGGGAAGTCTAATCTATCTAGGCCTATAAAGAGATAGGGAAAGGTAGGTGCTACCTAGTATAATAGGTAGGCTATTTGCCTATAGATAATACCTAGGAACCCCTAGAAAACCTAGCAAATGTGCTAGAAAAATTATAGGAGTACTATGCTACTACTCTATAGGTAATATAGTAGTAAAGACGTAGGAGCTATAAAAGGAGGCTAGGGCTAGTAATAAGGGAACTAGGGACTATGGCTATAATGGGACATGAACAAGGGACTAGAAGAATGACAAATTACATAAGTTATAAGGCATGAGGGGACAGAAGGTAGAGAGATACTAGATTAAAATAGACTATAGCTAAAGCTAGGAAAAAACAAGCCTATAAGTACTAAAGACATACTAGAACACCACTAGAAACAAACTAACCATTACTCTACTCATTATCATTATCCTTATCCTTATCCTTATCTTTCTCCTCCTTCTTTATACTACTAATCTAAGCTATTTATAAAGAGTTAGTAGATGTATAACAACTTAGGGGCAAAGGGATAGGAAAACTTACTAAAAGGGGGGCAAAGGAGATAGTTTAACTCTCTTTACTCCTAAAGAAGTGCTAGTAAGGTAGTAAGGGGGGTCTTAGGTTCTATGTAAGCCCTAACCTTAGCTTTAGCCATAAGGTTAGTAGTTATAGTAGAAATGGTAGCATAACAGCTAGGGGATAGAGCTACATAGTATGTAGCCTATAGGGCTAAAAGTGCCTATGTAGTAGGACAGAAGTAGAGGGGATCTAGGGGGGGGTTAGTAAGGAGATAGCATAGGTGCTAAAAAGGAGGGGGGGACTTACTAGAGTGCATTTACTCTTTAGGTAAGAGTAGCACTTATACTTAGAGGAGTAGGCATTTAAGAAGACGTAGGAAACGTCATCCTTATGTTCTAGGTGCTTTATGCACTAGAGATAGTAGACTTAGTTAAGGATTAGGGAGGTTGTAATAGGCAATGTAGTAAAGGAGGAGGTAGTAGATAACATCATAGTAGTAGTAGTAGTAGTAGGTTAGATTAAATTAGTTATAAAAGGAAGAAGAGCTACATAGCAAAGACCCCCCTTATATAGGACTAGTCCTATGTCCTTAATGTAGTTAAGGTAAGCTAATTAGAAGGTAAGCCTTACTATTACTTGTCTACTTATGTTATAGGCGCTAGGGGGGTAGGTAGAGTGTAAGGTTAGAGGTTCATTAGTAGCTTAACTACGTCTTAGTAGGGGGCATAGAGTTAAGCTGCCTAAAGGGCCTAGCATTTAGCATTAGGGTTTTAGGGCTAGTAGGGCATGTAATGCATGCTATACTAGCTAAAGCTATAGTTAGGCCTATTATAGGTTAGCCCTAACTCTCTATTATTTTAAGGGCATTATTATAGGCTAAAGATAGGAGGTATAAGAATCTACTAATTATAGTATACTATAAATATACTAGTATATTAGTGTTAATGTCCTACTATATAGACTATATCTCTCCTAATAGCAAGAGAGTAGAGTTTAGTTTTTAAAAAATATAACTACACGTTCTAGTACTCTACCTATACTCATTATAGATAGGTTATGCTATACTTTAAGGTAGAAATAGAAAGCCAACTAGAAGTAGCATGTAAACATGCTACCCTAGTCCATTATGATTTTAGCTAGTATTCTAAAGTCTTTAACCTAATACATAAGGAATAGGCATGCTAGCTCTAGGGCTATAATAGTCTTCCTATAAGGTATATACTTAGATACCTTAGTATATTAGTTTATAATGACTAGGATGGAATCTAAGGCCTTACTTTAGCCTACCTCTATGCTTAGAGGTAGGTCTATAATAAAGTCTATACTTATAGATTTAAAGGGCTTTATAAGCATCCTTAATGCCTACATTTTGCTATATAGTCTATGCTATATAGGCTTAATCTACTAGTACATATCATAGCTACATATATACTCCCTAGCTTCCTAGTTAAGGCCATGCTAGAAGTATTTACGTTAGATTAACTCCTAGGTCTTCTTATACCTAAAGAGCCTAGCTAATGGGTCATCATGACAAATCTTAAAGATTTCTATACGTAATGCCTAATTAGGGGGTATGTAGACTGCTCCCTTAAAGCATAGGATGTTTATATTATCTACTCTCTATCTAGGAGAGTCCTCTACTTATGCTGTTCTTACATCCTTAGCCCTTTTAATAGCAAGCTCGTTAGCCACCTAGTGTTATAAGCATGCACTTAATGCCATGTAATTACGGTCCTCATGGACTGCAACAGGTCCTAACAGACTACTATAAGGGGCAACTGCTAAAACTCTACCTATTACACCACCCGTTTCATGCCCGTAGATAAAAGCCAACTAATGGGACCTCACCTAGTTGTCTTCTTCTTTCTTCCATAGCTTTAGATCTTTAATAGAACCACCTCTTGATTTCCTAGTTGACTGCTACACCTGTGCATCACTATAGGTAAGGTTGACTGCTACAGACCAAGTAGACAGGGTTTGTTACACCTAGAGGGTTTTAATTAAGTTCATTAGAGGTTTAGTTATAGTACTATAAGTACCCTCTCCCTATGCCATAGCTGTTACTATGACCTAAGGGATAATAGAACCTAAACTCTTAGTGTTTATATTATGGTTTCTGTCTAGTCTAGTGCTACTAGCACTTTCACCTATACTCTATGAGTTAATATCCTCTTCTTAAGGGCCCTATAAGCTTGTTATTACCCTACTTACCTATGGGGTTCCTCTAGCCTTTATGGCCTTATAGAGGGTATTCTAAAGAGTAGGTAGCATCACGTTCTAGCTACCCTTTTTAACCTCATAATCTAGTCTTCTTAATAGCCCATCTACTAGGTTTGTCTTTCTAGCCCTATAGGCTATATGGAAATCATAGGCTAATAACGCCTATGCCTACTACACTTGCCTCCTTATAAGAGTAGTAGTTTCTATGAAATACTTAAGGTTATTATAATTCATAAGGACCTTAATAGGGTATTGGCTCCCTTTGAAATAATGCCTCTACTATTTAAAGAACCTTATGATCACTAGCATTTCCTAGTTATAGGTCTTATAATTAAGCTTAGCTAGTTCTAGCTTCATTACTATAGAAGGCCATAGGGTGCTACTTAGCCTTCTTGCCTAGCTCTTCTACTAATTAAGAGAGGTTCCTAGCTAGGCTAAACCCTAACGAATTAGTCTTAAGCCTAATTCTATAGCTAGGATTAAAATGGACTAATGTTAGAGCTATAGTAAAGGCTTCCTTTAGCTATTTAAAGGCACCTTGTTATTCTATGCCCTAGACGAATGAGCCTGTCTATTTACCTACCTTAGCCCCCTTTATAAGGCCTGTTATAAGGGCTATAACAGAAGAATAGCTCTTTACAAAGTGCTAGTAGAAGTTGGCAAAGCTAAGGAACACCTAGACAAGTTAGGCTATATTTCCTACTAGAGGCTTAATCTTGCCCTCTTCTACCCATGTACCTAAATCTCTATAGGTCTTTAGTATAGGCTACTTAGTAATTATAGTAACCTAGTTGCTCTTTATAACAGCCCCTTCTATTATAACTATATACCTAAGGAAGCTTACCTTCTTGGTATTAAACTTGTACTTTAAGAGCTTTATATATAGGTTTGCCTTATGTAGGCATCCTAGGACCTCCCTTATGTAGTTAGCATGCTCCTTCTCTTTCTAGGAGTAAACAAGGATATCATTAAGGTATATAATGTAGATAGTATTAACAAGCCCTTCTAGGGTCTCATTTATATAGGCCTAGAATGTTACTAGCACGTTTGCTAAGCTAAAAGGCATTACTTTGTATTTAAAGTAGCTATAATAAGTGTAGAAGGCAATCTTCTACTTACTACCTAGGTATATATAGATCCTATAGTAGGCATTCTAGATATTAAGCTTAGTAAAGCTCCTTGCCCCTTAGAGCTAATCTAAGGTTTCTATAATTAGTAGTAGTAGGTAATGGTTCTTAACCATAATCTTATTAAGGCCCTTATAATCTATATAGAGGTGTAGGCTACTGTCCTTCTTCTAAACAAATAGAATAGGTACCCTTATAGGGCTTACGCTTTGCTATATCTATTCCTTCTCCTTACTAGAATGAAGGTATTTATAGAGCATGGCTAGTTCCATCTTAGAAAGGTTGTATACTAGGTCATATAGTAGCTCTTATGTTCTAGTATTAATACTATAGGTTTTCCTACCTAGCTTAGGTAGGGCATCTACTCCTTCTTTTAAGAAGACGTTAATGAAGTCTTTGTATTCCCTTAGGCATTAGACTAGCAGCTTGTTATCTAAGCTTAAGGCTAGGACAAAGGTAGTATTACCTTCTTTAATCTCCTTAATGTTAGCTACCTTAGTCTTTATAATATCAAAGGGTTAGCACTAGATCTAGGTATGCTAATTAATCTAGGGGTTAACCTATATAATCTAGTCCATCCTAAGGATAACATCCACACCTAGGGTATCTATGAAAAGGAACGTCTAGACAATAGTAGACTCCCTTTAAAAGTAGTCCTAAGCCTATACTTATATAGATGTTACCTTATATATAATAACTTCCTTACTATCTATAGCCCTAGCCCTTAATAAAGCTCTATCCTAGTATACTAAGCCTACATCCTTTATAAAAAGAGGGTGTATTGTTAAAGCATTAGAACCTAAATTAAGGAGGGCCTTTGCCATATGCCACTTAGACCTAACTCTTAGTTCTACCTTAATTTCCATTCTCTTTCTAGTAGTAGGCTATAGGGTTAGGGCAACTAGGAGTTACTCTTGCTTTATAGTGTTAAGCTTCCTTACTCCTAAGCCTATGTGTTAGCTTTAATACTTCTTAGCAAAGTGGCCTACCTTACTATAGTTATAACAAGTGCCTAAGCTCTAGCTTAGCCTTAAGTCTTAGCCCTAGAATAGCATCTGTCTATGTGCTAGTTGTTATGCCCCTTCTTAGCTAGGAGGTTGTAAGGTTTTACAGCCTCTAAAGTTACCTCTTCTTCCTTAGAAACTACCTTAGAAGCTACCTTAGAAGCTATTCTTATGTTCCTTCCCTTCCCTTAACGTATGCTTGTTAAGGGTAGAGCTCTTCTCTATTACCTACTAGTTATTCATTTCTAGCATTACTAGGATATTAACGACAGCTTCCCTATAGGTAGAGGAATGCTCTACATACTCTCCTTTAAGGAGTTACTACCTTATCTCTAGGTGGATTTTCATTAGTAGGTAGGTAGTCCTTTATAACTTAGTATATAGCTCCATTTTCTACCCTAAATCCTTAAGGTAGGTAATAAATTTATATATACTCTAGCCTTTTCTTTAGAGAGTGCTATTATACTTAAGGGCTATAATGCATTACTAGTTTGCTAGATTAACATAGAGGTCCTAAAGGAACTCCTTAAAACTAGTAATATTAAGAGTATTTATATACCCTTTACCCTAGGTTATGTATTAATTATCTCATTCCTTTATAGGATTACCTTCTAGGTACTAGGCTATAAAGGCCACCTTAGCTTATTTAGTTAGAAAGGCCTCTAGTTAGTAGCAGAAAATGGTATAAAGGGAGGTCATGAACTCATTAAGTTCCTAGGTAGAATTACCCTTATATACCTTAGGTTCCTTAACTCTACCCATTAGCCTATAGGCTAGCATTACCTCCCTAGATATAGTAGAGGTAGTCTTATAGTTATCCTTTATTTAGGGTCCTACCTATTCTTCTTTAATCTCTTAGCGTTACCTTTTCTAATGACTTTCTTCTTAGATCTAGGCTTACTTCTCTATAAAAGCCCTTACTTCCTTAAGGTAGGAGCTATAGCCTTTGCTATATAACTGTTAGAATAGCTATATAGCTTCTTCTATAGTATTAATATAGGCCCTCTCTTCGTCTATCCTTTTCTAAAGGTTGGCTAGCTTTAAGGCCATATCCTAGGGCTTGCCTGTTATAGAGTTGTTAACTTTTATAGTAATAGGCCTTAAGTCTGGCTTAACAGCTTCTATGGTTGGTGTTGCTCCTCCTGAGGTCGCCTAGGTGATCCTTCTTTCCTAGCTGGCCATTCTGAACTAGTAGGCTAGATATGGGTTAAGCTGATAGAATTGTAAAGCGTAGTCCCTAGGGTCTCATAGGAGTCCAGGGAACTAGGTCAGAAGGCAGGAAGGGAGATCGTATTGCAAGACAGTAGGTCTATGTATGTATAGCGAC